>CM052338.1:1974314-2035572 GCA_028455595.1 Lasioglossum vierecki
GAAGAAAACGCAACACCTTGCGCATTGGTCTTGTCATCGATTCTTCGCAGAAGAAACCGGCCTTCCCGATCATCGATGTGCCAATTCAGTTGTACCAGCAATGGTTTCTCGTCGAGGCCGAGTTTTCGCTCCTCTGCGAACAGATTAAAATCGTTTTAAGAGGCAAGGTATTTAATTGTTGATTCTCTATATTTTTAGGTTAGTACAACACGTGGGAAGCATGTAACAATTATTTATTATGTAATTAATAATAAACCTCTATTTTTTAGATGAATCAACCTTGTATTTTTGCTCAAGAGGCAAGGTACAACACGTGGCATACTTATTCTAGGGTATTTATCAGGGTTACCAACGTCTGCGCGGAAAGTTTTTTTCTGTGGTTAGGTTAGGTTAATGAACAATAACATTGGCAATTGAGTGAACAATTTAACAATATGTTCCTCTGAAATAATCGTATATGTGACACAGGTGTATATATGTATTTTTATTTGTATGAAACAAAACAAACTATAATGAAACCTCAATTATTCAAAATAAAGGAAACACGACTGTTCGAATATTAGAGCAGTTAGTCAATTATACGGTGCAGGATTCAATTTTTATGAATTTCTATAATAAATAGTGTTGCTTAAGGGGTTAGGAGCACATATTCTAGAGTATTTATCAGTGTTACCAATCTCCGCGTGGAAAATGTTTTTTTTCGTGATAACACTGATAAACATACATATGTATCAGTCTAACGCTTCAATGTTCCTATGATTCCACTTTTTTTTTATTAATGTCTTTAAGCCCCATATATTTTTGTTGTTACGATTCCACGTTGACAGTCCTGATTAGGCGCCATCTGGTCTAACTAGCTGAACTAAAATTGGCTCTAGACTTGCTTTAGACTCTAGCATCATTTTCAGTCACAAATAGACATTTTTCACTCATGTGATGGGCACAGCATGGTACGGTTAACCTTCCTCTATCAAATGAACCCTTGTGCAGCTCAAAATATGGTCGTATAAGGTAAAACAAACGAAACTTAACCTAACAAACCCATGTTTCGATCCAAAATCTAGTAAGGTTCTAGTTACTCTCTAGTTATGTCACGTGATACCCCTTGCCTAATTAGTCCGAAGAAACAGAACACCTAAATATCTTCATTACTTTTCGTTGTACAAAAAAACTTCTTACGACAAAGTTACACTGTTTGGAGGGCCACATGTAACGGTGTAAGAGAAAAAGTTTTCAAGGTCATTCTTTAATGACATTTCAAGGTCATCGATGTTGTTTTAAATGGAATGATATATCTTTGTTAACGTAACGCAATAGCTGACGAAATAACAAATTCATCCATGTAATTAAATAATATGACCTTGATTTCTATCAAGGCCACTGTAGACAACATGAAAGAAAGAATCGTCAAGGCTTGTACGTCGATTCCATCAGAAATAAATCACACAGCAATACGTTCTGTAATTTCACGGCTAAACAAAGATATAGCAGCTCAAGGGAATATTTTTGAAATAAAGCAAATGAATCTTACAATTTGAATTTTAATTATTCGATTGTTTCAGGTTGAAGGTCATATTGTGTTAGATGCATGACGTTACAGCATTACGTTAATGAAAATATATCATCCATTAAAAAAACATCGATGACCTTGAAATCTCATTAAAATATGACCTTGTGGTTCTTCAAACAGTGTAACTGTGTCCTAAGAAATTTTTTTCTCCAACGAAAAGTAATAGAGATGTTTAGGTGTTCTGTTTCTTCGGATTCACCCTGTATATATAGAGAGAAGACACGTTTACACACTTACCACCGTTTTCGTGAATCTCGTAAAGAGCATACTCTGGTACAGAAAGCATTCGCATGTCCGGACGGAATTTCTCGATAAGCGTTTCGATCACAGCTTGACTCGTTGCATCCGAGGCTACTCGGATACACTTTGTTGCAACCTTCTGTCCGCTATCTTGGAAGTAGAACCTCATTACCCCGTGGAATTCCAAGTCCTGAAAAAATTACACCGATGTAAGAAAAAGTGATCGCACACCTTCCCGCCTAATCAACGTCAATATATTATTATTATTATTATTATTATTATTTATTATAAACGAAATAAAATCCTTTTAAAAAACTGTTTAGAATAACAAAGAAGAAAAATATAAGACTACTCGTTTAAAAACAACAAAGAAGGGACTTAGGTGTACTTGAAAATTTAATAAAGAATTGGTGAACAAAATCAACACGATTATAAATAATGCAAGATCTTGCAATAATGCGATTTAACGGATTAATGAATCGATAATTAGATTTCGCTTTAAGTGTTTGAAAATATAATCTATCGTCTCACCTCGTTTGGCTCCGAGAGCTCGAACAAATCCAAACGGTTGGCGTTCCATTGTTGAATTACGCCGCGCAGTGCCTCCCGCTCGGCTTTTTTACTTGTCGCGTCCGTGTCCATTCTGATATAAAACATGAAAGCGTTAAACGATACGTATCAACGTTACACAGAACGGGCTAGTGATGGGCATCATCGATTAAAACTATCGATAGTAGCCAACTAATATTTTCAGTCGACTGATTTTTTAAACTATCGACTAAATTGGTCGAATTAAATATGGTCGCTCATTAGAGATATCGAATAATTCGATTAATAAGCATGTGTATGTAGCAGAAATAACAATTAATTAATTGGTTATCGATCGTAATTTATCTTCAGTATAATACAAACTTTTTATTCACGGCGCGAAGATCATTTACAACAATTATTAAATAACAATACTTATATAATGCACTGATTGGAATAAAATTTTAATCATAACCTAAAGAGAAAGTAGTATTTTATAATTATATCTATATGTCAATAACAGATGTTTTTCGAGAAGGTTCATTAACACTTTGCCTTTATAGTGCGTTATTATTAAAGGATAAATTATAATTTGCGAGAGATGAGACCACTAAAACAAAATTTCGATCGACTAAATATTCGATAGTATGTAGCAATTAAATAGTAATTACTCGATAATCGAATTTAATCGATGGTGCCCATCACTACCACTAAAAAAATTTCAATCGTCTAAAAACTATCGACCAAATATTCGATAGTATGTAATTAATTGGTTCTCGATCGTAATTTATCTTAATGATAGTATTTCTTTTCCATTGTCATAAATGATCGAACCAGTGCGCCGCGAATAAATACTTATACTATCATTCGATAGCACGTAGCAACGAAATAGTAATCAGTCGATAATCAAATTAAATGGATGTCGCCCACGACTAGGCCGGTCAAATTTACTACTTGAAAATTTCGCGCCACTCCGCTAATCGGCCGTCGAATGGTTTCGCTCTGGGAAACCCGTTTCCGAACGTTCGATTATTTGTAATCGGTACCGCGAATCAAACGGAAACCAAGGTGGACTCGTGTGTCCGACAAAAGGGAGGAAAAGGAGATCGGTGCGAATCGGTTGCGATCGTCTCGACTCGAGATTTCTCGGATCTGCTCGTCGGGTCGAACCGAACCGAGTCGACTCAAACCGTATCGAATCGGGCCAACACAGAGTGGAACGCGTCCACGAGTGAGTCGTCGCATACCGCACATTCTTATCTGCTTCTACATACTATATACGACTACGTTCGGTCTTGAAACCTTAAAAGAGCGCTCGAGTAACTCGAACACGCTCGAGTACCCTCCACGCGAGACACAATAACCCCGGGAGAACCTCTCCAGCACCCGACTCGTTTATTCCATTTTTATTTTCATTTGCCCTACCTGTATCTTTATCTTATGACTCGTCCTTATCGTCATATATCTTATCTTATTTCCGGCGACGAAAATATTCGCCAATCTTTCTCCCAAAATATTTTGCACATCTCCAAATGTACTATTTAAAAGATACCACGCTGATTTCAACAACCAAAAATATGTTTGTTTTATTACTTTATAATTTCTAATTGCAATCCTGCTGGTCGAATACGATTCCGAAGTCGAACGAGGAAAGCGAGCGAGAAAGAAGAGAGACAGAAACATGGAAAACAGGTGGATGCGTCATCGAGTACTCACTCTTCCGAGACTGTCATTCTTCGCGCGAGGTCGAGCGAAATGCGAGACGAAAACACCCAAGAGAAATAAATACACCGAGATCCCGTGTAATCCTTGCAGGCGAAGAAACGAGCGAGAGTGTTCGAAGCGAGAAATTTCTGGCTGATGCGATTGCGCGGTAAATCGCGAAAGTCGTCGGCTACGATAGCTGTCCACTGCCGACCGAGATATTCGTCGAAACTGGTTGGCCGCACAGCATTATTCCACCTTCCGAAAAAGAGCGTGGCCGTTCAACGTGTTACGCGACCCGTTACCGGAAACTGCGTCAACTTTTCGGACCCGCTTCGACTCGCGATCCTGTCACGATCTCTCGCCCCTTCTCTGGCCATCCTCTATCACTTCCCTTGGATCATCACCAACGTACTACGGTGCACATTCGCGCGACACCATCACTCGAAAAACAAACGCCACACCCAAAGGCTGTATCGAGACGATCGAGTTCTACTACGCATAATACTCGAACGTATTTCTCGTCGTGTAATTACCAGCCAACTGGCCGACGCGAACGGACTCGGAAATGCTTGGGCCTCAAAAGTGGGAGAGAAGAGAGAACGCGCTCCCGTCGGGTCTACCTATCCCCGCTACCTTTGCTCCCACCATGCCTCTTCTCCTACCCGTATCTACATTCCCATCCCTACATTCGTACTCATCTATTGTACATCCTCGTCCCCACCATTCCTCTCCCTACGCCGAACCCTACCCTTGCTCTTACCCTTATCCTCGTACCCTGCAGCCCCCCCGCTCTCCCTTTCTTTCACCGATCCTGATTGCTATGCAATTTTCTTTCATTCTTCTTCCCTTTATCTTCTTCTATTTTCATTTCTCGGCTCGCTTTCCACCGTCGACGGCGAAGTGTCGATAGTCGCGCATTCGAGAGACCGACCAATCTAATTTCCGTGGTACGGCTTCGTCCGTAACTTCGTTAGCGAACGACGTAGAGATCCTACGTAATTTTGTTGAGCCGTGCAACAAAATTGTATCATCGGGAATGTCAAAGGTACGTGCCCGAGGATAGATAACGAGGTGGTCTGTTTATTGCCCTTAAGTAACCGTTTCCTGCTTGTTCGCTCGCCCAACGAACTCGCTGACACGTAATCTTTTGCTAGAACGTTCATCGTTCTGCGTCGAGAAAAAGTCAGTTTTACACGGCCGTGTTACACGGCCGTGGATTCCGTGAGCGAAAGTCTGAGAGCCGCTCACGGCCAACGTCTAGAGCCGAGATCCATTATTCAGTAATCCTTTGAAACGCTCTTGAAAAGAACTCTTTCTCCGGGCAGTATCGCGGGCTTACGAAAAATTGATAAAACCCATAGAAACCTTCCGACGGTACTATGGTGACGCGCGTCGATATTCTCTCCCCTTTGGCCACTTGTTACCAATTCCATTCTCATGCCATTTGTACACCTGCCACTTATATTTACCGAAACGTATAATCGGAAAAACAAAAGGGACGATAATTCCCGTAGATTTTATTGCGGTTCGCCTACCCTCGATCCACCGGATACAATCTTTCCCGTTCGGTTGAAACTTTCACTCGTCGATGCGCCAACCGATCTGAAGGTACGAATTTGTAAATATTACAACGTAATTGTGTATGGTGTACCTGCTACAGACGAGAAACACTCTTTTTATTGCTATATGTACGGTACGTCAACAACCACGACAAAACCAACGATCGAAATCATTTGTTTCCTCGCTGGTGAAACCTTTTCGTAATACAAAGAGAATTTGATTCGTCGGTCTACGAACCTCTGCCGAAATCGCTCGCTTCTTTTTCTTTCACGAGCCACCTTGCTCGGCCAACTATTTCACTCTTCGCAACACGTTTGACATCGGGCAAAGCTGATCCGACGACGCGCGTCTTATGCATTCCAAAACACACTGCATCCTGGAATTGACATCACCAGCCACTTACTGTTCGCGCAAGCATGTCTAAGCCACCGCCGTTCGAACCGACGACACGATTTCGATCACCATGATCCGAACGTGAATGTCCAAGTATCGTTAACTAACGGCTGTACGCTGCATGCAGCACGCAGCGTGTGCGCAGGCGCACGAGCGCAGCGTGCGTACGCTCAGGCGAATCCGCGAATACGGTGCCTCTCGTGCGCGCACGCGCGTTCACATCGATAGACGCGCACACATACGCGTTTTCAGTAACGGCGTTAGGGTAGGGCGCGGTCGGGCGATCGCTCGGGCGCCCTTAGACCGTATAGAAGATTTATGAAACCGACTCTGCGGCAAAGATAACGAACGTCGTGACGTCACAAGGTGAGCCTTGAGCTAATTTCAAAATGGCTGAAACAGCAAACCCTTAGACCATATTTACCTATAGACCCGGCATAGGTATAGTATGTGCTACAGTGTGACGAGATCGAAAATTATCTGGTGCCCACAAGCCTCAATTCGAGATAATTTAAAATGGTGGATAGTGTATGAGACTTAGACCATAGTATGAGACGAAGCCAGACGAAGCGCAACGAAGCGAGTACACAGTACAGAAGTATATTTCACAAGTTCACTATTTCAACAGGCCATTATTTGGTAAAAATTTGAGAACATGGTGCAAACTTGTTGCATAAAGAATTGTAGAGAACTGACAAAACCGTGATACAAATAATCTTTTCACAAGTAAGTATTTTATACTTAATATCGCATATTTTCTTTTGTAACCAATAATTAGAAATATTCAAATTGTATTATATTATATCATTAATAAATATTATTGATATTATTATTATTGTTTTATATTTATATTATATTTTTAAATAAAGTGAGTTGTAAGGAAATAAATACAGATTTCATATTATCAACTCCTACATTAAAATTTAACTTCTTCCAAATTATAATCGACAAAACGAGTTAACCATATTTAAAATAATAAGAGTAAAGTAAAAATGAACGAGTAATAAAATAAAATACGTATCTTACACAGTTACAGTTTCCATAAATATTTATACAGAACGACATGTGGTACTGTGATCTCTCAACATACTATAGCATTGTGCCCACAAGAGTCGTCTGCTAGGCGGTTTAATCTGATAACGAGAGAGTTTTATCTCGCCGCATCTATAGGTATATATGCTAAGGTGCAAGCTTAGTATTACATATTACATATACAATATTACATATACAAGCTTGTATATACATATACTGCTTTCTACTAAGCTTAGACTATATACACGGCTTTCCTATGCAGATACTATACCTATGCCGAGTCTGTTAGTATCTTAGACCATATATACTTCTAGACACGGCGCAGATAATTTTGGCTAAGGCAAAGATCATTCAGATCATAGTAAAATGTGACGTCACAGTTTCGAAAGATGTACAAGCTATGCTCATCGACAGCGCCTACAGCTACGCTTGGCTTATGACGGTGAGGGGGGTATACCCGGAAAGAATGGACAGGATAATTTCGAAGAATTTGACATTTTATCATGAAATAATCATTATATAAAGTATATTTGAGATACAAATGTTTATTCTATATGTTTTATTAAGGCATTACAATGAACTATTTTAATAATAGTATTATAATAGTATTATATACTATAATATAATATAATATATAATATATATAATATATATATAATATAATAATAATATATATAATATATATATATATATATATATAATATAATATACTATAATAATAGTATTATATATGGCTCGGCTTTCCTATACACATACTATACCAATGCCGTGTCTAGTATATGGTCTAAGATACCTATAGACTAAGCGAGATAAAACTGCCTCGGCATATGACTCTTGTAGTATAACATATGTTATAGTATGTTGAGAAATCGCAGTACCACATAACTAAAATAGCAGAGGGGAAAGGGGAATCGTCGCATATCATTCTCTATAAATATTTAGGGTAACTGTGTAATATACATACATGTATTTTATTTTATTACTCTTATTATTTTAAACATGGCTAACTATTTGTATCACGATTTTGTCGTTCTTTACAATTCTTTATGCAACAAGTTTGCACCATATTTTCAAATTTTTACCAAATGATGAACTCGTGAAATAGTAAACTTGTAAAATATACTTGTGTACTGTGTACTTGCTTCGTCTCATACACTATCCACCGTTTTGAATTATCTCGAATCGAGGCTTGTGGGCACCAGATAATTTTGTATCTCGTCACACTGCATTGTATGCACATACTATACCTATGCCGGGTCTATAGGTATATATGGTCTAAGCTCGGGCGCCCTTGGACCATATATAAGATATATGAAACCGACTCTGCAGCTCGGCAAAGATAACGAACGTCGTGACGTCACAAGGTAAGCCTTGAGCTTAGACCATATATACCTATAGACGCGGCGGAGATAAAACTGCCTCGTTACCAGATTAAACCGCCTAGCAGACGACTCTTGTGGGCACAGTTGCTATAGTATGTTGAGAAATCACAGTACCGTGGCGCTAAAGTGGCAGAGGGGAAAGGGGAACCGTCGTTTTACATAAAATAATTATGTAAAATATTATAACTTTAAATATTATAAAATAAAATATTTTTTATATTTTTCAGAGTTGGGCAATAATTAATTACATGAGTAATTAATTACATCTGCAATTACATGAGCAAAAGTGGACCACAATTTCAATGCGAAAATAGATAATGGTCCAAAACATAAAAATTAATAGTTTAAGAGAACAATAACTGTAATTTGTAATTGCAGAAATAAAAGTACAATTACATTGTGGTCAGCAATTACAATTACTGGTTGAGCCAAAGTAATTGCAATTACAATTACAATTACTGTGATTCGAAAAGTAATTGCAATTGTCAATTACAATTACATGTAATTGTACTTTTATTTCTGCAATTACAAATTACAGTAATTATTCTCTTAAACCATTAATTGTTATGTTTTGGACCATTATCTGTTTTTGTATTGAAATTTTAGTCCACTTTTGCTCATGTAATTGCAGATGTAATTAATTACTCATGTAATTAATTACTGCCCAACTCTGGTACCACTCTCTGGTAGTACCAGAAAGGAAATATGAGTGTGCTCACTTTTGTTAATATAGACAGAGGCAGAGCAGTTTTGATCAATATAATACTTTGACATGGGACATCGGTTGAATTGAATGAAAAATTTAATATTAATTATATAAAATGTTATAAAATAAAATATTACATTTTTTTATTTTAAATATTAATTGCAATTTTTATGAGCCTTTCGAAATTGTTTTTATGCCATTTTTCTGGTAAATACACATATCCTGTAACGTTCAATAAATGCGTAAACTGAAATTTTTGGAAATTGTAGAAATTTTTCTTGACAGGAAATAATTGGTTCTGTTCCATGCTAAATTTGGATACGCTCTGTCTCTGTCTGCACTGACAAAAGTGGTGGCAGAGAAAGCGTGTGCATTCTCGTATCATCTTTGCTAATACATATATTAATCGATGTCGAATAGAAAAAGAATGTTAAATAAATATCTGCGATACGATAGGTACCATAGTAAAGTATTTATCCTGTTCTCTTCTACGCGACGTACTCGTCCACACGCAAGTATGAAAGGCGCATATGGAGCAGGGGGAGAAAACTCTTATGTATGACCTTGGACTGCTTAGTTAACTACAGGGAACTTGCTTAGATGGCACTACAATCATAGCACATCACGTGACTAACTGTGATTGGACATAACACGAGTGAGTTCCTTGGCGCTATTGGACGCAATTTGGCGCTAATATTTGACTATTGCCGCCAAAATCAGCTGTCAACTGTGTACCATTGTGCCCCGTGCTATGCCGTGCTGTGCCTCGACAATAAATTATTTCGTTCTTGATTAATTCATTATCGTGCCCACTTTTGATAGTTGTGGACTACGGACTATTGCAGATTTTATTTTAATATTATTTTAAATTATATAAAGCTATAAATTTATTTATATAGTAGGTAGTGAGGAGCAAAGGAGTGTAGCAACAAGAAGAAAAAGTGAAACAAGTGCATAAAAACATTTAAGTGCATAAGAGACACAAAAGGGCAGAATACTTGGACATAAGAACAAAATGTTGAAAGCTTGTTGTGTTCCACAGTGTTCAGCAGGTGTGACCATCCCAGGACATTACTTTCCCAAAGACATCTAACAATCAGATTCTTGTACGCAGCATGCAGAATAACTCCAACAAAGAATATTGACCGTGACAGTTTCACAGTTTATTGGCAAGTGGTGCACTACGGTCAATAATATTCTAAGTGGGAAAGACGTCAGAAGACGATGAGACGCAGTACTTCGACAAGCGTTGTTAAAATATATGATGCTTCAAAAATTAAAGAAGAAGAAGAATTAATAAATATTTTAAATTTTATTGTATTATTGTATTGTATTATATTATTGTATTGTATATTTTTAGGTATTATATATATGTATTATTGTGTATGATGTATTATGTATGATGTATTATGTATGATATGATATGATATATGATTTATGGTGTATGATGTATGATGTATAATGTATGATTATTGTATACCGTTGTGTACCGTTGTTACAGCAAGTATGTTTTCTATTTTTTATTCTCTTTACAGAGGATTTACACAGTTCTAGAAGTAGAAATCATACTAATTTTCTGTACCTATTTTTCAGATGCAAAACTGCTTCTTTGAAAAAGATCCACATAGGGATCGAAACGGCAGAAACACGTGAATAATTGCACATTTGCTGTAGGGTCTTTAATTGATCGAATCTTGAGCCAATATCATTCATTGATTATATTATTGTATATTGTTAGGTATCATGTATATGTATTATCGTGCATTATGAATGATGTATTATTTATGATGTATGATGTATTACTATGTATTATTATGGATTATGTATTATCATATACGTGTATATATATATATATAATAAAAAATTGTTAAAATAAAATATTTGTTTAAAATATATTATATCCTTTTACTTTGAATTTAAAGTAAGCGGTATAGAATCGTATAGCTATATATATAGGTTTTAGTTGAGGGAACTAGGATAGACGGCACCGCTGAAATCCATGGTCCACGTATTATACATCGGAGTTTACTCCCCTGACGTCCACACGCGTATATGAAAGGCACATATGGAGACTCGTCGATCACGGGAAACAGTTTCGAAGCAGCAGGATGAAAATCTTACGATTCACTGCCACTTGTCGCACCGAGAATAAATCGTAATCAAAAGCACCATGGAGGACGACACTGATATTTACGGGGACCTGGCGAACGTCGAGATCAAGTTAGAGGAGAACGTGAGTATCGTAACCGCAAGCTCTTATTCTTCGTGAATTAGGTTAAGTTTTGCATCACAGATGCGATCATACGATGCCCGCAGTTCGTAGCAAACCAGACGGAAAGTAATACTCGTGAATATGCGGAATTAAAGAAACAAATTGCAGAACTTACGAGCAAGTTGGAAGATTGTCGAAAGGTTAAGGAAACCTTGGAGGTGAATTTGGTCTCTTTATTGAAGACTGCGAAAGCGGAAATCACGCGAAAAGATAAAGCGATCGAAGACCTGCGAAAACAGTAAGTGGCACATTTTCATTACCTTCGCACCATCACAGCTTTATTTAATCTGATACAAATTGATGCAGGCTCGACGATGTAGCGTTCAGGAGAGGCGGTCGCTACAGACAGAACGATCGTGTTCCCAGAAAACCAACTTTTTCTGAGAACGGTACAATTCGTCAGCAGATAACTGAACAAATTTCTCTACCTCTCAGTCAACCTAAATGCGAACCAGCGGAAACAGATTCGTCGTATAATCCAACCAAGAATTCTACCCTATCCAAGTCTACCTTAGCGCCTCTTACAGTATTCGGTGAACGGCTACTCAAAAGAATCGCTGAGACGCAGACTACGGAGAAGAGAGCGAAGCAACCGAGCAGATTCGGCAGTAATAACAGCTGTGCTACGACCACCGACGGTTACGTGGTAGAAAGCGACAAAGAGAATGGCTCGGTGAAAGAATATTCTGAGAAGAAACCATTTACAACAACAGATTGTTCAGCCGAAGGGAGAAACGAAATAGATTCTACAGACGTTGCAGGCATTGCGGACGGGGGAGAAAAAGATGGAGTGGATAGAACGATGAGCAAGTGTATCAAGTCTGAAGTTAAAGAATACGCATCGAGATCAACGAATAAAGAATCCTGCGAGGATGTTGATATTGTTTCCGATAAGAAATACGAGCATACGAGAGCGAAGAGATTTGAATATTCAGAAAAGTATATCGACTTGCGATTCAATACGGAACGTAATCGATACTCGTCCTTCGAACAACAAAGCAGAAAGCGTAGCCATCGATCGTCCACAAGTGAGAACGATGCGGATGAACATCTCAGCAAGAGACACTGCAAGTCGGTCGAAAGATTGTCGATCACGACAGACGATTATCGATCGAGTAGCGTCGAGCGTCGTCGACCAAGGGAAGATCGTCGCACGAACGAAGCCTGGGGAGATCGACGATTGCGCGGGAGTTCTCGTGACGAGAAATACACGAGACATAAATCAGACAAGTATAACAATTATCGGGAGAGATCGAAAGCAACTATTAAGAGAGAATCTCGCGATTCGCGGAGCGCGGAGAAGTCCGCGAGATCCATAAATAAACGCAGCGATCGTTTCGAGGATTATGAATGTCAATTGAAGGAGCGGTTAAGGTACGTTGCCAGGAGAGCGATCGACAAGTCTTACGGAGAAAAACTGACGAATCGTACACGATATCCCGAAGACTCGAAACCCGAAAAGCCCACCGACAAATGTCTCGAAAGAAGCGATCGCCGTAGGTTTGCGGGAAATTATGAAACTCTTACGACGACGAATCCAACCGATCCGTCGCGAAAGCAACAGAACAGTCGGAACAAAGATGGAATTTCACTTGATCCGAGTATTTGCAACGATGAGAAACCATCAGTCGTTTCGGTCGACGCAACAAATACAAATAACGTTGTCGCGACTATTGTGTCGCTGGGCAATCAAAACGTCGATAACGTTGAAACCAACGAAAGCGCGGAGAATGTTGAAAACATTGAGAAATTTATTCGTAATTACAACACTGCCGATGGTAATAAAACTAGTCTCGATGACAAAAACGATACGTCGAAGACGGCGGAGGAACATGAATCAACGGCAATCGACGTTCCCAAGGATCAGACCAATTTGGAGGAGCAACGCGACACGATTCCTTCGGATGAAACTAGTATAAAGCTGGAAGCAGTCGAATCGAAAGAAGCGCTTCAAGAAGTTTCTCCAGGCTCCTCCGAAAATGATACAAAGGAAGAAACAACGACGGTACCGTCACTTGTAGAACATGAAGAATCCAACAAAGTATTAGAAAGTAATGATTCGATCGATAAAGCTTTAATTAAATCGGAAACAAATGGAGAACTTCCAAGTTCTACCGCGACTAGTACTTTACAAATTCCTGAACCAGGATGCAATGTTAATGTTGACGACAAGAATAAGGACAACGACGAAACTCGCTGTACGAATGTCCCCAGAGACGTCGAGGCCGATAAACCTAATGGTAATTGCGAACACAGTGTTCCTGATATCGCTAAGGGTAACGACGATGATAAAACTGTTCAAGACGAAGAAGCAGCGAGCAAGGAAGAAGGCGGAGCGGAGCTTGCAGAGAAATTAGAAGGAAAACTAGAGAACGAAGAAGGCAAGGTGAACAAGGGAAAGAAAGAGACTAGTAATGCAAACAGGAAAAACACGTCTACAAACTTACACGGGAAAATAATCGTGTTCGCACGGCGCAAGAAACCTGTACGCTTGGCGAACAATAACGCGAACATGACTGTTCTTATAAACAACAGTCTTAACAATAGTTGATCCGACGTTGATTGTAAGATGGACGGTAATAACTCGACAAACCGAAGAATGTTTGTATAAAACGCTGTAGATAACAAGTTAAACGTGTACATACTGTCAAGAGCAGTGTATCATAGTAAGTTCGACACGTTTCCAACGTTTGCTGTGTACGTAGAATTTTAAACAATGAGCGTTACGGTAATCGATGTCTTTTGTGTACATATAGATTTTTCAAATCGAAGTAACAGTCGAAACGTGTTTCTCCTTCATTCTGTTGAAATAAATATCATGAAACAATAAACGAACTCGACTCTAAAAACCCCACCAATTAGGTTACAGGACAGAAGGTAACGTGAAGCGACGCAGAGCGTCCTAGCGTCGCACACGGTCTGCGCTGTCGCAGAGTCGGAATAGACCGAAGAGAGAGAGAGAGAGAGAGAGAGAGAGAGAATGGGAGAGCGCGCGCGCAAGAGAGAGAGAGAGAGCGTGCAAGAGAGAGAAGAGGAAGTATGAACATTGATATATCGTGTACATAGCTGTCGTTTATAAGATTTGAATAATTCTGCAGAGCGCTGGTGAAAACAAGTTTCGAAAATCCATAGATATGTATAGGTAAGGGGCGGATGGTTTACCGAGCGTCCCTAAGTCGCGCATCACCCTGAATTCACGGTTACACCTCGTCGTTCGTCCAGCCCAGATTCCGATCGATTCTTCCGTACTGCTAGTGTTCGTGTCGCTAACAGCCTCGCGGTCCCGAAATATGGGCTCGATCGTCCTAAAGTCACTCTCGGTGCTCCTCGGGATATTTTTTGTTTTCGTCGGCACCATGAAGTTAACTTCGCACATCAGCAAGGATCTTCACAAGGACTTGGTGAGTCAAACGCTTGCGTTTAGAACGTAATTATATAACAGAGATTTACCCCATCTCACGGGTCGCGTTTCACTCGGCCGAGATTCCCTTTTCGCCGATGTTCCCGTATTCGTTTCGACCCTGGCCCTGTCTCTTATCAGATCTCGCACCCTCTCTCATCTTACTCCGACTTTCGCACGTCACGACGTGCACCGTTGTATCGTGCCGTGTCGTGACGCGTTGCGTTGCGTTCTGCTCTCTTCCGTTGCGTTCCGATACCTTCATTTTCCCTCGTCCACCCTCCTCGACAATGCCCACTTTCGCGCAATCCCGACTAGTTCAACCATTTCGTCGACAGTTTGTTTTTTATTCAACGTTTTACAGTTATTTCTGCTAGCAAGCCTATCTAGATACCGATTTCCGTTTCTTTTCGCCCTCCCTTTATTTTCGGTACACCTACAAATACTCTAATTCCTGAATATCGAATATCGAACTAAGGACACGGAGAAATCGATACAAGCAGACGCGCGAGATTATTTATTAGTAAACAATGATATCCAGCCGATCGAGACATCGATGTTTGTCGATCGAGCACGCGATCGGTCGAATAGATTCGAACGGAATTTTTGTGGAATACGATCAAATCTTGAGGTAATTCGGTTTGCTTCGATGCGGCTCGTGAAAAGATTATTTTCGTCTGCTGTTGTTACTCAATGCCCAAAGTTATAGTTATAAACTGCGATCCTTTTGGTAATGGGCCAAATATCGTCGCGAGTGCCAGCGTTCGATGTTCACCGGCCAGACAATTGTGATAATTTTCTTTGCGCGAGTACCTATACATATGCGTTGGTAAGGACAACCACCTTTTCCCTCGGTTGCTGCGATCGCTGTGTGCTTGACCAGCGCGATCGCGTTTGTTCATTTTTTTCCAGAGAAAAGAATATGTCAAGTACGCGAAAGTGTTTCCGCTGTCCGGAACGTTGGACTTCAAAGTACCGAGCAAATGGTATAGAAGAGTCGTCGGATCGCTCGAGATCATCTGCGGACTTGCAATGGCGATAGTGCCCAGCCGTAAGAAAAACAATCTTCCATTGTCCTGCTACACCACGTTGTGCACCATCGATTAAAACTATCGACTAAATCGATACAACTACTGTTTTCAGTCGACTGATTTTTTAAACTATCGACTAAATTGGTTGAATTTCAACGGGCGGGAGTTTTGAATAGATTTTACAAGATTTACTATCAAATACGTTCATTAATTAGGTATATTAAATGATTAAAAAAAAATGAATAACAATTATTATATTAGAAATATTATACAATTATTAACACTAAATGTACCACGGCTGGTCAAATGACCGGTCTTAGATTTTTAATTTTATTATTATTGAAACTATAACGTTACTTACATGGAAAATGATTCGATAAATTTCTTTATTCAAGCGCATATTGCAATAAAAATTGCACGAAATCTAAATGAATAGAGCCTTGTCAGTTTTATCAGCTAAAATATTTTAATCGCTTTCAGTGCTCGGTATGTTTAGTGTTAAATAACAATACTTATATATTGCACTTATGGGAATAACAATTTTAATCATAACCTAAAGAGAAAGTAGTATTTTATAATTATATCTGTGAATAATAGATATTTTTCTAAAAGGTGCATTAACACTTTGCCTTTATATTGTACTATTATTGAAGGATAAATAAGAATTTGTGAGAGATAAGACGTATAGTCGTAGGCATAGACTATATCGATTAAAACTATCGACTAAATCGGTACAACTACTGTTTTCAGTCGACTGATTTTTTAAACTAACGACTAAGTTGGGTGAATTTCAACGGGCGGGAGTTTTGAATAGATTTTATAAGATTTACTATCAAATATGTGCACTCATTAGCTATATCGAATAATTCGTTCGTTAATAATCTTAAATAACAATTATTATACTAGAAATATTATACAATTATTAAATAACAATACTTATAATATGATAAATGATAAATTACGATCGATAAACTAATTATTTAACAATACTTATGTATTGCACTTATGGGAATAACAATTTTAATCATAACTTAAAGAGAAAGTAGTATTTTATAATTATATCTGTGAATAATAGATATTTTTCTAACAGGTTCATTAACACTTTGCTTTTATATTGTATTATTATTATAATACTTTATAATAATAATAAATATAACTATAATAATTTTAATTATAATAATCTAGACGTAACCACTAAAACAAAATTTCAATCGACTAAATATAGAGGATCCAATTAAAAAATCCCTACAGGTCCTCTAATAGTAATTAATTAGTCGATAGTTGAATTTAATCGATGGTGCCCATCACTAGTTTTTCTAAATTACCTTTGTTGACAACCGTCTTATCTTTTCAGACAAGATAAAGAATGCGTCGAACGCGGTGTTACTCTTACTAATGTTAATGGCCGTGTATTCTCACTACATGGTCAACGATAAATTCGAGAGGATCGCTCCAGCTTTGGTAAGACCTTTTTTTACAATAAAAACAACTACGCTGTTGAACATTAAATATAATACCGCGAATGGTATTAAATTAATATTATTTGAAATTTATATTGAATTTTCATTTATAAAAAATTATATATAATGATTTTTCATAGAAAATTTAATATTATTTGAAATTTATATTGAATTTTCATATAAAAAAATTATGTATCGCTTTTTTATAGAAAATTTAATATTACTTGAAATTTATATTGAATTTTCATATAAAAAAATTATGTATCGCTTTTTTATAGAAAATTTAATATTACTTGAAATTTATATTGAATTTTCATATTAAAAAAAATTATATATATTGATTTTTCATATAAAATTTAATATTATTTGAGGTTAATATTGAATTTTTATATAAAAGAAATTATATATTGATTTTTTATAGAAAATGTAATATTGATTCTTTATAAAAAATTTAATATTGATTTTTTATAGAAAATTTAATATTGATTTTTTATAGAAACTTTAATATTGATTTTTTATAGAAACTTTAATATTGATTTTTTATACAAAATTTAATATTGATTTTTTATAGAAACTTTAATATTGATTTTTTATAGAAAATTTAATATTATTTGAAATTTATATTGAATTTTCATATTAAAAAAATTATATATATTGATTTTTCATATAAAATTTAATATTATTTGTTGTTAATGTTGAATTTTTATATAAAACAATTATATATTGATTTTTTTGTATATTGTATATATTATATATTGAATTTTTATATTAAAAATTATATATTTATTTTTCATATAAAATTTATTATTATCATATTAAAATTAAATTTATTAATAATTTTAAAAATAATTCTTCATTTCATTTATAATTTGTTATTGTTACTTTCAGGTGTTCTTCTTCATGCTAACAGGACGTCTGGTGATAGACTGGCAATTGAGACGAGAGGACGCGCAATCGGTCACAGCGAACGGTTTAGATGATAAAACCAAAAAGCAGGATTGAATCCAAGACTGTTTGATGCGTACGCGTGCGTGTCAACGCGAGACTTCGATCACGCGTACAGAATCCGAGATTATAGCCGACAGTCACGCTAAAAACTTCACGTTAACAAACAACAAGAAAGAAAAGAGTTTCACGGGTTTCGCTATCCTTACGATCTTCCAAGTTTCGTGTCGAATGGAGATTAATTGATTCGACAACATCCGAAATTTGTTACTTCACCTCTGCGAGTACTTATCGAATGTGATAATCGAATTTCTCATTCGTATTCGTGTTCATATCCGCGTCTTATCGAAATCATCCCTAACAATAAGAGATTAAAACGATACGAAAATTTCGAACAATGAATTTCGAATGACGAATCACGAATTCAGTTACCTGCGGTATGGTATTATAATAACATAGTTGGCCGTGAAGGTCGACGTGAAACTTTAGCTCAAACACAAGGTATTAACTGCCATTCGAATTAATGTGTTCCCGTGATATTGTGTTAAGATGTACGTGTCCTTAGATGATAATTAATATCAGCATTTCAGTGCACTTTTCATTTTCTCGTTTTTCCTTTATAAGCACGTCCTTGATTCGATTTAGGCGAGAAACGTGTTAGCCAAAAGTCGTTGAATAGATCGGAAACAAGAACCGTGTGTCACCCATCCATCTATCGTTTGGTGCGTTTACGAAGCAACCATAATTAGCCATGTAATCGTAGATCGCGATACGTCTTTTAGTTAGCCTCGTCTCGTAGTCGTACAGATTTTTAATATTCCGACTCTCTCTCGCGTCCAACAATAATTAATCGAGGTTTGTCGGGAAGACCACATGAAATGAAGGGCACAGAATAATAAAAACGCACGGAACGGCATATTTCGCAAATCCAACAAATCTCTTCCTCTTTTTTTTCTTTTCAAACGATGAACGCACCGTAGCGATATCACTAAAAATTTTATTAAATATTCATATAATCAACAAAGAATCTGGTTCGTTCTTTAGGCTGGTTAGTATTTTATAGCACGTAAGGACGCCGTCAAATATTTTAGATACAAAAAACCATATTTACGATATCGATACTATATTATATATACAGTACATACTCATATACGTATTCATTTACATACCTATACACATATTTACACGTACAAGTACACGTACATGGCTTTCTTTATCGATTTCGCATCAACGTTAAATCGTGCTTATCAAGCAGACGGACGAGCTCAAGCAATTTCGATGCGTGAACGCGTGAAAAGTCGTTCTATTAGTGTTTCTTATCGATAATATTATCTCTCCTTTTCTATCTCGAAAACGTGAAAGGATAAGCAAGAATGTTAAAAGTTTCTCCGTTGTACTCACGATGCAATAATATCATTTCTCATTCGTGTTCCTTCCCGTGTAATCGTGACTCTCGAATCAGGCTTAAGCATCGGTTTATCCTCGATTTTGCAAGCATACAAGGACAAGTATGTTAAGAAGAGAAGAAACAGCTTTCGTTTTCGGTGTGGCTGTATGTAATAACGCAAACGGTTCAATAAATAACTTATAATTTTTACTTTTGTAACAATTTACATGCTAAACGTACGTGTTCACAACGAAGACGATCCAGTTTAATCTGCGTCCTGGCCAGTAGTCAACAGATTTATAGCCTTTCGAAGATTTAATACGGCCGTTGGTACGTCGTCGTAATTTAAAGCGCTTCCAGCCCATTTTATAAGTTTCTGTGCTTTGTTCATTTGATCCAACGACAATTTGATTCCTCCTAACAAACATGTTCAAATCAAATCCCGTACGATTCAATACTATTTATATTTTACTGTAATACCTTCTGTTTCTGCTTCCGTATTCGGACGGTAGTCATCTGCAATTTCAGAAGACCCTTCGTCTATACTCCCTTTCTTAGGCATATTGTACGATGTATCGAACGAGTTAACGTCGCCGGTGTTACTTCTTCCATTCGAACCTAAGGACGCTTCGCCTTCCTCCGATTTCTCCTGACTTCCAGCACTGTTGTCTGCTCCGGCTAAATCAACGAGTCAACGGGACCATTACAAAATACAATCTACAGTATCGGTACCATTATAACACCTTCGCTATTACCTGAATCGAAACCTTCCATGTTATCCTCTAAGGGTCCGGGTACCGGTGTCTCGCCATTTTTTAAACAATTGTGAATATACGTCGCCTTCCACTTAGCATATTTTCCTTTCTGCATCGTTTCTTCGGTCAATTCGCCGAACACGGTCAACACGTCGTACAACAAGCCGGCAGAGAAAAAACTTTGAATGGTTGCTTTACTAAAATCACTAGCCCTATCTCTTTTATCCGCGTACAGAAAAAGCTTGAGAGCCCAATTCTCTAAATGCGCTTGCGCGACTATCTCGTTTGTGATCGCTTCATTCTCTCGTAACTCTTTCTTAGTTGTTTCTAACAAATCCATTAGTTTCATTAAGAAAGCTCTTTCTTCCGGCGTCTTCGTTGAAAGCTTCAGTCCCGTTTGCAGCGCGTATAGGCGACCTATAATTATTATCTACTGTTAGATTTTTCAATAATTCGCAACCATCGGTTGCCTATAATGTAACAAAATATTCTATCAAGACCCGATACATACACCAGTAACTAACAACAGGGTCTCGTTCATGATGACTGGCTGCTATCTTTAAATACTGCTCTATGCTTTTCAAAGGAGTTGGAACGTCCGGTAAATTTGGGTTAACCATGCTGCTCTCGTAAACGTTGTTCTCCCTCTGGATAATATGTTTTGCTTTCGTTCGCTCTGCGTTGTTATATCGTATTATCTACTATATTTCCTGATAATACTTGCAATAATTGGAATTAATCGGGCAGTATAAATCTCGCCGTTGAACCTGTCAAAATTATTCGGCCACTCGATTCGTTTTATCAGCCTACCTTATCTTCTTTTAAGTCGATCTACTTGTCGGCTGCGCGATCGTTAAAAATTCTTACGTGCAATGTACAAAATTAAATCGTTTTGCTTCAATTCCTTTTCATTTCATCGAAACATCCTCTTTTGTTGTGTTATACGTAAATTCATGTAAATACACTGAAATACACATACTTATTTTTATAGTCTATGACGCATCTATGTATCTATTACTATCTATACTATCTATTACTATGTATCTATTAGTTAGTTTAAGATATATAATATTATAATATATAATAATATTAATAACTAATATTAATAATAATAACAAAATATATAATATTAATTTTAATACAGTTAGATTATAAATTAATTATACACTGACAAAAGCGTAAACCTAACCTCTCTGCCTAACCTCTCTGTCTAATTGTAAGACTCAAGATAATTATCCATTTAGATTGTATACGTAATTTTTATAGTTCAACTACATAGACGAATGCATTTTATGGTACATACATACATTGTGGTGGATTGTGACTTGAAAACACTTGAAAATAATTGCAGTAGCATTCTGAAAGTTCAAATTGACCCACTTCCAGACGCATGCGTATTGAAAATTGATTGGTCGGTTGAAAACCAGAGTAGTTTTACTCTAATAGGAGAACTGTTAGTACGAATTTAGTACAATAACACATGTAATGAAATGTAATGAATGAAATGTAATGAAATTGATTTCTTGATTTGTATTGCAAAAATTAATACCAAAGTTTGATTGTACCAATTGTACATTACTGTACAATTGTAAAATTATTGAAATATTATTCTTAATGATTACATTTTACGGTGTTTATGTAGAAGTTACATTATATAGGTTTTATATAGGTCTAATGTACAAAGTAATGTAAAAAGTACAATTAAACATTTTATAAGAAAATATGTAGTAGCCACTCGATGGCTGCAGCTATAAATATTATAGCACGCCATAGTAAGTATGAGCATTACGATTACAGTCCACTGTTTATTAAAGTAAAGAATGTATTTCTTTTCAGATGAAACTGATGTTACAGGAGAATTCTGCATGGACAGCAAAAGCAGTGGGACTGCAATGATTATCAAGGAATTCGACGAGATTTTCGACAGTCTTAAAACCACTGACAGCAGACTTGTGCAGAATTAGAATTGAATTACTCCAGAATTATAATTACAAAGTAATTGAATTAAATTGTAATTCAATTATGTTGTAATTTATAATTCAGATCTTCAGTCAGTTAAATTACAATGTAATTCGTAATTGCAATGGAGCACAATTATAAAATAAATTGTAATTAAATCAAATTGTAATTCAATTATGTTGTAATTTGTAATTCAGATCTTCATTCAATTAAATTGCAATGGAGTACAATTATACAATACATTGTAATTGAATTACATTGTCATTCAATTTTATTGTAATTTATAATTCAGATATTCATTCAATAAAATTACAATGTAATTAGTAATTGCAATGGAGTACAAATATGAAATACATTGTAATTGAATTACATTGTAATACAATTATATTGTAATTTGTAATTCAGATCTTCATTCAATTAAATTGTAATGGAGTACAATTATAGAATACATTGTTTTCATGTATTGTATTGTATTGTATTTCAAGTATATTGTATTTTAATTACACTGTAATTCAATTACAAATTGCATTTCAATTACAAATCTGATTGAAATACCTAGTAATTGAATTACGTTGTATTTGAATTATATGGTAATACATTTACGACGCAATTGAATTACTATTAATTGAAATACAATGTAATTCAACTACGTAATTGAATTACAATGTAATTGAATTAGCACAACTCTGACTGACAGGACCTATAACAAGATCATCCGAAGCCAAATATTGGAAATAGACTAGCACTAAAAAAATGTATGCATTTTAAGAATGATGCACAACAGTGCTGTTTTCCACAGACACTAAAAAATTTAATGTTAACAATTAGCGGTTTTATTGACTTGCGGAAAAATCTATTTTCTCTAAGAGTAAAAAGTGTTTCCCCAAAACAATTCAACCAGGATTGTTTAGAAAAATTTTTTGGACAAGTAACACAACACCGCGTTCGGGAAAATAAAATTTGTGCAATACAATTCGAGGAATCATTTAGATCTTTGTTAATTAAACAAATTACAAGTAAACAGTTTCTACCCGCGAATTGCGAAGATACATTTGATGAAACTTTAATTCAATTAAACCAGTTGTTAAATCCAAATACACCGCAACCCATTGATGATCTTAGCTTTAATAGTAATTCAAAAATTGATATTATAATATTAGCATCCAGTTCGCTCATCAATAAACAATTGAAGAATTTTGTAATGAAATTGATTTCTTTATTTGTATTGCAAAAATTAATACCAAAGTTTGATTGTACAAATTGTACATTACATATATTAAAACCAGTGATAAGTAGAAATAGAAATATTATACTTAATGAGTACTTTTTACGGTGTTTATGTAGAAGTTACAATATAGCGCGCTTGGTTTCATATAGGTGTAATGTACAAAGTAATGTAAAAAGTACAATTAAACATTTTATAAGAAAATATGTAGTTTTCAGTTTTACGCGCGACCACAAAAGTTTAGTTATAGATTTCCTTTTAGATTATTTAGTTCTGTATGCAATTCGCAATTTTTTTAATTTGTGGCAAGCTCGAAAGACTTTTACCAACTTCATGTTTACTTATTAAACAGTGCATCGCAATTAGAAATAGTAAGTATAGGAAACATTGTAAATAATAGTATGTAATTATAAATGTAAAAAATTCAATATTGAATAGAACGTATTTAAAATGTAATAAAATGTTTTAATTTTTTATTTTTAAAGAAAAATTATAAATTAGCAAGGAATGGGTAGAATGGATTTCAAATTACCGAGTTTTGACCCGTTAGTTGTGTAATACAAAATTCAGATGGCGCTCGATTTCGTGCTAACAGAAAAATACATTAATACCCTAGAATAAATACCCTAGAATAGCTTTTCCTTTCTTTCACTTTCTTTCGATAGACAGTTATTTATAAATGTTTGAATGTTATTGGCGCGGTGGCACGATCATTCTTGACAATAGATAATTTTCAAGGTATTGTTTCCTTTTTCTGCATTTGGTCTAACAATCATGTACTAATTAGAAACGAATTCTTACAGACGCAGTTACAATGAAATAAGTTTCTTGAAAATGATCCACATGGCGGATCGAAACGTCGAAATGTTTTATGTAAATTTGCATTGCCAAGAATGATCGTATCAGCACGCCAATAATATTCAAACCCAGAACAGAGTTGTGCTAATTCAATTACATTGTAATTCAATTACGTAGTTGAATTACACTGTATTTCAATTAATAATAATTCAATTACGTCGTAAATGAATTACTATATAATTCAAATACAACGTGATTCTATTACTAAGTATTTCAATGAGGTTTGTAATTGAAACACAATATAATTGAAATGCAATTTGTAATTGACTTAGAGTCTAATTGAAATACAATATACTTGAAATACAATATAATTGAAACACAATGTAATTGAAATACAATATACTTGAAACACAATTTATAATTGAATTACAGTATAATTGAAATACAATATAATTGAAATGCAATTTGTAATTGAATTACAGTATAATTGAAATACAATATAATTGAAATGCAATTTGTAATTGAATTACAGTATAATTGAATTACAATACAATACATGAAAACAATGTATTTTATAATTGTACTCTATTGGAATTACGAATTACATTGTAATTTAATTGACTATAGTCAATTCAGATCTTTATAAAGATCTGAATTATAAATTACAACATAATTGAATTACAATTTAATTCAATGACAATGTATTTTATTATTGTGCTCCATTGCAATTACGAATTACATTGTACTTTAATTGACTGAAGATCTGAATTATAAATTACAACATAATTCAATTACAATTTAATTGAATTACTTTGCAATTATAACTCTGCCCTGGAATAGGTATGTCACGTGGTGCCCCCTGCCTTTTAGGCACGTATCGCAAAACGATCGCGTCGCGCGATGAAAACGCGGCATACGCATTTAAGGCATTCTAGCAAGTAAGCTTGCATTTTTGATGAAATCCGGCTGGGCTTCGCGGCTTTTTGGCGGGTTACGGGTTTTGTCAGTATTTCACGTAGTACTGTAAAGATTTAACGAAGCGCAAGGATGGGAGATAAAGACGGCGGTAAGAATCAAATACATTCTCTAGTATCTCTGTTGAGCTTCCCGATTGTTCGTATATTTATAACTACCGAACTTTCGTTCAACGGACGCTTTCCATATTATGGTAAACAAGATTGACTCTCGCGAAACTTCTCGCGGACATATCTTTGTCAGAAAGTGTCATTGATTTCGGAAAATTGTCGGACTCGTTCGCGACGTTTCATCGGAATCCCGAAAATAGAGAAAACTTACTTCTTCATTTTCAATTTGAATGGTTTCAGAGAGAAGTTCTTGTTGATTCGCCGGCAGGTTATATCGCCGGGAAGAACGTAACAATTTTATCGGTTGAATTTCAGTCTGTTCCCTGGTGCTAATTGTTTCATTGCATATCTGAATGATTATTTTATCGATTATTTTTAATAGTCGCGTGAAAATTGATTTCCCGGTTGTCTAACCAAACTTGCCCCAATGTGTTTCATCATGCGTATTTCAATTCTAGAAACGTTCGACGATGCCGTGGAGGAAAGAGTTATCAACGAGGAATACAAAATATGGAAGAAAAATACTCCCTTTTTGTATGATCTTGTGATGACACACGCTCTTGAGTGGCCGTCGTTGACCGCTCAATGGTTGCCCGACGTTACTAGGCCCGAAGGGAAAGATTACTCGGTACACCGCCTTATTCTTGGCACACATACTTCAGACGAACAGAATCATTTGCTCATCGCCAGTGTTCAATTGCCGAACGAAGACGCTCAATTCGACGCATCTCACTACGACAATGAGAAAGGGGAGTTCGGTGGATTCGGATCGGTCAGCGGGAAAATAGAAATCGAAATAAAGATAAACCACGAAGGAGAGGTGAACAGAGCACGGTACATGCCACAGAATCCTTGCGTCATAGCAACTAAGACCCCATCCAGCGATGTCCTCGTGTTCGATTACACTAAACATCCTAGCAAACCAGACCCGAACGGCGAATGTCAGCCTGACCTAAGGTAAACTCTATTTTCCATTGAATATGATTTCAGGAGGAAGAGGTAAATTTATAATAATTTTCGTTGTTTAACAGATTGAGAGGACATCAGAAGGAAGGTTACGGCCTGTCGTGGAATCCGAATCTGAATGGATATTTGCTGAGCGCCTCCGACGATCATACGATCTGTTTGTGGGACATTAACGCACCGCCGAAAGAAAACCGTGTTATCGATGCGAAAACCATATTCACAGGACACACCGCTGTTGTCGAGGATGTAGCTTGGCACTTACTGCACGAGTCCCTGTTCGGTTCGGTCGCGGACGACCAGAAGTTAATGATATGGGACACAAGGTAACAAAACTTACAGGATTACCTAATATTAGAGGGAAAATTCTGTCGTATTTGAAATAAGCAGCTGGTTTTGCTTCTAAATGAAATTCACAAGTTGTCACGCATAATGGAAGTTCTATCATCGGATTATATTAAATATATTTTCTTTTAAAAGGCATACTTTGCTAAAATTACATGACACGGTAGAATAGCAAAGCGTTTCTAAGATATGTAAATGAAAAACATAAGTTGTTACACACAACAAAAGTTCTATCATCGGATAATATTAAATATATTTTCTTTTAAAATACGATAGAACTTTCCCCTCCAACTTAATACATATTACAGTATTTTATGGATATAAGTCCCTAGCAATGGTCTGCCGAGGGATATTTACGCATCAGGGACAGTATTCTTTGAGTTTTGCCGAACGTAGAGAAGGACAGCCGAGCGCGAGAAGCCTAGGTCGCCGAGGTGTTTACCCAAGTGTAAACATAATGTGATCAGAATTTTCAACTTCCTGTTTTTCATTATTTTTTTATGGAACTTCGAGTTCCACATTTGTGGCATTTTTCTGATTAAAATCATACCAAATATGATATAATTCCGATGATATTTACTTGTGTAATAGACAACTACACAAGTAAATTACACAAGTAAATATCATCGGAATTATATCATATTGGGTATGATTTTAATCAGAAAAATGCCACAAATATGGAACTCGAAGTTCCATAAAAAAATAATGAAAAATAAGGAAGTTGGAAATTCTGATTAGGCGATCTCACCGAGACACCCAAGCCGCATGATATCATACTTTTCGGCGACCGAGGCCTCTCGAGCTTCTTGGCCCATCAAGGGGGTGTACCCTGCAGTAGTGGGGATAGGTCAGGGACTTTTATGGCTCAGACTTTTGGGACATTTACACATAAAATACTGTATATCGCGACAGATCGTTTAAAATTGTGTTCTCTGTTAACAGGTGTAACAACACGAGCAAACCGAGTCACACGGTCGACGCTCACACCGCCGAAGTGAATTGTTTAAGTTTCAATCCGTATTCGGAGTTCATCCTCGCGACTGGCAGCGCTGACAAGACCGTAGCGCTCTGGGATCTGAGGAACCTCAAGCTGAAGTTACATTCCTTCGAGTCTCACAAAGACGAGATCTTCCAAGTCCAGTGGTCGCCGCACAACGAGACGATATTAGCTAGTAGCGGCACAGACAGGCGTCTACACGTATGGGATCTGAGTAAAATCGGCGAAGAGCAGTCCAGCGAGGATGCCGAGGACGGTCCACCCGAATTACTGGTACACATAACGTTTCATTATTTTTGTAAGAGGCAAGAATCTGCACGGAGAAAGTTTTTTTTTGTGGAAACACTGATAAACATACATATGTATCAGTCTAATGCTTCAATTTTGCTATGATTCCACGTTTTTCCCTTTTTTTTTTTACTAATGTCTTTATTAAAAGACACTAATGAAGCCCCATATATATTTTTGTTGTTGCGATTCCACGTTGACAGTTCTGATTAGGCGCCATTTGATCCGACTAGCTGAATTAAAATTGGCTCTAGACTTGCTTTAGACTCTGGCATCATGAATGGAATATGGGGAAATTGAATGCAATCACGGGCTGTCGCTTTTTTACTTTATACGAGCATATTTTGAGCTGCACAAGGGTTCATTTGATAGAGGAAGGTTAACTGCACCACGCTGTGCCTCATCATATCAGTCAAAAATGTCTATTTGTGACAGAAAAATACATCTGAATCAGCTGGTGTTTTTCTCGACGTTTGCTCTACTTTCGGCTTATTTTTCTGTCATAAATAGACATTTTTGACTGATATGATGGGGCACAGCGTGGTGCAGTTAACCTTCCTCTATCAAATGAACCCTTGTGCAGCTCAAAATATGCTCGTATAAAGTAAAAAAGTCTAAAGCAAGTCTAAAGAGTCTAAAGCAAGTCTAGAGCCAATTTTAGTTCAGCTAGTCGGATCAGATGGCGCCTAGTCAGAACTGTCAACGTGACATTAATAAAATAAGGGGAAAAACGTGGAATCATAACAAAATTGAATATGATAAATATCCTAGAATAGATATGTTACGTGGTGCCCCTTGCCTCTTAACGTATGCTGAAGCATGTCTCTTCGTTCACGTTCGTTTCTTTTTACAGTTCATTCACGGTGGGCACACCGCAAAAATCAGCGATTTCTCGTGGAACCCGAACGAACCGTGGGTGATATGTTCAGTGTCGGAGGATAATATAATGCAGGTATGGCAAATGGCTGAAAACATCTACAACGACGAAGAGCCAGACACGCCAGCGAGCGAACTTGAAGCTGGTGCTTCATAAACTGTGAGAAATAATCAATTAAATTATTTGATATTGAAATTTTCTATGGATATGCGCGCGTGCGCATGAAATTGATCATTCGAGTTAGTATAAGAGAGACGTTAACACGAGTTTGTACGTTAAAACGAAAAGAACATCAAGAAGCAATAATGTCTATTTTTACTACCGATCTTAAGGCCCGTTCTAGAAGATATAGATCGAATGAACGTCGAGCATCCGCTGCGTCCTATGTTTTCTTTCGTTTTAATTTTGCTCTTCGCCAGCTGATTCGTTCAATTTCTCCGCCATTAGTATACGTAGCTCTAAACCGAATGCGCTGGGCGATACGTCCCTCCTTCGATTTTTCTATATAGGGTCAGAGTACAAAGTAAGAGCGAAAGACCCATCTGTCTTTTCCTGAATTTCGCGATTCGAATATTACCCACGGACGCGTAACTACACCGCATGCCGTTCTCGATCGACGTAAATTGTTCGACAACTCGATCTGTATCCAACGTTATTGTTTTCCTGATTTTTCCGTACAAACCAAGGACGTACAGAGTTTCCGCTACTCGGGGCTATATTCGAGGTTCTTCCTGTTTCGTTCCTTTTTCACCCCACCCTCGAATCACATCTTATCGCCGAATCAATTCCCTGTTCCGGATAATCTCATCATCGAAGTCCAAAAAAATACAGTAGATACACGTGGTAGAAACTCGATGGAAAAGGTGTCGAATCTTCGATGCTTGTAATCACCGTTACCCTTTTCTTCTCACCGATACGGATGTCTTGGGTGTGTTTTAATACTTTGGATAATAAAATCGACCGTACGTATTACGACTTCTCTTTATTTGTTTCCTCCTCTAAACGGTTTCATAATTTCCTCTCTTCTTCTTTTCCCCCTTTTATTATTTCTTTTACTAAATATAATGTATACGTGTATGTATATAATATTATCGCCGTTGGCTCGTACCGTGAAGATTTTCGAACGCTTTTTGGCACTTGGTACAGAGAGAACGATCTTTGTTCCCAAATTACACAGCCGTGTTCGATAGTTCGTTGTAGATTTCGTCGAGCAGCGAGTGTTCGCACACTGTTTCCGGTCTGTGCAGAGACAAAGCGTCGACGTCGACCACGTCCAAGCTCGAGACTCTGTAAATCGGAAGAGAATGGGAGGGTGAATTGAAACAGTGAAAAAATGGCGAGGCTTGATTAGCGTCGATTAATTATAGGATCCTGGGGTGGTCATTACCAAAATCTGCGTGTTAAATACACGTCGCTTATAGACCGCGAGCGCTGTCTGTTGTGCATGCAAAATGAACGTTTTAGCAAAATTTGTATGGTTTTTTTGTCGGTTCGGTTTCTTTTGTGTTCGAAAAATAGATAGAAACGGATTTCAACATAGCCATTCGTTACCTCTTTGTCACGTTTTGCCGTTTAATGCCATCGAGCAAGTTCGCAATCGATGGTGTTAACGTTGGTCGAAATATCTGTGGGAGAACGACAAAGTCAGTTTCATTCTTTCGATTTTTGGGCACCATCGATTAATAATTTATATATTTTATATGTTGCATGACAACTATTTACTTATCATAAGTTTACTTACGATATACAGGGTGAGTCACCTAACGTTTGCACCTCAAATATCATTCTTGTTTCTAAAGGTACATAAAATATGGTAAGGACAAAGTTGAAATTTTGTTTTTATGTCATTTTCTTTAGAGATATCAAGGCCACCTTGACTTTTTTAAATGGAACCACCCCTTTTTAAACAATTACAATGATAGTCCCCTTCATTAGGAATTCAGTGACTATAATTATTCCAAGGTCATTCAAGGTCACTCTAGTTACATCTAGATTGTATATATTTTATAATATATAATTTATATATTCTATCTATCATATAAATTATTATTTATCCTTTAATAATAATACAATATAAAGGCAAAGTGTTAATGAACCTTTTAGAAAAATATTTGTTATTGACAGATATAATTATAAAATACTACTTTCTCTTTAGGTTATGATTAAAATTGTTATTCCCGTAACTGCAATATATAAATATTGTTCTAAAATAATTATATAATATGTATAGTTTAGTAATTATTGAACGAATTATTTGATATAGCTAATGAGTGAACGTATTTGATAGTAAATCTTATAATTTTATAAGAAAAAAATTTTAAATGAAATTAAAATTACAAATTTTAATAAAATAAAAAAAATTAAATTAAATAAATTAAATTAATTTTTTTTAAATTTTATAATTTCATAAATAGATTTCTATTCAGAACTTCCGCCCGTGAAAATTCAACCAATTTAGTCTAAAAATAGTAGTTGGCTATATTATCGATTTAGTTGACAGTTTTAATCGATGGTGCCCATCACTAATTGTGGATTGTGTTCAACTTGGAACAGAAGGATTCTTAGGCTTACCGTGACGGGAGCGCTGCGCATTTCACGGAGATCGATGTTTCTGAACAAATCGTGAACAAGAAGCTCCTCGATATTTCTACGGCGGTTAGTCGGCTCGCCGAATATGTACTTCAGCAGTTCGGTCACCTGTGCAAGGGAACGTTCTCGTCAATGTTTTTACGATCGTCGCCCGCTGATTTCCTCGGGCCCGCGACGCAACTGACAAGGAGAGTGCAAGGACATTGTCACACCGATTTAGTTGAGACTCTGTATACTTATAGATCTCGATCTCCCATTTACGAATATATACCATTATAGACGCTAACACTCAATAGTTTTTCAGATATTCATAAACAAAGTTCTTACATTACTGCTTAAATATTCTATTGTAGAGGAGGTATACAACGAATATTTATTTTAGAGGTATATAACAAATTAATTTCGGCTAATTTATTTATAATTTATTAATACGTTTGTTCTTTAACTTATATATAAATAAATGTGCAATATCTTACGAACAAGTTAATGTTACACAGCGAATTTATTTATAATTTATTAATCATTTTGTTCTTCAACTTGTAATAAATGTGCGATCTTATATAGACAAGTTAATGTTACACAGCGAATAAATAATATAAATAAATATGAAAAAAAAAATTTTTTCACCGAACGAGAATCGAACCCTAGCTCACCGGGTGGAAGTCTCGTTGTATACCACTTAAGAACTTTGTTTATGAATATCTGAAAAACTATTGAGTGTTAGCGTCTATAATGGTATATATTCGTAAATGGGAGATCGAGATCTATAAAGTATACGGAGTCTCAACTAAATCGGTGTTACAAAGTCCTTGCACTCTCCTTGTGAGCATATCGCTTATTCTACGCAAACGAACTCTACGATAACCACAAACCCGAGGAAATAACGGAACAAACGGAAAAAGTAATGACAAGTAAAAGCTGAGGGTACAAAGTAGAAGCAGCAGGGGTTGAAACTGTTTGTTGCAAGCTGCTGCTGGTTTTTCAAGTAAAAAGAGGAAAAATCACATGTCATGCTATTTATGATCTTATTTATGCACTTCATTTTTTAATGCAGCCATATTTTTTTGTTAACTCTGATACGCTCCTCAAAAATAGAGGTATGAAAGAGACTAGGATAACAGTTTACCCATTTTTATTTTATGAATAATTAATTAAGTATTTATGAATAATTTTATAGTATGTGAAACATTGAATGGACGAATTTTCACCCTGAGGTACGTATGAAGGATAAATCAATCGATCACTTTTATTATCCTACGAATGCAAGCTCTAACCCACGGTCGTCGAAATATTAATACTTTCCGAAATGTAAAAAGAAAATTTTTATATATTGAATTTATATGGAAAATTTAATATTACTTGAGGTTTATATTGAATTTTCATATAAAAATTTTTATATATTGAATTTTCCTATAAACATTTTTATATATTGAATTTATATAGAAAATTTAATATTATTTGAGGTTTATATTGAATATTTTCATATAAAAATTTTTATATACTGAATTTATATGGAAAATTTAATATTATTTGAGGTATATATTGAATTTTCATATAAAAAATTTTTATATATTGAATTTATATAGAAAATTTAATATTATTTGAGGTTTATATTGAATTTTTGTATGAAAAATTTATATAAAATATAATAAATATATAATAAAATTAACATTTCATTGTCAGAGTAAGCATATCTGACACAACAATTTCCGACACAAAATGTCGAATATTTCGTGAAGCATTGAGTATTTCGATGACCTTGGATCTTCGATATCATAACTCCGTTCAACCCCTGAGAAGTAGAGAAACGAAAAGAGAACCGAAAAAGAGAGCAAGAAAGAGAGGAAGAGAGAGAGAGAGATTTGTACTTGTGGATACATTTCAAGATCCGAGAGATGCATGGAATTCGGTTTAAACGTTCGTAATTCGTAACCAGCGCACATTTCGAATAGCATATGACCTGCAAATAGATAAGGATATAGCGTGACGAGTAAAAAGTTCGATAAAGTACAAGGTGTCTGAAAATTATATGTCACTTTATTTTATTTTGATTTAGTGGAATTTGACATAAAAAAATTCCCCGCAAAATTGACCTTGACCTTCAAAATCAAGGTAAAAAAGAAAAAGAAATATTTTTGTTTAATCATGTTCTACTACTCATAAGGACCAACTTTGTGAAAGCAGAACCATGCTTCTTATAATATTTTCAATTTTATTTGTGGAAAATTTTTACCTTCAGCAACGATATTTGTAAATTTTGTGTACAGTTCGGTGAGCCATATATGCTCGAGTGAGGGCAGGACTAGACAGTTTAGAAAACTAACTAGATCAACATATAGAGTGACAGTTGAACGTACAATAAATTAATAATTAATTTTATAATTCATAAAGAAAGGAACAAATAAAAAAGAAACCTTTAATTATAAAAATCTACGAGCACAAGTGCTATACAAACCTTGTGCTGAGATAATATAGGGAAACACAAACATTTAATTGTTGATTCTCTATATTTTTTTAGGTTAGTAATTAGGTTATTTAATAATTAATAATAAACCTCTACATTTTTAGACGAATCAACCTTGTGTTTTTTTGAATTGCAGGCCACCATCTCGGATCAGGTAAACAATTGCTGGTGACTACCAGTAGAAAAATAAATTTCTTTTTTTGACGTTGACTTCCAAGGTCAAGGTCAATTCTGCAGGGAGTTTTTTTATGTGAATTTACACTAAATCGTATATAATCGTATCAAATTTTTTGCTGGTGACTACCAGTAGAAAAAGAAATTTCTCTTGTTGACCTTGACTTTCAAGGTCAAGGTCAATTTTGGGGTGAGTTTTTTATGTGAATTTCTACTAAATTGTATATGATTTTCAGACACCTTGTGCGAAGTAAATATCGATTTTACCGAAGGATACGATGTCGATGGGAGTAGTCGGCGAGATTCGCGAGGCGATTACCGGATGTATACGGCTGGTGAATCCGAGGAGCGTGTTCTCGAGGCCGGCGAGCCGTGCCACGCCGTTTTGAACGAGCACGTTGCCCGAGTGTAAATGCGTTACCATCGGGAATTCCCTTTTCTTCAGAAAGATCAACGCTTCCAACACTTGTCGGCCCATTTGCTGGATTTGAGGCAGGGGCAGTCCTTTGCCACGGGCCGCGTACTTTTGGCCCCAATCCTCGTTCCAGCCCGTTCTTTCGATCTGCCGAGTAACCAGCAAATCATATGTCTCTCTCTCCGTATTAGAGCTTGGACTTTTTTTACCCGGGTATCTCATAAGACATAAGTCATAAATGATTTTGCGCAATTTAAAACAATAATGAAATTAAAAAAGCGTTCATATGTGGCAACTGTAGCAACGTTCAGACAACTTGTTCCAATGTGAAGTTTATCACAAATGTAAAGTTGTCGATTTATTTTAAAAAAAAACGTTTTCTTTTTGTTTCAAAAATCGTTATTAATATTATTATATTTACAAGTTATTAAATTATTAATTTTAGAGGATTTATAGGGATTTTTTAATTGTATTCTCTAATAAATATATAAAGGCTGAAGTTATTTTTTTGTTAATTAATGTGGCAACTGTAGCAACGTTCAGACAACTTTTACCAATGTGAACTTTCTCACAAATGTGAAGTTGTCGATTTATTAAAAAAAAAGTTTTCTTTTTATTTTAAAAATGTTTAATCATTAAGTAAAGTTATTAAATTATTAATTATTTAAAAATACTTCAGCCTTATTATATTTATTAGAGGGTACAATTAAAAATCCCTATAAATTCTCTAAATTGGTGAAAGTTGTCTGAACGTTGCTATAGTTGCCACAGATATAATAATTTAAATTTATAAAATCGTTCAAGAGAATATCGATGCAAACGATTTTTATTTTGAATAAAATAACTGTTTATCCGAGTAATTTTTGTTTACCCGGGTAACTCATAAGTGACAGCTCTACTCGGTATACTCACCCCGTAAATCAAGTCCTTGAGGCTACCCTGACTGATAGGCTGAACCACGATCACGTAATTCTCGCGTTCATATTCGAGAAAATCGATGTCGAATATAGGGCATATGTACGGATGCTGTAACGCCAAAAACAAGTCGCTTAAAATGTTTTTCGTCAGTGAGGAAACGATCAACGAGCAATTGCTGCTCAACGGCGCCAAGGTGATCAGTCGATCGGTCTTTAGGGAAGTGTCCCTCACCGAGAACCAGTGTTTGTTCACCCTCGAACCTGAAACATTCCGCGAAAAACGAGCGAACGAGCAAGAAATTTATGGAAGTTTGTCTATCGAAAGATGATGTTGTTGCGCTGGTGAAAAATCGTCGTTAGAGAAGGGAGAGAGCAACGGAGGTGGTCGAACGAGGAGGAGGCGGTGGAGGGAAACGGGGGTGGAGATTGAGTGGAGGGCTCGAGAGCTTACCGAGATTATTCAGCTGCTTGACGAGACTATAGCGCGGCGTTCTTCGGATATAAGCCTGGCAAATTGATAAAGCACGATCTCGAGATCTTTTCTCCATTTCCATGTACTCGGTGGCATCCTCGCACACCGACGGTCCGTGGCCCAATGCCGTGTAGCTGTGTCTTCCGTTTCTGCCTCGGTCAAATTCGTTTTCATCAGATTTTCACTTCCTGACCCTTTTTCATTTTACAAGAATTTTTTTACTTCCTGACCCTTTTTCATTTTACAAGAATTTTTTTACTTTCCTGACCCTCTTTTTTGTTAATGTTAGATTTTTTTATTTTAATGACCCGCAATCGTTTTCCATCTAACAACATCTCAATCTCGTCGAAGAGAAATCAAATGAAACAAAAAATACCTGACCAGCCCGTCCAAATCGTTCGTAAAACCGGCGCATCGTTCGAAAGGAATTTCTCGAACGGGTGAATGATTTCTAGAACGATGCCAATAACGGATTAGATTATCGAACCAGCGATTACAAACTGGATCGGTCTCGTTTGGGTTGCCAGCGAGCAGCCATCCGTCTCTGCGAGCGCAACCAAGGGTTTCATCCAATAAGATCACCGATGTAAATGTAAATTCATATTGCTGTCGTCGATGCTTTCATCGGTTGTGAACCGAAATGTAAGGAATCGCGACGGAAGAAATACAATGCGAGAAACGCAGTAAAAAATTCACGGCCGTTACAATTTAGGCAACCCGGTTGTTTAGCGATCGACAAAGATAAGTGTTGTCGATTCTCGCTGACAATTCAATTTCCACACATAATTTTTTTATATAAAAATTTTCTTTGTTTATGAATCTTATAGTAAAATGTTAAATTTATATAAAATTTGTTGTATATTTATATAACAATTTTTATATATTTTATATAAAAATAATATTTTATATATCATTAATATATTATATAAAAATAATATTTTATATATCATTAATATATTATATAAAAATAATATTTTATATATCTTATATATTTTATATAAAAATAATATTTTATATACCATATATATTTTATATAAAAATAATATGTTATATATAAAAACAATAGTTTATGTATCATATATGTATATTTTATATAAAAATAATATTGTATATATCATATATATTTTATAAAAATAATATTTTATATATCATATATATTTTATATAAAAATAATATTTTATATATCATATATGTATATTTTATATAAAAATAATATTGTATATATCATATATATATTATATAAAAATAATATTTTATATATCATATATGTATATTTTATATAAAAATAATATTTTATATATTTTACCAAAAATTATCTTGTTTTATGAATTTTATAGTAAAATTGTAAATTTATATAAAATTTGTTGTATACTTATATGAATTTTTTTATATATTTTATATAAAAATAATATTGTAAATATCATATATATTTTATATAAAAATAATATTTTGTATATTTTATATAAAAATTTTCTTTTTTTTGTGAATTTTATAGTAAAATGTTAATTTTACCTAAAATTTGTTATATATTTATATAAAATTTTTTATATTTTTTATATAAAAATAATAATTTATATATTTTATATAAAAATTTTCTTTTTTTTATGAATTTTATAGTAAAATGTTAAATTTATATAAAAATTGTTATATATTTAAGGTGCTCGCAATCCACGGACAATCGATCTCACGATTTATGTATTCGGAATCGGAAAAGACAGTTGATCGACGACAGCTAGTTAATCCATAGAAATCGTCACCCGAGCGAACGTCGTCTTCTCGGAGGTACTCGTTTCTTTCGAAATCGACAGCTCTGCGAGAAATTCCTATGACGATCCAAAGTCTCCGCACAGCGACGCGCGGACGTCGAACAACCATCGGTATCCATTGTACTTCGAACACTGACTACGTGATCCTCGGATCGACCGTGACTCGATCTGATTTGTAAACGAACCCGGTCGAACGGAACGTGTCCTACGCGAGTAGAGGATTTCAATCATCGGAAAATTATATACAGAATGTCTTAAAATTTCTTCAACATTAGAAAATTGGAGGAGGTTCTTGAGTTGATTTGAATCAAAATTTTCCTGTGCAAAAATCACGTCCGCCGATTTGTTAAGGAGTTATTAACAAAAAACATGGACCAATCAGAAGGCGGCTATAGCGAGCGGAGTCCGAGTCATTCATTGGTCGAGCTAGAATCAATCCGCTGTAACCGTGCTCTGATTGGTCTGTTTTTTTTTTATTAATAATTCCTAAACAAAGCCGAGAACGGCATTTTTGTAAACAGAAATGTTGCTTCAAATGAAGTGAGGAATATCCGATTTCCGGATGTTGAAGGAATTTTGAGACACCCTGTATAATTAATTATACGAAGTATAAAAAAATGAAAATGTTGCTTCAAATGAACTTGAGAATCTCCAATTTAGGGATGTTGAAGGAATTTTGAGACGCCCTGTATAATTAATTATATGAAGTATAAAAGGAGGAATTTTGAGACACCTTGTATAATTAATTATACAAAGCATAAAAAAAGGAAAATGTTGCTTAAAATGAACTCAGGAATTTCCGGATGTTAAAGGAATTTTGAGACAGCCTGTATAATTAATTATACGAAGTATAAAAAAAGGAAAATGATGCTCCAAATGAGTTAAAAAATATCCGATTTCCGGGTGTTGAAGGAATTTTGAGACACTCTGTATAATTAATTATACGAGGTATAAAGAAAGGAAAATGTTGTTTCAAATGAACTCAGAAATCTCCGATTTCCGGATGTTGAAGGAATTTTGAGATAGCCTGTATAATTAATTATACAACTGTTTTTGTCTGTTCACGGTCGCCAAAAATTTAAATAAATTGAAGATTAGGGCACACAGGTTCGATCCTATGAAACTAACTAATTTATATTTAATTTTTATATAAAAAATTATATATATTGATTTTTTGTAGAAAATTTAATATTAAGCTGATTTACAAATTTATATAACTTTTTTCGACGTTTAGGGCCATTTTCTAGAATATATAATTGCGTTTGTAAACAAAAAATTTTTTTATGAAAGTAAAATTACATATTCCTTGTTAAAAAGGAAAAGAAGAAAAAAATGAGAAACACACACACACACACACACACACACACCAACGGTTTTATGAAAACGGACTTACTTGCTCAGTGAAAAATTAATTAGTCATTATTAATAACTAATATAAAAGCCATAACGGCTAATTAATTTGTCAATATTTAATAACTAATATAAAAGACTTAATAACGACTAATCAAGTTGTCAATAATTAATAACTAATATAATAGATTTAATGACGACTCACTATTAATTTGTCACTAATTAATAACTAATATAAAAGACTTAATTAAGACTAATTAATTTGTCACTAATTTCTAACCAATATAATTGACTTAATAACGACTAATTATTTTGTCACTAATTAATAATATAAAAGACTTAATACAGGCTAGTTAATTTGTCAATCATTAATAACTAATATTAAAGAATTAATAACGACTAATTAATCTGTCACTAATTACTAATTAATATAAAAGACTTAATAACGACTAATTAATTTGTCACTAAGTAATTAAGTCGGTTTTCATAAAAACGTTGGTTTCTCGTTTTTTCTTATTTTTCTTTTTAATACGGAATATGTAATTTTACTTTCATAAAAAAAACTTTTTATTTACAGACAAAATTATATATTAAAACGTCGAAAAAAGTTATATAAATTTGTAAAACAGCTTAGTTAGTTTCGTAGGATCGAAGCCGTGCGCCATAATCTTCATTTTCCATAATTATACAAATTAGACAAAGAGAAATTTTCAATTGGATTGAGGGTTTGTTATAGTTGACTCGAATAATATCTGTAAATGTGTACGCGTTCTTCGTGGGAAGGTCGATTATACAGGTCTCTTTTCTGTGGCAACAATATATTGGTGACCGCGACGTCGATCATCCTCTTTGATCTATCATATACGGTGACCTTAATCGATCGAGCACCCTCCAAGTCGACATAACTCTTTCATGGAAGAAACAAAGTTACCCGAGAGGTTTCTAGAAGAACTCAAAATTGTAAAAAAAAAATCAATTTCGCAAAGACATTTATATTAGTTGCAAAATAATTCCGGTATTTCAAGGTGACGTAAGGTAATATAAAAATGATTAATAAAATAATAATAAAAAATTTATGAAATATACAAAGTTTAATCAAATTTATATAAATTTAATACCTTATTATAAAAGTCAATTTTCAAATGTATTATTTTATATATATTTTTTTATTTATAATTATATATATAATATACATAATTATATATATATATATATATATACAGGGTGTCCCAAAATTCGTGTACTTCCCGGAAATGAGAGGTTCCTTGGGTCATTTGAAGCGACATTTTCCTTTACAAAAATGATGCCAGCGGCTTTGTTTAGGAGTTATTAACAAAAAACACAGACCAATCAGAGCGTGGCTAGAGCAAACGGAGTCCGACTCAGCGACAGGTCCCGCTTAGCGTGGCGGCGCCATTGGCCGAGCCAGAATCAATCCGCTGTAGCCGCGCTCTGATTGGTCCGTGTTTTTTTGTTAATAACTCCTAAACAAAGCCGCTAGCGTCATTTTTGTAAAGGAAAATGTCGCTTCAAATGACTCAAGGAACCTCCCATTTCCGGGAAGTACACGAATTTTGGGACACCCTGTATAATTATATATATATATTGAATATAAAATTGTAAATAAAAATATATATAAAATAATAAATTTGAAAATTTACTTTTATAGTGAAGTATTAAATTTATATAAATTTGATTAAATTTTGTATATTTAATCAATTTTTTATTATTATTTTATTAATCATTTTTATATATAATATAAAATTATTTTAAATATTATGTACAATATATATATTTTTTATTTATAATTATAAATAAAATTATAAATAAAAAAAAATATATAAAATAAATTATTATATAATATAAACATATTAAAATTAAAATTAATAAAATATCTTTTATTTTGTTCGATGATCTTTCGCCATCTTTCTGGCAATAACTTTCTCTCAAAGGATACTCGATTTTATTACGTTACTAGCTAACCCGACAGACGTTGTCCTGTCCAAATTTTTATAAATTTGTTAATTTTTTTTAAAAAGTCGATAATGTAAACTCCTATTTCAATATTATTTAAAATCTGCGAGGATCGTTCCTTCGTTGAATTTGAATATATTTCAAAAATCACATTTAGCTTTTTCCGAATTTTCCATTTTTCCAGGTAACTATTCCAATTATTTTGTTTAAATCTTTTATTTGTTTAAAAAAAAATTAGCCAAATCGTCGTAACCAACTAACATCATTTAATTTTTATTTTAATAGATTCACCATGGACGTTGTCGGAGTCGGAGGAATTACCTGACATCCGGTTCCTTACATCCCCTCGCGGCGGACACGCGGCTGAACAGAATCTTGGCTAGATTGTCGATTTTATTGGTCAGCTGATAGCCTTTTTCTTCGTCGCTGTCCTCGTCCTCGATGCTGGCGCTTCTCCCACGGCGGAGGGTACCTCGGGCTGACACCATGGCCTCGGAATCAAGCTCGATGGCACTTTGAGTTCTTCTATTAACTGCTCGACGTTTCCGTCGCGTCCGAGGACGTTCCTGCCAGAACCTGTCATGTCCGGTAACGTCGGATTCCTTATGGTCCTCGTCCCGTTTATTCAAATTCTGATATAGATTAAACATGATTCAATCTAGATCGTGCCCCCAGAAATAATCAACCCTAGTTAGAGAGCATCCAACGTGTCCTTTGGAGTTTCGTCCTTTCGACAGGACTCGTCGAAAATGCACTTCTGAAACCGTTCACCGTACCCAGTCCCACTCTTTCTTGCTTTCACCTTTTTCTCGGCAAACCCTGAATGAATTCGTTGGGCTCATGGTATGGAAGGTCCTGTCGAAGGGTCCACGCCTAGAGACGACTCCTTTTCCTTCGCTCAACTCGTGTTCCCTTGGTTGGTCCCGTTGTTTGGAGAATACCGCGCGGAGAACACGTCCGGATGGTCCCCTAGGTCGTCCCGGTAGCAAGAAACCACCGGGAGGAACAGGAATATCAAATGCTACGAGTGAAGTCGATGGCCCTAAGCGATCGTAGAAAAAAGAAACGAAAGCGAGAGGACGATGGTGAAGGTGCGCGCGGTACTGCGACACTATGAACCGCGCGCGCCACCCACGCAGCGCAACCACCTATCCACCAGGCCCGACTGGAACACCGCCGAACACTGACCGTAGACTCCAATCCAGCCCGGCCTGACACACATTTCCCGCATTGCTGGCTCAACGGCCGATATATAGCGGTGGAACTGTTATATACGTATACATCCGCCGGGGCTCTCCCCGTCGCTCGTGTCCTCCGCCCCTGCGCAATCTCCATCCGCCATGCCTCTCCACGCAGCTCTCTTACTTACCCTCTCGAATCACGTATCCCTTGTTTAACGTCTCCGCGATCTTTTACGGATTCGGCTGTACCGCTTTTTCGAAAGAGAGCACACCATTGTGGTAGAGGTGATGTAGGATCGGTAGCCTAGTACTGAAGGAAATACTACTACGACCAACGTCTTCGAGTTCTCGAAAACAGGGTAAGAGTCCAGTCGTTCCCCGCGGCCTCTCTCCCAAGACAACATTGTTAAGTCGGTAATTACATGGAATCGTTGATTGAGGAATTCTAGGGCAAGATAAACATTGTCTGTATTAATTGCAAGATATGAAAGCTATGTTGAAATAGGAATTTCTTTGAGAAATTATATACAAAATTTAATATTATTTAAGGTTTAATTACATGGAATCGTTGATTGATGAATTTTTGTGCAAGATAAACATTGTCTGTATTAATTGCAAGCTACAAAAGCTACGTTGAAATATGAATTTCTTTGAAAAATGTTCACCATTTGCATATGAAATTATATACAAAATTTAATATTATTTGAGGTTTAATGCACATAATCATTGATTGATGAATTCTAGGGCAAGGTAAACATTGTATGTATTAATTGCAAGCTACAAAAGCTACATCAAAATATGAATTTCTGTGGGAAATGTTCCCCATTTGCATTTGGAGCTTTTCTAACTAGAGAATTAAACGTTTCTTGCAACCTAGAATAATTCCATTCTATATTAATTCTTTCCCTGTACGAATATAAAATTACTTAGAATCGTAAAAAAATTTTTATACATAAAATTGTATACAAAATTTAATATTATTTGAGTTTTAATTACATAGAATCGTTGATGGATGAATTCTAGGGCAAGATAAACCTTGTCTATATTAATTGCAAGCTACAAAAGCTATGTCAAAATATGAATTTCTGAGAAATGTTCACCATTTGCACTTGGAGCTTCCGACCTAGAATAATTTCATTATATTTCATTCTAATAATTTCATTAATTCCTTTTGTACGAATATAAAATTGATATAATGCCGCATAGAATACTTAAATGTTTAGTAATTAACTCTCGAGATACTTCTTCACCCTTCGAGACAAAATCGAAAAGCAAATTGCGTGACCATGTACACACCATGTGTTATTCCCAAATAATTGCCTGACTTTTCAGTTCGGAGACGTTCCCTTGTCGATTCCCGTTAATGGAGGCAAATAACGATCGTCGCCGATAAATTAAAGAATTCGGAACACGGCGGGAAAGCTCGACCCACGCGACTCATGCAATTATCCTCCTTTATTGTTTCGTTCGTTTCCTCTTGCCATCGGCTTTACACGGATCGTCGAATCGCGCGACGTAACGCCGGAAGAAAATATGAATCCAATTAGATTCGGTTAAAACTAGGCCAATGGGACACGTTTCAGATTCCTCTGACCCCAATGTTGAACTCGAAGACCGCGCACGAACTTTAATCTCGCTCCGCAGTTTTACGGCTGCTCTCAGGGTCGTTCAGGCGAAAGGAAAAAAAGAGAAACAAGCTTAATCTTTGGCTAGAAAATATTATTCTCATAGTCGTACGATACTTCCGTTTTATAAATAATAGTCTTCGCGATGCTCCTGTTGATTCTTCGTTTCAGCGGAATTGAGGCGACTGTTCTTGCGCTAACATTGCTTTATATTGCAATGGCCAACCTTTTAAATCACGTCCATTGTAGACCTAAGGACAAAAGGTGTTATAGCTCCATCGAAATATTCTTTGGCGAAAGTGACTGTCATTTTCTTACCTCTGATACAAATTCCAAGGCTGCCCTACGGGTAAATTCGTGTTCCGCGCGGGCTCCCCATTTATACTCGATTTTCGACGAGTCGTTCTTGTTCTCTATTTTGTCGAGATACTTTTGGGCGACGAATACCTGAAGGACAAACATTCTTTCAGTTACCGAAAGATTTCTGATAATGTTTATTATTTCTTACCTCAGTTATAACACGCCTGACGTTACCAAAATAATGGTGAACCTGGACATTTTCGGAAATGATACCCAAATTTGTTAGAAAATCCAGGAGAGACGCTAGAATGGTTAATAAGTTAGTTAAAGAAATAAGGCTGTTAACTGTAATAGGAAAGATCCGAAGAATGGTTTCATTGATTACCTTCCGAACAGCAATCCTCGTTCATAAAGATGTGCGTGAGGACCAAGAACAACAATACTCGTTGGCTACCTTCTGTTCCCACAGGCTGAATGTGAGGCAGGGTATTCACCACTTCGTTTACCAATATATACTTGTTACTTTCTAGTTCTATTAGATTGTATCCGAAGATCTACAAAAGCATTTATTTACATAGTAAAGCAATTATTAGATTGTAAATTAAAATGGGAGAGTAATAAGTACCTTCGACAGCAGAGTTTTGACCCTGGTGATCACTCGATGGTATTGTTTTGATTGTCCACCAAGGACATTTTTGATTATACGTGCTTTGTTAATCGCTTGTTTTCCTCTGTCCAATGCGAACAGATACCTTATCACGCTGTTAGCAAGTTGGACCTCTTCCCCTGACACCACAGATGAGGGGGAGGCATTGAAACTTTCTCTCAAGCTTGAGACTGGCTGTGATAGGCTCTCATACCTGCTACTTCTTGTTCTACTGGTGCTCGCCTGCGATAGATTCAAGAGCCTGTCTCTTTGCGACGCTCTGGTGTTCGGTTGCGTCAGGTTTCGTGTCGATACTGTTTACAGAGAAAAGGACGATGATACTGTTTACAGATTAGTACAAAGCATACTTTTATCTGGATGAAGCCCATAGTACAGGCACGTTGGACAACCGTGGAAGAGGTATTTGCGATTACTATGGGATTGATCCGCGAGACGTGGACATAAGAAGTACTGTTTACAGATAGAAGGTAAATTTACCTTGGCTAGCCACGGTCACTCTGGCAACACTTTACTAATCTGGTTTTGTATCCAGAATTTCCCAGTGGGGTTGCGACGCAGTTGGGAAATGCTAGATACAAAATCACGATAGTAGTGTGTGATAGTGTGCTACCGGAATGGGCGTAGCTGGCTGAGATAAATTAACCTTGACGCTTCACCACAATAAATAAATAATAATTAGACAGCGGACCTTTATGCAAGAATAAAATGTTTATGCATAATTCGCAGGAAAATGGAGATGCATAAAAATTTATTTGTTTCGTGAATCATTTATACTCCATACTGCAATAAAATCCGCTGTCGAATAGTAATAGTGTTGTTGTTTACTAACCCATCTTGCATAGTTGAACGAATCCGTTGATGAACTAGAATCACGGAATCAACAATGGGAAGGTGGCGCCATTCGTGTCAAGAAGAGAAAACAGATGGTCAATTAGTACCGCGGTGCTCCGCTAGGTGTCGCAAGAATGACCGAAATTATTCGATTAGTTCGAGATGGTTCGAGATGGGGTTCGTAATCCCGCGCCATTTTCAATCCCGCGGTATTAAACATTTCGTTCTTTAATATAACATATATTTACTAAACAAACAAGTTTTGTGTGCTTTATTAGTAAGAAATACAAACAAAATCTACATAAATTTAAATGAACTTAAAACTATTTTCGGAAAACAAACTATTTCATATTAAAATACGTGCATATAATATTATATGTATTATGTATATTATAGATATAATAATATATTTATGATAGTAATAAATATATTATAAATTATATATATATATATATATTTATATTATTTATATAATATAAAAACTATATATATTATAGATATTATAAATATAATAATATATCTATAATAATAATAAATATATTATAAATTATATATATATTTATATTATTTATATAATATAAAAATTACATATATTATATATATTATAAATATATTATAAATTAGATATATTATAAAATTATAATGTATATTATTTATACACTTATTTATGTAATTTATATATATTTATATAATTTATATAATTTATATATATTTACATATATATTTATAATAATTAATTAATTAATATATATTTATAATTTATTTCATTTTATTATTTATAATATATATGCACTTTTAACTTTGTATTAAGTTTGAATGATTTTTATTATACGATTCTTTTTACAAATAAATACATAAATTATTACTCCTTATACATTATAGAACTCTACTTATGCATTTTCTACGTCTCGATAAGGCATTGATAAGTACAATACAATTAGGCACGAAAGGAAGGCATTTATATTTCCATTTAACCCGCCGTATCGATTCGAGCAATCCGTAATAGTAGTTAATTAACAACTAATTATTCGTCGAACAGCCTTGGAGAAGTTTAAGTAAACGATTCTTGAACGGCTGAAAATAATTGTTCCAACAATTATTCCTTAAACACGGTCCTCAATGTACGTCGCGCGCGATATGTGTAATCGTTTATTAAAGTTTCTTTCCGAATAATATTTAGCGATTTAATCGAACCGGTCTCCTCAATGGCTTCGTAGAACCGACCAATGTCGTCGCCTCATACTAATTGGCTACGATCGCAAATTTAAGGTCCGTAGAGACGTGCTTGAATATTCTCTACAATGTCGGTGGTTGAATCTTTCCAGTTCTTCGGACATCTGATTAATAATGCGCGGTACAGTCACTTCTCTCTCTATTATAGTAGCTTACGCTCGTATAATAAGTACAATCTTCCCTAGTAGCACAAAAATATTGAATAAATATCTTTTTCAAATATTGGAAAATATTTTTGAAGCCACACTTTTTCATATGAAATAAATATTGGATTATTAAATATTAGAATTATTAATTAAATTATTAAAAATATTTAATTTTATATTAATATATTTAATATCTATTTCATGTTACGTGAAAAATATTTTTTTTTCTAAATATTAAATGAATCTATAGTTCATATTAGAAATAGAATATTTTTTCCTAATATACAAATAATATTTGTTTCATATTATGAAAACAATATTTCTTACATACAATATTTGTTTTATATTCAGTAACACATATTTTTTGTTTTTAATATTAATATTTTTAATATTACAAAAAATGTGACATCATATTATTTGAAAAGTACAAATTCAATATTTAAATAATATAAAAGTAGATGTGTTGTGTCTATGTAACAAAAAAGAATTGTTACTTAATGTAAAATATATATTGTATGTACGTTTGAATATTAAAATAAGTTTGAATCGCTTTTTAATATTATATTAATGTATATACAATATTTTGTGCTACTAGGGTTCCCTCTCATAGTGTTACTTTCGTCTTTCTACGGATAGTGTTACTTACTATTTCCCCCTCGGATGGCCGGTCGCGCTACAATGTAACGCGATCCGAGGTCAAGTATTTCTTTATCATCGTTTCAAATATGCAAAATCAAAGTATGCCCTAGTAGCACAAAATATTGTATACACATTCATATAATATTATTATTATTATTATATAATTATAAAATATAAATATTATATATTATTATTTTTATTATTTATTATAAACAGGCTGAAGCCCTATTTTACATATGAGAAAGATACTTTTATTAATAATATTAAAAATTATAAGAATAATATTAAAAAGAGATTCAATATTTTTTTAATATTCAAATATACATACAATATTTGTTTTATATTAACTAACAAATATTTCTTTTTAAATATGCAGGAAATATCTATTTCATGTTATGAGAAAAATATTTTTTCTAAATATTAAATGAATCTTTATTTCATATTAGAAGTATAGTATTTTATCGATATTTGTCCGCAACACGGCTCTGCCCAGGGACAATTATTGGGCAGGGATATTGTTCTTTGCCACGAATGCCATGAATATGAAATTACGAGAAAAATATTTTTTCCTAAATACAAAATCAATCTTTATTTCATATTAGAAGTAGAATATTTTTTCCTAATATAGAGATAATGGTCCTTGTATATTGTACATGTATACAATATTCCGATCCAATATTTTTCTCATATAAAACAAGTGCCTAAAAAAATATTTTGTCAATATTTAAAAAGATATCCATTTAATATTTTTGTGCTGTTAGGGCGTGTTTCTAGGGATGTACCGCCGTAGTACAATTTTTAGGTACTAGGGCGAGGTTTAATAAAATTCATAAAAAATAATAATAATTATCGAGAAATGAGAAGGCGCATCGCGCACCCTTGGAATCCTGGAAAGGAGAACAACCCCTACAAGTTTCCTGAAAAATCGCAAGAGATCGTAGATCAAAATGTCACAAAAGTTATTTGAGAATGTAAAAAAATTCTCTTTTATTTTCCCATGAGAGAAAGAAATAGTAATGCATAATTAGGAGAAACACGAACTTCGTCGAGATTTTTTTTGTAAATAAAAAATCTCAGGAGATTTATTTCAACATAATTACAAAAACGAAATATACCATCCCTCTGAGTGCAAAGGGTTAATTTTTCTGCGTTACTATTTCTTATTTTTATTTCTTATTTCTTATTTAATATTTTTAATTATTTTTTATTATTTAATATTTCTCATTTAATATTTAATATTTCTGCGATTCTGGCCCACCACGCGACCCGTTCGGTGTTTCCCGAGCACCCTGTACACTGGTCTGGCCGTACCGTCGCGAAACACCGGAGGAAACTGGCTCGTATGCGAGAGCTTGGCGCCACACTGTCGCATCCTATATACAGAATCACTCTCGCACGAACTATACGAGCACATACTTGGACGGGGAAAACGCGTACACACCGTAGCCGCTGTAGCCACCGCATGGCGGCATGCCTACACCTAGGGGGAAAAAGCAGGGAGGTAGATAGCGAGGTTAGTTGCCGCTGATTCGCACGGTAGAACGGTATCGTTTTTCCCGGTCGTTCTCCTTCTACCTCTTCCTCGCATTTTCTCTTCTCCCTACGTTTTTCGTTCTCTCTTTCCTCGTTCAATGTTGTACCGATACACGATTACCACGCTTTACACCAGAGGAACCTCTCACTCTTTCTCTCTTTCTCCTTTTAATTACCATCAGTGATCATTATCGATCGCTTCGATTCCCGTTCGATCTACGAGCAACGCGATGGATCGACACCTTCGCTATCACAGAGTCCAGTTTGCGATAGCGGTGCGGTTTCCTATGGTAGTTTGGACCATTTTGATTCTTGTATAATAATAAATTGTGGATGTTCCTTCTTTGTTGTTGTTAAACGAGTTGTTTTATATATTTTTTCTATTTTTTGTTGCCAGGTAGCAATCAGATGTGCCATAGATGTCCATACGTCCGACGTCCGTTGCATACGTCCCTAGGATGTCCGATGGACTTAAATTTCGGACATCCGATTACTGGGACGAATCTCGGGCATATTTCGGACGTATCTCGGACATAAGGACATGATTCGGACTTCCCTGGGACATAAGAAGGTCCGATACAGACGTACTTTAGACAATTATCGGAAATCCGAGTGCTACCTGGGCTACGTCCGTATCGGACCTTCTTATGTTCCAGGGATGTCCGAATCATGTCCGAAATACGTCTCAGAAATGTCCGAATGTCCATCGGACATCCTAGGGACGTAGGCAACGGACGTCGGACGTGTGAACATAAACTGGGCATAAAACGAACATCCAACGAATGTACGGTGCTACTTGGGTCCCATTTGGGGTTCTATAGCTTAACCCAAGTAGCACCGTACATTCGTCGGATGTCCGTATTATGCACAGTTTATATCCATACATCCGACGTATGTCCCTAGCATGTCCGATGGACATTCGAACATTTCTGGGACGAATCTCAGGCATACGGCGATCGAAACGGTTGATAATGAGCACAGATGAAAATTGAAGATTTTCTGATTGCTAGGTAATGACATCTTGTACTGTGATATCGAGTCAGTATTTTCGAGACATTTATTTATTATAAACGGAATGAGGTCCTTTTACAAAACTGTTAACAATAGCCCAAGTAGCACCGAACATCCGTTGGATGTTCATTTTATGCCCAGTTTATATCCATACGTCCGACGTCGTTACGTACGTCCATAGGATGTCCAATGGACATTCAGACATTTCTGGAATAAATCTCCGGCATATTTCGGTCGTATCTCTGTCACCCCTGGAACATAACAAGGTCCGATACGGATGTATTTTAGACATCTATCGGACATCCGAGTGCTGCCTGGGATCCTTAAAGCAAAACTGCTTTAATTCATTTTCTAACCTAACGCCGAGATCATCAATACCTCTTGTTATTACACATTTCATTGAAGATAAAAGTAATTTATGGACAGGAATGCGGACTCAGTTTGCATTCAGGCTACTTGAATCTGGCTGACATATTTTAACAATTGGAATGACCGGTTGCTAGAGGCGTACGCAGACTCTCGGCGTACGTCGAGTAGATCCGACGCGACGAGAAATTGCAGGGGCGCACCTGCTCTATGTAGCAGGTGCGTTTACCGGTTTCATAAGCATCGCCAAATTTTCGGCGGTTACACGTCGCGAATAATAATCGACGCTGCCCGTTCTCGAGAGCCGTCCCGGACACGTACAGGATATGCGAACAGCACGCGACGAAAATCGGGTGGTCGAACGTGTCCGGGACTCTTTCCGAACCGGAGCAAAGCCCGAATCGAACGGATAACTCGCCGAATAATCGGGCGATTTATGTAGAACGGTGTAACCGTGAAGCAGCGCTTAACGAGGCAAACTTGTGTATACGTATGTAGCATGTCTGGTGGGAGGTTGCCAGAACGTTGGCGCCAGTTGACCGTCGCCGGCCGCCAACCGCCAGCCAGCAACCGCCAACGTTCTATGTCGTTCTATGTCGCGCGACCTACGCGAATCCATGCGTACCGTCTCGCGTTTACCGATCTACACGCTCCTTCATACAGGGTGGGGCGCCACATTTTACCATCTAGATTTACATCATTATTATTAGGCATTGGAAACAATGTTTCAGATGATGTTGAATGGGTTTGAGAGGGGCACATTTTGATGGAACAGTTTTTTTTTTTAGGTGGACGTGTAAAGGACATATGAGGATCATTAATGTTTTTTTGAATGGAATCATATATATATTTTTTTAAATTGATTTATTTAATGTTGCTTTAACGTTAAAGGTCATTAGCAACACGGTACATTTTCTTACAATATTTGTTATTAAAATATTTGTTCCAATATATCAAATATTTGTTACAATATTTGTCCTTGATATATATGATTCCATTTAAAAATAACATTAATGACCTTCATATGTCCTTTATACGTCCACCTACATTTTGTTTGTAGGTGGTCATATATTTTTTATTGCATCAGCTGATGCTCCTTCATATATTATTACGCAAAGCAAACAATGTTTCAGATGAAATTGAATGGTTTTGAGAGGGGCACATTCTGATGGTACATATTTCTTTTGTAGGTGGACGTGTAAAGGACATACAGGGTGGGGTGCCACATTTTGCCATCTAGATTTATGTCATTATTATTAGGCATTCAAAACAATGTTCCAGATGAAGTTGAATTGTTTTGAGAGGGGTACATTTTGATGGTACTTTTTTTTGTAGGTGGACGTGTAAAGGACATATGAAGGTCATTTAGATTCTTTTCGGTTGCGACAATCGCTGCGTGAATCGTCGTCTCGCTTATCGTTTACGAACGGCGATCGAAGCAATCGATAATAATAATTATTATTATTTATTAATTATAAACTGAATGAGATTCTTTTACAAAACTGTTTTTTTAAGTAAAAGCAGAAAGAGATGATAAAATACGTTCTAACTTCATATGACCTTGAGATTGATTTACAAAAAGGTGAAGGTTTTTACGTTAGGTTAGTGCGGATTGAATGAAAATCACTGGAGAAACGAACTATGAAACCAAGTGTTTTAGAGGCGAAGTTAACAATATAATAAAAATGGTTGGAAAAGTTTAAGGTAGAAGAGAAATGAATTCCCAAATCCTTCACCTCATCTAGTAAAGAATAAAAGAATCCTGTCATTGAGATGGTAAGGATGTATGAAATATGTCTCACTTATCTCGGCAAAACGATATCCATCGTCAATGCGGTGGGAATCGGACGAAGACGAGGTGTCGCGAGGCAGGAAAGCTCTAGGCTTGTACACCGTGAAAGCAGACAGCACAGACGAGTCCTGGAATAAAGCAGCAGATGTTGCTTCGCGTTCTTGACATCTCCCTCCCATCGCTAGCGAACAAGTCTCACTTGTCGACCGTGTACGTCTCATTCCGTATCGACGACACCGGTGTTGCACCGGTGGCCATGTTAGGGATAATGTTTTGCCAGCGGAGCAGTACTCGAGTGTAGCCTGGAGCCTCGGAGACGCGAAAAAACGCGACCGAGTTGACCGAAGCGATGCCACGAGTGTACGAGTATGCGAGGCCGGTTCTCAGGGAGCTAAGCACTCCGGCGGGCAGATCGCGAGAACACCGATGTAAGTGCAACGCCGGAAGGAAGGAAGGAAGTAAGGATTCAAGCAAAATTATGTTTAATTTTAAAAGGCGAGTCGAGTAGCGTCGCTTCTTGCCGGCACGCGACCTCTAAGAAGATTTGTTTGTATGTTCGATAGTAAAGACTCACCGACAGAAGCCGAGGGTCTTCGAGATACCATAAGTTAGGTTAGGTTAGCAGGCTAGAGTCTCGTTTGTTATCGGAATTAACCAGAAAAATCGCTTCATCAAGTAAGAACGACCACGCACCACCACCCACCGAATCAAGAAATAGGTATCAACCTGTCAATCCATGTGCCAACTAAATACTATGATGCTCAAGGTGGTTCTCATAGAAGAATTCCAAAAGCGACGTTAAATAAGGTAAAAAAAATATTTCTATTTTAACAATGGGAACCACAAAATAAAATATACAATATTAATACTGTGGTGGACAATGTGGTTTGGAACCCACCTTTAATTTAAACTGCAGGTCCCGTTACTAAATAATTCTCATAGAAGAATTCAAAAAGCGACGTTAAATAAAAAAAATATTTCTCTTTTAACAATGAGAACCATAAAATAAAATAAATAAAATATTAATATTGTGTAGCCCATTATTTAATCTAAACTGTAGGTCCCGCCGTTAAATAATTCTATAGAAGAATTCAAAAAGCGATGTTAAATAAGTTAAAAAATAAAATATTTCTATTTTAACAATGACACACCAGAAAAAAAATATTAATACTGTGTAGCTCAAGGTTTTTCAGAACTTACCTTTAATCTAAATTGTCGGTCTCGTCGTTAAATAATTCTCATAGAAGAATCTAAAAAGCGACGTTAAATAAAGTAAAAAAGAATATTTCTATTTTAACAATGAGACTCCAGAAAAAAATAAAATAAAATATTAATACTGTGGAGTCCAAGGTGGTTCAGAACTTACCTTCAATCTAAACTGTAGGTCCCGCCGTTAAATAATTCTCATAGGTGTTGCTAAGGACCTTTGATGTTAAAGCAACGTTAAAGCAATAAATTAAAAAAAATAAAAAAAATAATTCTCATAGAATAATTCCAAAAGCGACGTTAAATAAAAAAAAATCGCGATCCGTTTCACGCAGTAGATGTTTCAACAATGCTAGACCGTATGGGAAATCGCAAACGCAAGAGGGATTTTCCTTGACAAGGACCAAAATAAATATATAAACTCGCAGTGTTTCAAGACATTTTCCGTTTTATTTATCTAAAGTTTGACGGGAGCGAGCTCGCAAATGCTCAATATGTTCTTACAACGTAGGAGAGGGTACACATTTACGCAACATGGCGTTCAACCGGACAAATTCTGTTCGTCGCGACACTGATTCCTCGGTTTCGTTCTGCTCCCGGGTTTGGTCTATCCGGACGGCGTCTTTAGGCGGGAAGTTCGATTCCGTTGCCTTTTTTTCCTTTGAATTTATCTGATTCAATGGAATCGCGTGATCGCTTGATCCCTGAACGAGCGCGTTTGGGGATTAGGTTTGTGGCGAGGCAAAGCGTCGCGACTCGAGGACAGAGAATCGCGGTAGCCTCGTGTACTCCTCCTACGAAGTCCTTCGAGAAGGCATAACAGGGGCAAACGGAGTCCTGCAGCCAATCTTTAGACAACGACGTCAAATATTTTAACCAACAATTCCGCTAGAACCGCGAATTTTGCGAATCACACTTAGTTCCCCGTGGCTCGCAAGAAGTCCTACGAAGTTCTTTAAGAAGGCACAGGTGCAAATGAGGTCCTGCAGCCAATGTTTAGACAGCGACGTCAAACATTTTATCCAATAATTGGGCTAGAACCAAGAGTGCCAGTGGAATCAACCAATCGGATGGCTTGCCGCCGCATTCCTTGCGAATATCCTGCCACAGGAGACTTCTTGCGAGGCACAGGGGCAAAAGGGGTCCTCCAACCAAAGTTTAGACAACGCTATCAAACATTTTAGCCAACAATTCGGCTAAAACCAAGGGTGTCAGTGGAATTAGCCAATCGGATGGCTTGCCGCCGTATTCCTTTCGAATATCCTGTCACAGGAGACTTCTTGCGAGGCACAGGGAACTGTATGGTTCGCAGGATCTCCGCTGAGCTGCTGGGGTCACTGGTTGATTCAGTCTTCTTTCCTCTTTCTGAGCTTGCCTTCCGTCTGGATGGTTCTTGACACGAGATCCACGCAGGCCCCCAGCAACGCGTTGTTCGTCGACTCGCCTTCGGGAGTGCTGAGTATCTTGCTGAGAGTCATGATGTAGCTGCAAGCGATCCTCAACACGGACAGCTTCGACAGCTTTTGATTGTGGGAATAGGCCGGTATGGCGCGTCTCAGAGTCTCGAAGGCGGCGCTTATCGTGTGTACCCTGGTCCTTTCTCTGGCGTTCGCCTCTATCCTTCTCTCGCGGGTCATGTTCTTGTAGTTCCTCTGGCCAACCGTCTGTTGCCTGGTGGGATTGGCCTGCGCGTTCGTCGGCACCATCGGCGAAGGCTCATTCTCGTTCACGACGGGCGGATGGTTCTCCGGACGGTTGGACAGCAGGCACGACGACACCGACGTCGAAGCCGACGCAGACGACGTTGATGAGGATGAAGAGGAGGAGGATGAAGACGAGGAAGACAATGCTGAAGACACGTTTACCCTTGGATAGGTTCTCTCGTAGGTTCCATTGACGGCCGGATGCGAGGGTACTCTATCTTCGACTTCTGCTCGGAGGACCAATGACAATGGCTCCTCTTGTAGTCTGGCATGTGAGGTTGCTGCGACGCAGCCATTGGACGTTGTCGACGAGACTGCGCTTTCTTCGTTAGTCAAGATGTTGCCCAATGAGGCTGCCAATTCAGATTTTATCCCAATCGGATGATCGCGTCTTTCGATCCGGGTCAGGCGGGACTGCGTCGAGTGTCGAAGCCTCGCCGAAGCGTCCGCAGCTCGCTGCGACTCCTTCCAAACTTTGAGAGCTTTCTGCATGGCTTGTCTTTCGTTGCAGGGGGTTCCCGTCAAAGGTTTGAACGCGACAGCAGGTGGAAGGACCTTTTCAGCGTCGACGGGTTTGCTAGAGCTGCTCCATGGCCGGAAGGGGCTAGGGGAACTGGTAGTTCTGGACTCCTCGTCGGAAGCTACTATTGGTGTATCGTCGAATCCTTCGAATTTCCTCTTCTTCAGCGGCGTGGACTTCGGCTCCTGGATTTTCCGAGGCTCCGCCAGTTTCCTCTTGTTCCGCAGGGATATCGGGGTCACCTGCACTTCCAGACTGTCCTCCGACGCGCTCGGCGAGTGCAGACTCGACATGTCATCTTCGTCTGCTCCGCTTGAGAAACCGGCGTCTCGCTCCGAGTCGGCCATCACTCCGGCTGAAATAAAAAAAAGGAGATCGCGGTCATGTAATCTGTCGTAGAATTTTGAGCCAAGTTCGCCGAAATACCGCAAAGGATGGGGTCACGCGATTGTTCGGGAGCAACGCAAGAGGGAACAAATAATATGAACTCTTAAGAGGCAAGGGATAGCACGTGAGATAACTAGAAAGTAACTAGAATCTTACTAGATTTTGTATCTAAACATGGGTTTGTTAGGTTAGGTTACTTTTTTTAACCTTATACGAGCATATTTTGAGATGCACAAGAGCTCACCAAATTTAAAAGTAACTAACAAAAAAAAAAAAAATAATTTAATAATAACGTCTGCTTGTTAAAATACACGTAGAATTATAAAGCGCAGGAAGGTGCAGCTGAATTTTACATGTGTACATGTTGAAGGTCTAAACTTTCAGAAAACTCAAGTCTGAATGCTGACATTTTATAACATTTTTTTTAAACTCTACCTAAAGTTTACATTGTGCACTTAACTTTATGTCCTTCGTATATTGATTGAAAAATGCTTATATTACCGTTAAATAACTGAAATATACCTGCTCACACATACGAAAATATACTACAAATTTTCATTTTAGCAGTGTGCAAAGAATAATTCAACTACTTAGTTGTTCCTCCAATTTAATAATTATGAACTTCAAACGCTATAGCTGCTCGGAAAGCTATCCGATAGAATTAAAAAAAAAAGAAAAATCATTTTAAAATAGTCTAAACATAGTTAAAAAATATTTTTACATTGGTTTATCAACAATCATATGGTTAGTAAGCAAAAAAAAATCTGATGGACTTAGAAAAAAAAGTGACTTGACCGAGACTTGATCCTGCGTTGTTGGAAATACCTTCGAAATATTTGAATATATCGTACATAGTGTTTGTTTTTTGTACCAAGCAAGTTTTAAAATATGGACATTGTTTCTCTGAACATAAGAATGCTTAATATTACATAATACATTTTTTGGAATCAGAAAAAATACGTGTAACTTAGGAAAAACGCCGAAAAAAGTGGTTTTTCTTTTTTTCGGCACTGTTGCACCACTCACAAAACTCTGAAAAAATTGAGCATAATACTTATGGTAATATTTTATTGCTAAATTAAATTCGTGATAGTCAACTTAAGATCACTATATGAAATCTACATTTTTCCGTTTTTTCGGTGTTTTTAATGTTTTACAACTACAGTTTGTAATGGAAAAATCTGAAAATGATATACAATATGTGGTTTGGTATCCGAAATGTGTCAATTTTTTCAGAATTTTTAATCGTCAATAAATAGGGAAATTCGGCCAAAAACTGGTTTTTCGATTTTTCTCAATAACTACCCTTGCAGATGAGATAGAGGGCTGAAACTTTGCAGATAAGGGTCTTTTTGGGTATCGAATGGTCCAAGGACGATTAAAAAGCCGCTGGGGGGCGAATTTCGCTACCAAACGCGGTTATAGCCTTTGAAATTCAAAAAATTGAATTTTGCCCACAAAAAGCGGGCTTCGGGACGACTGTGCGACGCGCACGGCCGCGAGCAACGCGAGTGTAGCCGCTCGGACCTTCTTATGTCCCAGGGATGTCCTAATCATGTCCGTGTGTCCGAGACACGTCCGAAATATGTCCGAGATACGTCCCAGAAATGTCTGAATGTCCATCGGACATCCTAGGGACGAATGAAAATTTTTCTCGATCGAAATTGTAAAACTTTAATTAAAATTAATTCATTATTATTTGATTAAAATTTTAGTGATTTAACCTTGAGCCGAAATCGGACGTATGGACATAAACTGGGCATAAAACGGACATCCGACGGATGTACCGTGCTACTTGGGATATGTCAGAATTATTTCGCGACGGGACCTACACTTTAGAATAAAAATATCAAATAAGTAAAATAAATTATAAATAAATTTGTATAGAATTTTTTAGTAACATATTTAAATTATATCGAATTTAAAATAAAATATATAATTTTATATAAAATTTGAGGAATTTATATGAATTTATAATAAAATATTTAAATTGTATAGAATTCATAACAAAATATTTAATTTTGTCAATTTAATCAATATCAATTTAATAAAATATTTAAATTGCATAGAATTCATAATAAAATATTTAATTTTGTATAAAATTTGAGGAATTTTTATATCAATTTAATAAAATATTTAAATTGTATAGAATTTATAATAAATTATTTAAATTTATATAAAATTGAGGAATTAATATATATTGTGTAAATTATTTCGATACAATTCGGTTCAAGGGCATTTTTGACTAACTTATCCGGTATACCCTTTGAAAAATTGAATTTTGGCTAGAAAAAGCTGTCTGCGGGACGACTGTGCGACGGCGCGCGGCCGCGGGCAACGCGTGGGTAGAAAAGCCGCTCGCTCGACTTTACGCTAGTTTACACAGATGTCCACGGTTATTTCGGTTTGTTTGAACAATTGCCGAATGGGACGGCGAAGGTGGCTTCTCGAGATATTCACGAGCACAATGCCGAAGGAGACACGTGTTGGACGATCGTCGCGAAGCGTCTCTGCGATTCGCCACGGAAAGGAATGGGACCTCGCGAAACTGAATCGGCCGCGTTCTCCCCGCTGCACGACCCATTTAGTGTACCGTCCTCGGCGAAACGCTCGTCGATAGACGACCGTGTTGTTTATCTTCCCGTCGTTCGCCGTTTCCTCTTCCACCTCTCTGCCCCGAGCACCGGTATGTTTTCGCGCGATCCAGAGAGAGAGAGAGAGAGAGAGAGAGAGTACCCAACCAGATGCTCGGTATCGAAGGCGACGAGGCTTATCGAAGCAACGATAAGTTCGGTGGGCGCGCGACCCACGCTGTCGCCAGGTGCGCGCCAGCCCGTTATCTTCTTCTCCTCTCGGCAACCTCGAGGCTCGACGATCTTCGAGAAATCGATCTCGATGCCGACCACAATTTTTCATTGAAGCGTTCGGGGAGACTACCATCACTGTGGCCCCTACTTTGAAGCAGAGTTGTGCAGAATTACAATGGAATTACTCCAGAATTATAATTACAAAGTAATTGAATTAAATTGTAATTCAATTATATTGTAATTTATAATTCAGATCTTCAGTTAATTAAATTACAATGTAATTCGTAATTGCAATGGAGCACAATTATAAAGTACATTGTAATTGAATTAAATTCAATTACTTTGTAATTAGTAATTCAGATCTTTAGTCAATTAAATTACAATGTAATTCGTAATATCGATGGAGTACAATTATAAAATACATTGTTTTCATGTATTGTATTGTATTCCAAGTATATTGTATTTCAATTACAAATCTGATTGAAATACTTAGTGATTCAATTACGTTGTATTTAAATTATATAGTAATTCATTTACGACGTAATTGAATTACTATTAATTGAAATACAATGTAATTCAACTACGTAATTGAATTACAATGTAATTGAATTAGCACAACTCTGCTTTGAAGGTTATGTTTGTGTTCTTTGGGATCATTTTAAGAAAACAATGTCTATGTAACAGGTATACAATGGGCTCCGTTTAGCCCGTAATGTAGATTTCTTGTTTTTCATAAAACTGTAAATATGTCGGAAACTATGCGAGGTATGGAAAAATATCAAGAGAACCTTGTTTGTAGGAAATTGAATTTTCAACAATTTATGTGTCGAGTCTTTGATTAAAAACACAGTTTGCTTTTTATCGGAAACTGGAAACGCGATACTCCGACGCGATTCGCGTAAATTGTTAACAGTTATTGTTAAAGTGAAAGTTAAGCGTTAAAGTTATATAAATAATTAATTATATATCGATCGTACTTTATCTTTTCTTACAAATTTTTACAAAAATAGCTATTTGTTTTGTAAAAAATGATCGAACCTTGCACCAATAAATAAAAATTCATAATAAGTTAAAATTATTGTTGACAGTTTTGTAAAAGTTACAGTTAAACGTTATAGTTATATAAATAATTAATTATATATCGATTGCTATTAATCTTTTCTTACAAATTTTTATAAATTCTTATAAATTCTTAAAAATTTTTACAAATTCTTACAAAAATAGCTATTTATTATGAAGAAAATGATCGAACCTTGCGCCGATAAATAATAATTCATAATACGTTAAAGATAGATTAATATGTTAAAGATAAATAATAATTCACAATAATAATAATAATAATAATAATAATAAATTTTCAATAAAAACGGTTCGTCGAACAGAACTATCGCGCCTATCGAGGTAATCCTCGAAACGATATCCCCCGTGGCGCGTCGAGAGACCGAGGGAAGAAGACCGATCGGATTGGAGCCGTGCAGCCGACTCCGCAAAAGGCAACGAAACGAGAAGAACGAGAAGAACGAGGAGGAAGAAGCGAGCGGCTGGCGCCAGCGCCATGTGGTCTCCGATCCCCTCCCAGACTAGCTTTTCCCATCGTTTAAATCGTCCACGGAGACGAGTAGGGAGTTGGAACAGACCGACGATGCTTCGTAAGCGACGCGCGTTCAATTCGCTCGACGAATCGAGGATTAACGGATTGGAGCGATGTTGCGCAAAGTACAATGCACAATGCGCGGATGTCTGCGAGCGAAACCGATGGACCGGCGTGTAGCGACGGAAACGCGGAAAGATGAAACGGAAAGAGAAGGTTGCGCCTATTAGAATCTCGGGCGAGACCTGTGCGCCAGATGGTACTCATTTGGGTGACGCACCGAACCTAAAAACATCTCGTCTCCTCGGCCATACGAGGCGAGACGATGCGAAACGACGCGAGACGGCGCGTGGCGTCACGGGACAGAACGAAATCGTTTCACCCACGGAATTCTATCACAGATAGGAACCCCCTTCGTCTTTCGTCGCTGCCTCGCCATTCCCCTTTTTCATTTCTCACGTAGAAAACGATAAACCACAAAAAATCATTGAACGAATAATAATTGAGAATAATAAATAAATAAGGTTAAAATGGAGATGACAAAATTTTACTACAATTAATGTACAGAGCATTCATCATGAAGAAATTGCAATTTCTAAATATCTTTTATTGCGGATAGGAGGCAAGGTGCACCACGTGACATAGCTATTCTAGGGTATTTATCAGTGTTAACAACGTCTGCGTGGAGAAAGAT
>CM052338.1:2035672-2050935 GCA_028455595.1 Lasioglossum vierecki
TATATATATATATATATATATATATATAAAATTAATTACAATTATATATATAAATAATTATAATTACGATTATATATATAAATAATTATAATTAAAATTATATATATAAATAATTATAATTACAATTATATATATAAATAATTATAATTACAATTATATATTATAATATATTAAATATTAGAATACAATATAATTATATAATTATATATTATATTCTATCTTTTATTCTGATAAAAAAATGTTTCCAACGAAAGTTGATAAGTATTCACTTTTTTACAAACTACAATATACAAAATTAAAGAAAAAATTTTTTTTTATAAAAAATGAAGGTTACCTCAATTTTTTAAATATTAACATACATTTTTTACATCGTAATATTCTAACTGGTATTAAAACGAATCCAGCGACAAATAATAAGATAACAATCTTGAAATAACGCTACAATAGTTTTGGCCACAAAAAGCGGGTTACCGGACCACTGTGCGTTGCTCGGATACGATACACGCGGGCTGACAGTGAATATACTCGGATGCGCTTCCTCGCTCGAAATTCCCGCGGACGAATGTCGCTTGTCGCCGATTCTCTTCAATAGCCCGGCGCTAACGAGCGAAAGTCCGACCCTCGATAAGCGATCGAGAAAGCGTGCTCAAGAGAACGTCCCTCCCCTTCGACGGGAAAATCGGCCCCTGAAATTTGTCGCCGCCGGTACACCTGGCGCTACTTGTCTCAACTTTTTATGGGACTATCGATAATTACGCGGGTTAACAATAATCCCCACCGTTCCGGAATTCATATGTGGAGAGACATGTGAACGATTCGGGGCGAAGTAAGAAGCTGGCCACTAATCTAAGTGAATATAAGATTTTATATAAAATTTATAATATTTTAATATCAAATTCTATTTAATTTTAAATAATTTACATAAATTTATATATTAACTCCTCAATTTTATATAAATTTAAATAATTTATTATAAATTCTATATAACTTAAATATTTTATTAAATTTATAAATTCCTCAAATTTTATATAAAATCAAATATTTTATTATGAATTCTATACAATTTAAATATTTTATTATAAATTTATATAAATTCCTCAAATTTTATATAAAATTAAACATTTTATTATAAATTCTATATAATTTAAATATTTTACTAAAAAATTCTATACAAATTTATTTATAATTTATTTTGAAAAAAACGTTTTCAAAATGTCTTGTTTTGGACGTAAAACGAACGTTCCGAAAAATACGTTTCCAAAATGTTTTATTTTGTACGTAAAACGGACGTTCCGAAAAACATATCTTCAAGACGTTTTTAAGACGTCCATCAAAGACGTCCGGATCTGAAATGGACGTAAAATGGACATTTTGAAAACGTCCTGTGCTATCCGGGGTCTAACCAACACCGGAGGAGGATAGAAATTGACAAGAACACAGTTCGGACCGATCGATTTTTGCGAATCTCGCGGAGCTTGTCCCTCGCTCGATGCGTGGACGACGCGGCACAAATATTTACTCCGCGAACGCGATGGAGCGTGTTCCAAGAATATCGAGATATCGACTGGTCGCGATACGCGGACGAGTTCGCCAGCCAACGGTTTCCTTCCTCCCGAATCGAAATCGTGAGCGCGAGCGACCGTGCCCCGCCGATATTCGCAAAGACGCAGCAGCACGCGACGAGCGATGCGCGTCAGCGGATGCGACTCGTTCCTAAAGATAAAACGGCGAATCGTGTTTGGCGACCTTGTCCTTCGACCTTTTTCGAAGCGCTCCGTTCGCGCGCGGAATTCTTACGGAATCGTACGCGTCGTGGAGATCGCGACACAAATCGGACACGCACACCGGCCGAAAGAAATATCGAGAACAGAGAAACTGTTGGAAGTCGACTACGAAGCCTTTATAGCATATAATTTATAAAAAAGAGATCGCACTTGCAAATATGGGGATTTACTGTATACTTCTTAATTGTACAAAGATTTGATACGAGAAGAAGGGAAAGTGATGCGCCCTAAATAATTCTCATAGAAGAATTTCAAAACCGACGTCAGATAAGGAAAAAAATACTTCGATTTTAATAATGAGACACCAGAAAAAGAAATATTAATACTGTGGGGCCCAAGGTTATTCAGAAACTACCTTTAATCTAAACTGTAGGTCCCGTCGCGCAATATTTCTCATAGAAGAATTCCAAAAGCGACGATGAATAAGGTAAAAGAAATAAAATATTTCTATTTTAACAATGAGACGCAAGAAAAAATAAAATAAAATAAAATATTAATACTGTGGGGCCCAAGGTAGTTCAGAAACCACCTTTAATCTAGACTGTAGGTCCCGTCGCGAAATAATTCTCATAGAAGAATTCCAAAAGCGACGTTAAATAAAAAGAAAGTAGTTCCATTTTAACAATGAGACACCAGAAAAAGAAATATTAATACTGTGGGGCTCAGGGTTGTTCAGAAACCACCTTTAATCTAAACTGTAGATCCAGTCGCGAAATAATTCTCATAGAAGAATTCCAAAAGCGACGTTAAATAAGGAAAATAAAATATTTCTATTTTAACAATGAGACACCAGAAAAAAATATAAAATATTAATAATGTTAGGCCCAAGGTGATTCAGAACCCCCCTTTAATCTAAACTGTAGGCCCCATCGCGAAATAATTCTCATATAAGAATCCAAAAAGCGACCTTAAATAATTAAAAAAAAAGAAGGGAAAATCGCGAACAACAACAACACGTGTACCTCAATTTAGGAACGCATACACGCACACAACATATAAGGGGGCCCAGCGCCATCATAATATATAGGACGCACAGACTAAACACCTTATAATAATTTGTATTGTGTTCCAACAAAATGATTTGCACTCGGCGAATTTATTCCAGCTCCAAATAATATGGCAATAATTAAGAAATAGCCAAAGGCAGGGCAGTCAAGTCATAAAGTCATAAATTTCGAGTGCGGGTTTATGGGTCCCTATTGTGCGTGCACGGAAAACAGGCCTAGTGGAAACCTATTTTCTTTGCACGTGCAGCAGTAACAATAAATTCTATTGTGTTCCAACAAAATAATTTTCACCCAGCGAATTTATTCCAGCTCCGAATAATATTTCTACAATTTCTAATAAATAGCCACAGCTAGTCGAGAATTAGCAAGAGGCTAAAGAAACTTAGGCTGCGCTCGTACATTGGTGCTGGCTCCGGGAGTCAGCTGCAAAAGTCATAAATTTCAAGCGCGGGTTTATTATGGGTCCCTATTGTGCGTGCACGGAAAACAGGCCCAGTGGAAACCAATTTTCCTTGCACGCACAACAGGGTCCCATCAACCTGCTCGCGAATTTGATTCGAGGGGGCCTAGCGCTATCATAACATATCTGACGCACGGACACCAAGCAACTTCTAATAATTTGTACAGAGATGTCGCGATTCAAGATACTGTTCCAATAAAAATCCTCGGCGAGGGAGAAACAAAGATAGGGAGAGGGGGCCTCTGGCACTTGGAGAGTGTCGAACGGAAGAGGTTCGATTTAGGTAGCAGGTGCGACTTAGCGCACAGGTGGGTGGAAGGTTCGGCACTTCCCGAGGCACCGTTCGTCCCTTCCCTCCCTCTTCATCCATCAGTTTACTCATCGCTCCTCTACCTGTGCTCAACTACCTGCCTATCTACCTGTGCGTACTTCTGCCGCGCACAATAGGGTATCGGTTACATTGAAGACACCGCCAGTCAATTCTTGTTTATTCGGTAATCCCGTTCCTCCAATTGCAGATTTGAAAAAGCGGTCGGACGATCGCGGAATTTCAAAGTTGGACCAAAGAGAGAATCGAGCGATCGCGAACTACGATTAGACGATGAGTTTCGAGTTTGGTCAAGGGCTCGTTTGTTGGTTTGTTCGGCGCTTCGTCGCCTGCTCGCTCGTCTGTGTGGCAACCCACGCTGGCGCCGTCGCGCCCGTCTCTCTCTCTCGTCTTTCTCGCGTGCTCCTTTTCTAGCAACCGGTCCCCCTGCGTCTCCCTCGACTTCTTACCATCCCGTACAATCCGTCGTCTTTCTCAGCTTCTCGCTGCTATAGCGTATCTGTCTACACACTCGCATACCCTAGCTTCGTTTCTCTCTTTTCATCCGACGAATCGCAGAGACTAAAGAACATTTGCGTCGCGACACCGTGTCCCGCCGATCCTCCTTAGGGGGGCCACTGTTGGCGCCGTCCGTACCGTTTTAAAATGACCACATCCCGTTTATAATAAATATATAATAAAATAACAATCGTCATCGCTCCTAAACGTCGTTAACCATACCCCCTGTTCCACCCACGACTGCAAGGCGCAAAGACGTCCCCCAACAAGAATCTTTAAAGGAACCTAAATGCGGGGGTGGAAGATTGGTTTCCCGGGGCGCGTTAATAATAAGAAGTCAACTTTTATTTACCTTTCATCAGAGCGGACAGCTCGGAGGTGGACTCCACGACTCGATGGGTGGTAGTCATTTTTCCGGTGATATCGGAGAACTCTCTCGCGGTCACCACCCCCGAAGAATCTCGATCACTGAACGCGCACTACTGACGTGCGATGCACTGGTTCCGAAGGCTGGTTCCCATGCACACGTGTGTTGCAGCGTGAAGGGCCAGTCCTCTTCTGGATCTTGGTCCCGATCGCAATAGGGCCGGCTAATCCAAATGTCTCGAACCACTGAGAAACTACAATAGATCTTGCACGACACCGACTGGTTTGTAGACCGACAATCGACTGATCGAACTTTAGTATTGAAAAAGAAAGTGAAAGAGAGCAGCTAGAGCGCACTAGATCCTCTCTCGGTCGCGGTCGACGAAGTACTGACTGGCCGCCTCGTGCTTTCGAGCCTCTTTCATCGGATACGCGTGCGAGGGAGTCCCGACTGGTCTGCGACGTTGCTGCCGCTAACGTTACCCCCACTACCAATGCTGCCACCGACGCACCACTACCAACGTGAGGGTCTGCTACTACCACCGAAACACCGGTGTCGCTTTGGTTGTTCTCTCGCACGGTCACCGATACAGAGGAAACGGGTGTTGTTCTTCTGGCCAGCTTTGGGACCGCTACGGAGAACGCGGTGCACCCGGCTTTAGCCCGAATACCGGTGCATACGCGATAAGCCTCAGCGGGACAGAGAAGTGCATGATTACCCTAGTAGCACAAAGATATTGGTTAAATATTTTTTTCAAATATTTGAAAAATATTTTTTAAGCCACACTTTTTCATGTGAGATAAGTATTGGATCTAGCTATTGCATGCATGTTTAAGAAATGATGAAAATTCAGTATTAACCTCAAATAATATTAAATTTTTTGTAACATGACCAATATATAATTTTTTATATGAAAATTGAATTGAATGTTTAGAAAACATAAGCTGAATATATTCGGAGGATATAAACTAGATTTAAAAAAATATATAAAGTAAATATTATACGAAGAATGTGAAATGAATATTTGAAAAATATAAATTCAATATTTAAATAACATTCAATTAAAAAGAAGAGAAAGTTCTTATTATTAATTATTAATAATGGTTATTAATTATTATTAATTATTAATGATTACTTATTACTTATTATTATTAATTTTTAATAATGGTATAATCGCTATGGTATTATCAATTTATGTTCAAGAAATATAAACTCAATGTTTAGAAAATATAAGTTAAATATTCAGAGAATATAAACTAGATATTTAAAAATATATATAAAGTAAATATTACAAAGAATGTGTAATCAATATTTAAAAAATATAAATTCAATATCTAAATAACGTTCAATAAATAAGGTTAATAAGGTTAGAAAAAAACAGTTTCATAAAATTTGTTATTTAATATAAAATAAATATTGTATGTCCATTTGAATATTAAAAAAAGATTGAATCGCTTTTTATTATTATATAGGGTGATTTTAAGAAAAAAAGTTCATATGTAATACGCTATCAATGAGTCTGGTAAAGTAGATTGTTTGTTTTTTATAAACCTGCAAATATCTCGAAAACTCTGCGAGACATGGCAAAATATATATAGACCTTTTTTGTAGAAAATTGAATTTTTATCAACTTTTTCCTTTTCAGATATCAGCGGATCTCTTTTAGTTTTCGAGATATTTGAGATTTCTTCTGGATTTTCGTGTATGTGGTCAAGCCGGCCGCCCCACCCCCCCTCCTCAGCCTCCCACGATCTAACTTAACCTAACCTCAATTAATTCTGTTCACATAATCTTCTCATTGCAGATGTCACCCAGAATTTTGTCTTTTCAGAACGGAATTTTTATTCTTTTTAGACCATTATTTCGAGGGAGAAACAGTTTGCAACTTTACCGAAATATAAATATACTCAGACACAGCTGAGAGAAAAATGTCGTACGACATAAATTGTTGCAAATTTAATTTCCTACAAAAAAGGTCTGTTGATATTTTCCCATATTTCGCATAGTTACCGTGATATTAGCAGGTTAATAAAAAAAACAAGAAATCTACCGGCTAAACCAGGCCGATTTTTTTCATCACAGTATCCCAGATAGCACCGGGACATTCAATGTACGTCCGTATCGGGCCTCTGTACGTTCTAAGGATGTCCGAATAAGGTCCATATGTCCGAGATATGTCCGAGATACGTCCCAGAAAAAATGTCTAAAATTTAAGTCCATTTGACATCCCAGGGACGTACGCAACGGACGGTCGGACTTTCTTATGTCCAAGGGATGTCCGAATCATATCTGTACGTCCGAGATACGTCCAAAATATGTCCGAGATACGTCCCAGAAATGTCTGAATGTCCATCGGACGTTCTAGGGACGTACGCAATTTCTGCAATTGATTTTAAACGAACTTCCTGATGAGCTAGAGACTTGAAATTGGATACACGGCTCAGAACTGGATGACAATTAAAAAAAAATTGTTTTAAAAGTCTTATTTAGATGGCAAATGGAATATTTCCAGACGTGTACTGTATTCCAAATAAACTTTTTTCCTTAAAATGACCTCAGGAACACAAATTTAACCTTCAAAGCAGGATCCACGGCAATCGTAATCTCCCCCAGAGAAGAATCGAATTTGCGCGAACGGAAACTCGATCGGTTCTCGTCTCCGGCGCCGACGGCTCTGGCTCCAGCCGTCTTCCGTCGTCTCTCCGGTCCACGATGCAACGGGACGGATCGTTAGAAACGATCACCGCGAGATCTGTGTCGCGGACGATGGTGCGGTGTTGTCTGCGTGGTTTGTCTCCGTCTCTCTTTCCGCGTCGGTGTCGATGTCGGTGTCGGTGATGGTGTCGGTGTCGACGGCGCAGAGACGGAGGCTGGCGTGCGGGACTCGAGAGCTGCGAACGGGGGGCGGGGCGAGGTGTGCGGCGAGCGGCGTGCATTGTTGGCGGCAAGAGGCAGCGGGGGCCGACAGAATGGCGCCAGCCGGCCGAGAGTTTGACTCGGCTTCCCTGAGCCGGAGCCGGAGCCAGAGCAGTCCATCCTTCTTCTTCGTCTTTCTCTTCTCTTTGTTTCTCTCCTTCGATCCCGAACTATCCCATTCCATTCTGTGTCCCGTTCCGCCGCTGGTTTCTTTCCTCTTGGTCGTTGCCTACCTTCCTTCGATTCTCCACTCGCTCTCCTCTTCCTCCTCCTCCGACGCACAGTGGGTTGAAACAAGAAAGACAAAAATCATTTTTTTTTGGTTAAACAAGAATGTTTTACTCTGTAGAACATTTGGTACATACTCAAAAGCTCTTCGAGTTTGTATGATTATTAATCATAATAGAAAAAAAATTGAAAGACACACTACAAAGGATTGAGTAATCGCTAAAATAAATATTATAACAATTGAAGTTCAAGTACAGGCACTTTTACAGACTATATATATATAATATTTAATAAAATAATTAATAATAATAGCTTATAGACTGTCTGTACTTGAACTTCAATTTTTATAATATTTATTTTACGTTTACTCCTTTGTAGTGTGTTTCAATATTTTTCCTTTTCAAATATTATACATTTAATCTATTATGATTAATAATCATACAAACTCGGAGAGCTTTTCAGTGTGTACCAAATGTTCTGCAGCGTAAAACATTCTTGTTTAACCAAAAAAAAAATGATTTTTGTCCACGTTTTTCTTGTTTCAACCCACTCTGGCGTCTCACAGTGTGACGTTTCGATCATTTAGGGTAGTTTAATTCCAAAATTGAACCTTTTTTTAAAATTGCTTATTTACTTTTACCTTGAAAGCAATATAATTTATATATTATATTATTTCATTATTAATTATTTTAATTAATTTTCTATAAGTTATTATTATTAATTATTTTATTAAATATTATATATATATATATATATTGATTTTTTTTAAATATTTAATAACCTCCCTAACTCAGAATCGATATTGTTTTTTACTTTTCATCGCATTCAGATATGAAAAATGCAAATGGTGGAAATACTTCAATTGGCAGTGATACTTTACCTAAATAAAAGTGTGTGTACTTGAACTTCAATTTTTATAATATTTATTTTAGCGATTACTCAATCCTTTGTAGCGTGTTTCAATATTTTTCGTTTTTAACTATTATACACGTAATCTGAAAGTATATTTTATTAATATTGGGGTACAATTTATTTTGTCTTTAAAAGGTGATGGGTTTATAAAATAGTAAAATGTTAATATTAATAATAAAATAACTACAAATAAATAATATAATATAAATATATTATTACATTTAAATATAATATAATAATCAATATTTTTTGTTATTAACTATTCATACTGCATTGACAATTTACAAAAATCAAAACATCTATTAGGCTCGAGGGAAAGTTCTGTCCTGTTCGAAAGAACCAGGCAATTATGCTTGTAAGTGATTGGGAGTGATCGGGAAGCAGGAATTAACACGTTATCTGAGAGATGGCAGTTGTTACAAATAATGGAATGATAGCTTATACTTTCAGCTATTGAAAACTTTCACAGAAGTGTTTTTAGGTGTCCATTATACGAAGGTGGGTAATAATGAATATGCAAGAACAAAAGTATTCGAGTGCTTGGAAAGCGTCTCGGTGTCACCTTCGAGGATACGTAATCGAAAACATATATTCTATGAAACGAGACGAGACAGTAAACGTAAACATTTAGCCACTCCGGAATGTGACCGAAGTTGATGATTCTCGGATCGCTCGCAAAGAATGCACGCTAGTAATTTTTTTTTATTAGAAAATCTCATAGATTTATTTTGACATAATTACAAAAACATTATATTTTAAAACATAGTATTTTATTATGTATAAAATTACTTAATACAAAACAGAATATTATATATATTTATTTATTTATTTATTTTATATATATAACTTTTAGTAAGTTTACATATATAGTTTATATATATATAAATTACTTATTATATATAAACTATATATATAAACTTACTAAAAGTTATGTATATAAAATAAAAATTACAAAATAGAATATGGTTATTAGAGATACACAAATATTGTAATATTGACATATGATTAGTTGGAACAGTATAGACAAAACATATATAAATTTTTTTATATAAAAAAATTAATATTAAAATAATTTCAACTTGAAAAATTAAAAATACGTTAAGACCACAGCTCTTAAAAAATGATAACATGTAGTGACAAGCTTTGATATTTGGTTTAGCTATTAATATTGAGACATCCATTGGAAGCTGGAAGTTTATTAATTAATATACTGAGTTTATTAATTAATTTGAGCCTTATATACGTCTCTACTAGACTAAAGGCAAGTTCTCTATGGCCGTAAAACGTTGTGAGATCAAACAAAATACAGGCAATTTGTTAGGTTAGAAATACTTCTTGCAATTCTGATAAAAGCGTTTGTAAAAATTAGTTTAAAAGAACGCTATTTAATTTTTAAAGAGTTGCATGGAGGGCTGAATTATTCAAACTTGGTCGTTACTTTTTAACTAATGGCCACAAAAGGTGTTAGGTAGCCGCCCTAAGTTTGAATAATTTAGCCCTCCATGTAAATCTTTAAAAATCAAATAGCGTTCTTTTAAAATAATTTTTACAAACGCTTTCCTCAGTATTGCAACAGGTATTTCTAACCTAACGAACTTGGTTGCTACCAAATAAATAAATAAAATTTATTTTTTTATTTATTGTTTTTATATTTTTTGTTATTTTTACCTTTTATGGCCATTGGTTTAAAAATTAACGGCCAGGTTTGAATAATGCAGCCCTCCATGCAACTCTTTAAAAATTACATAGCGTTCTTTTAAATTAATTTAATTTTCTAATTTAATTTAATTTTAATTTAATTTTTAATCTAATTTTTACAAACGCATTTTTCAGTGCTGCAAGAGGTATTTCTAACCTAACGAACTTGGTTGCTACCAAATAAATAAATAAAATTTTATTTTATATATAATAAAAAAACTTTTTATTTTTATTTATTTATATTTTCTTATATACTTATTATTATTATTTCATAACCTTGTAAGATCATACAAAATACAGGCAAGTTTATTAGGATAGAAATACCTGTCGCAATACTGAAAAAGCAAGTAAAAATTACATTAAGATTAAATTAAATTAAAAAATTAAATTAATTTAAAATACAGCTATTTAATTTTTAAAGGGGTGCATGGAGAGCTGAATTATTCAAACCGTGGCCGTTACTTTTTAAAATAATGGCCATGAAAGGTAAAAATAACAAAAAAATATAAATAAATAAATAAAAAACTAAATTTTAATAAATAAACTTTATTTTTACCTTTCATGGCTATTGTTTTAAAAAGTAACGGCCAAGTTTGAATAATTCAGATCTCCATGCAACTCTTTAAAAATTAAATAGTGTCCTCTAAATTAATTAAATTTTTTAATTTAATTTAATTTAATTTTTAATTTAATTTTTACAAACGCTTTTTTCAGTATTGCAACAGGTATTTCTATCCTAACAAACTTGCCTGTATTTTGTTCGATCTCAAAAGGTTTTTACGGCCATAGGTTCTTCGTTCCTGTTTACAGGTTGTTTTTGTTAGGACGGGACTTTTCCACTTGTAAATTTTTATGCGACCGGTCGAGTCGGATCTGTTGGGAACGTACGCATCCGAGTCGCACACGAAACCCCACCACCTTTGTTCTCGCGGTTGTATCTGTTTGCCCGACATCTGCCTCTGCGTACGGTAGTATCAATTAAAGGTTCCGCGTGCTCGAACGAAAACTCATTTAACTCGATCGATAAAGAACGTCGAGCCCTCTCTCGTTACGAGGGACGAAAGCTCGTGTAAAACGGGGTAGAATCACCGGGAAAGATAATAGACTGGCCACCCATATAAGGTATCGGTCGATCCCTTTCGCCTATCCTCCTATCTCCGTCGATTAAAACAAACTTTCGCGTATAGTGTGCCAAATGAGGCTTTTAGCTGGACAAAAATTAGTTTCAAAATAATAAAAACTAAGTGGGCTAATATGCTCTGAAATAAGACTGTATTAAAACCCTTGAATATTAAAACTTATAGATAAAAATAAAGTTAATAATAAATAAAGAATTAATGTTATCTCTTCAAATTTTATATTTTCATATTTTACTATAAAATATCCTTACATTCTACAAACTTTTATAGATAAAAATAAAGTTGATAATAAGTAAAGAATTAATATTGCCTTCTCAAGTTTTATATAAATTTAATATTTTACTATAAAATATCCTTATATTCCACAATTTTATATACATAAAAATAAAGAATGAATGTTATCTCCTCAAATTTTATACAACTTTAATATGTTACAATTTTTATAGTTAAAAATAAAGTTGATAATAAATAAAGAATTAATGTTATCTTCTCAAATATATAAATTTAATATTTTACTATAAAATATCCTTAAATTCTACAAACTTTTATAGATAAAAATAAAGTTGATAATAAGTAAAGAATTAATATTGCCTCCTCAAGTTTTATATAAATTTAATATTTTACTATAAAATATCCTTACATTCCACAATTTTTTATAGATAAAAATAAACAATTAATGTTATCCCCTCAAATTTTATATAAATTTCATACTTTACTATAAAATATCCTTACATTCTACAAATTTTTATAGATGAAAACAAAGTTGATAATAAGTAAAGAATTAATATTGCCTTCTCAAGTTTTATATAAATTTAATATTTTACTATAAAATATCCTTAAATTCTACAAATTTGTATAGGTAAAAGATAAAATAGATTCAATATTTTATACTTTAAAATATCCTTAAATTCTACAAATTTTTATCGACAAAAATAAAGTTAATAATGAATAAAGAATTAATGTTATCTCCTCAAATTTTGTATAAATTCAATATTTTACTATAAAATATCCTTAAATTCTACAAATGTTTATAGATAAAAGTAAAGTTAATAGTAAACAAAAAATTAATGTTATCTCCTCAAAAATATAAATTTAATATTTTAAAGGAGATTAATGATCCAATTGAAGAAATAATGTGTCCTTAATAATTTACATATGTTCCGCGGACTAGATATCTCGCCTCTCGATTAATCAGCGCCGATCGACGCGATCCTCATTGTCAAAGTCTCGTTATCTATCTTCTCTCTGAAAGTGTATCGATTGCGCTGGCATACGTGGAAACGACGACCGATAAAATTGCAGGTCGACCAACGGGGAAAGGAAGGAGCACGGGGGAGGTAGAAGGACACGGACCTCGTTTGCAGGGATCGGGAGAACCCCCAGTGAGAATAGGCTCGGCCCGGTATCTGCGAAACATATGCGCGGATAGGGGTGCGTTAACGGTATCGAGGAGAAAAGGCGAACGGCATGGCAGGACATCGTATTCTAAGGGACGCGCGTGTTCGCCAGATGCTACGAAAAAACCCAAGGAAATTCCCAAGGGCAGGCATCTAACCCAGGTCATAGCTCGCTGTCGTCAAGCGAAGGACGATGAGGCTCGTTCGGAATTTCCGCATCAATCGACTCCTTGTTCACCGAATGCTAAAGACAGCTGACGTGTCCGCTGTCACATTATTTCTTAGAGTGTAAGGCATATACCATAAATACCCTAGATACTAGGGTCCAGCACCACAAAAATATTAGATAAATATGTATTTCAAATAATAAATCAGATCTTCATTCAAAGTAAAATAGAATGTAATTTACAATTGCACTGGAGTGCAATTATAAAATACATTGTACTTGAATTACATTATAAATCAATTGTATTGTAATTTATAAATCAGATCTTCATTCCATTAAATTACAATGTAACTAGTAATTACAATGGAGTATAATTATAAAATACATTGTAATTGATTTACACTATAATTCAATTATATTGTAATTTATAAATCAGATCTTCATCCAATTACAATAACAATATAATTCATAATTGCAATGGAGTGTAGTTATAAAATATATTGTAAATGAATTACATAATAAATCAATTACATTGTAATTTTTAAATCAGATCTTCGTTCAATTACATTACAATGTAACTCGTAATTACAATGGAGTACAATTATAAAATACATTGTAATTGAATAACACTATAATTCAATTATATTGTAATTTATAAATCAGATCTCCATTCAAAGTAAAATACAATGTAATTAGTAATTGCAATGGAATGCAATTATAAAATACATTGTACATGAATTACATTACAATTCAATTACATTGTAATTTATAAATCAGATCTTCATTCAATTAAATTACAATAGAATTCATAATTGCAATGGAGTGCAATTATAAAATATATTGTAAATTAATTACATTATAATTCAATTATATTGTAATTTATAAATCAGATCTTCATTCAATTAAATTACAATAGAATTCATAATTTCAATGGAGTGCAATTATAAAATATATTGTAAATTAATTACATTATAATTCAATTATATTGTAATTTATAAATCAGATCTCCATTCAAAGTAAAATACAATGTAATTAGTAATTGCAATGGAATGCAATTATAAAATACATTGTAAATGAATTACATTATAATTCAATTATATTGTAGTTTATAGATTAGATCTTTATTCAATTAAATTACAATATAATTCATAATTGCTATGAAGATCTGATTTATAAATTAATTTATAATCAGATCTTCATTAAATTAAATTACAATGTTGTAATTTATGTGAATGTGCATATGTGAATGTACATATGTTAAGAAAGTGTATTTTCTTCAGTTGAATATGCCGGGCCTTGCACGAGAGTGTATGATGATCAATCGATAATCGAAAACAGGATCGATTGATAGAAAGAGATAGAAAGAAAAGCACGTGTGCAAGTTTGAGGTAAATATTAAGTAGCGATATTAGTAATAATACCTAATAATAATAATATTTAATAATAATAATATCTAATAATAATAATATCTAATTATAAAAAATAGTAAATAGAAAGAAACTGTTAGAAACGAAGGGAATAGTGTGAATAGGAAAACATAAATAAATTAACTTTAATTGTCGTTTCTTCGATTTACAGATGAGCGTGTCCATAGATTAAAGAATAATTCAACTCAAATACACACATGACCGGAAAATCTTTTATTTACAGAGAAAGAAATTCTAGTTGAGTGATTATTGTACCCCTCAATAAATAGTCATAGTAGCTTTTATTTTCAATGTCAACGAATTCTCATTGAAACATGAACACCTGGCTCGTCTTTGGAGCTATGGCAGTAATTTACTTTTACTACTTAATTCTGCAAGATTTCCATTGTACCTTTCTGTACTCCCGCCTACCTGTCTACCTTCAAACTGTCTATGCTAATCCCTTCCAAAGATTTTTTAGTCACGGCAGGGTTTGCACCGGATAGAAGAAATTTTGGTGCTCCATTTGTGGATGAATCGTTTTACTAGGTTATTGTTTAAATGGTTTATGGTGGGAACATTAAGGTGATTCGGAACTGACCGTAATTGACAATAGGGCCCGATGAAAGGTTGGAATTAGGCTACAGGTAAAGTGGAAAGAAGGTAAAATTGAACACTTGACTCATTGTAAGCTGAAACCGTTAGGGGACCAAATAATCCTGTACAATATTGAGAATATTATTTTATATCTTACTATACAGGGTGTCCCAAAATTCGTGTACTTCCCGGAAATGGGAGGTTCCTTGGGTCATTTGAAGCCACATTTTCCTTTACAAAAATGACGTCGGCGGCTTTGTTTAGGAGTTATTAACGAAAAACACGGACCAATCAGAGCGCAGCTACAGCGGATTGATTCTGATTCGGCCAATGGCGCCGCCACGCTAAGCGGAACCTGTC
>CM052338.1:2065457-2101737 GCA_028455595.1 Lasioglossum vierecki
TCCATGTAACTCTTTAAAAATTAAATAGCGTTCTTCTAAACTAATTTTTACGAACGCTTTTTTCAGTATTGTAAGAGGTATTTGTGAGCTAACGAACTTGGCCGTATTTTGTTTGATCTCACAACTTTTTACGGCCAGAGAGGACTTGGCTCCTGTTTACAGGATGTCTTTGTTGGGATTTCATCTATTTTTGTTTAAATATTCAAAAGACAACATACGTCATTTGGTTCGGCATACACTACGTGCTTCGGATACGGCCTTCTGAAAATTTCGTTATTTTCGCGGTAGGAAGCACCGTTCCCGAGATACAGCCATTTTTTAAGACTAGCTCTGCTGACCAACCCCACCACTTAGGTTACGCTTTTTTTAAGGTGTAAAATTTCAAAGTTCATTATTTCAAACTTTGGTTTTACAAGTTCTAATTTGTACAAGAGTCCATAGTTAAATTCAATTTAAAAAGAAAAAATTTTTTTTTTAAATAAAAAGAAAGTAAAATTTCAAACTTTAATAATTATTCCTTTGGTTGTGTGTTATGGTGGACCTATGTTCCAAATTTCAAGCTTCTAGGTCAATGGGAAGTACCCAAAAGGTTTTGATGATCTGTCAGTCAGTCAGTCAGTCAATCAGTCAGTCAGTCAGTCAGTCAGTGACAAATTTAGCGATTTTTGTGGTCCTGTATCTCGGAACCTACTAATGTTGGAAGATTAATGTTTTGCCAATATTGAGACATGATAGCACTTAACAAATGTACGAAATTACATCTCTCCATCTGCCTCCAGTTCCGAGTTACAAGCCTCTAAAAAACGGCCAAGTTGTTTCGTGTAAAAGGAGGTAGTGCGAGAACTTGGCTGGTGCACTATCGTGCACCTAGATTATGTCAGTCAATAACAGATATTTTTCTAAAAGGATCGTTAACACTTTGCCTTTATATTGTATTATTATTAAAGGAAAATAATAAATAATAATTGAAATGATAAATAATAAAAAACAATAATTGTGAAAGATGAGACGTGTGACGTAGACGTAATCACTAAAACAAAATTTCAGTCGACTAAATATTCGATAGTATGTAACAATTAAATAGTAATTAGTTGATTGTTGAATTTAGTCGATGGTGCCCATCACTAGGCACCTAACCTAACCTAACCACTAAACAAAATTTCAGTCGACTAAATATTTGATAGCATATAGCAACTAAATAGTAATTAGTCGATAGATGAATTTAGTCGATGGTGCCCATCACTACATTGTGATCGTGGTCGAACGTCAAACAAGTACAAAAGGGAAACGATTCTGGCAGCATGTTCGGTACGTATCAATTCTCGGTGCCGTGCCCGAATTGGAAAAGAAAAGTATCGACGAAATCGAGCGTTTCCGAGGACGCGCGAATATCGGCCGTGTTCATGGTCGTCGAAAGGAACCGGTCTCGATTCGCAACCATTAGCCTCGTTATCAGCGGCCGATCTCGGCCGAAGGGGCTGCGCCTCGCGTCAGGTGCAAATTTCGACAGCGGCCGGGCAACCGGCGCGCGTTCGAACGAGGAAATTTCAGAGAGACAAGCTCGACGTCGCGACAGGTGGACTGGCTCTATCGAGGGACGGCGCGTGAATGCGCGACCAGGCAACCGGAAGTTGTTCGAGCACGCAGGCATCGGCTGCGTGTTACGGCACGCGTGTCCGCCCTAAACCGGCTGCGCCCTAAACCGTGAAATTCTTCGTTCCGAAGCTCCTGCAACTTTGCCCTCGGTTCGAAATCAATTTAACTGAAAAGCTTGCAACATTCGGCTGCGAGAGTAATCTTTTGGCATGGCTGGAAAGTTACCTTACAAACCGTTTTCAAATTATACGTATACGCGATTGCCTATCAGCCCCACTATGTTCCATCAGGTGTACCTCAAGGCTCCCACCTGGGTCCTCTTCTATTTATCATTTTCATTAATGATTTAACTACCGTTTAAATACTCGCCTACTTATCAATTATTCTTTAATCCCTCAAATAAGCCCAATATATTGAACTATCTTATTAATCTTTACTATAATAATTATATATATTTATTTATCAATATTATATTTTAACATAATATCTATTAATCCTACTATTAAAAAGATCTATATATATATATATATATATATATATATATATATATATATATTGAATTATTTAAAATTAGAACAATAATTCTGTACATAAAAAAAGAAATTTTTTTCAACCGTTCTCTTAAAAAATGATGTTGTATTTTTTATCATTTGTTCCAACTTTATTTGGATAATTTTTACATTCAGCAACGATATGTAAATAAATAGCATACTAATCTCGCTCCTTCAGTGAATTGCAGGCTGCAGGCCACCATCTTAAATCAGGCAAACAATTGCTGGCGACTATCAGTAGAAAAAAAAGATAAAATTTTTTTCACCTTGATTTTCAAGGTCAAGGTCAATTTTGCAGGGAGTTTTTTTTATGTCAATTTCCACTAAATTAGGTTATATAATTTATAGCCACCCTGTATCTTAAAAATAACGCACCTCCCGATGGTTGAATCTATGATGCATCGCTTCAAGGTAAACGCTTCCATGACCAAACAACGCAATCGTATTTCTACCTCTTATCTATTATCTATGCTGCAATGTAAGAGCTGAGACTAACGCGATTCAAATCGGCCGCGTTAACCCTGGGAACTTGGAATTTTCTCGAACCGATAGGTAGCGGAAGAGGCTCTCCGAGGTTGCGTTCCCGGTAGGCGACGAGAAGTTTCTGCCGGTCCCATAGTTTCGCGCGGAATTCCGAAACGCGAGGAGGAATGGGTCGGAACGTTTATTAAGGATTCTCGTAATAACGCGTTCAAGAACGAACAGGTCTGTTGGTCGATTGGTTGCACGCACCGGCTTCGGCATCGACCCCGAAGGAGAGCTCCCCGATGCCCTCGAGTAACCGAAGAACAACTTTCAGCGCAACGGCGAACTGTTGCTCCACCGCCCCCGACTCATGGGAATATCCTCGAGGCGATATACGGACCAACGTTGATCGCGTCCCTTCTCCACTCCCATCGCTGTCTCTCTCCTCTCTCTCTCTCTCTGTTTCTTTCGTTGCCCTACAATCGCTTCGTTCCACGTCCGCGTCTCCTCGAGCCTTCGACGACCGATAATCTCAGAAGAAAGACACGGTTCCGAGATTATCGCGGTCGAAATGGAAGTTACGAGTACGGAGGCACCTACTATTGGGAGCCGAGGAGATAGTGGTCGGTTTTATTGGTCCTCCGGTTCGATAGGACGAGCACATGGGAACGGAACACGTTTCCCTTATTTGCGAAACGGTCGCATCTGTTTAGGCCTCCTCCACCGTCTCCGGCTGAGGGACATCGTAAATTAGCAACTCGGATATCCGATCGCCTATAATCATATTACACACCCGCAAGTATGAACATCATTGTCTGCGTGGAATAGTTCGATAACAAAAACTTATTTTCACAAAGAAACCACCTAAAGACCTGACTAGGAATTCAGTTTGGGAGACCATTAGGTCCGTATTAGGGTAGCCTAATTTGGCTGTTAGGCCCTAATGCGTATGAGGCCCACATAAGGAAACCCATGTTAGGCCCACGTTAGGTTTTCCCAAAGACTTTTGTTTTCAATAACCACAAATGAAAGACACGCATTTTCTATTTAAAAAATAACTGTTTATTGGCAGGTGTCATAAATGTTAGGATTGAATTGAAGAAATCAATAATTCAATCAAATCAAAATCGATAATCATATTACACACCCGAAAGAATAAACATCATTGTCTGCGTGAGATAGTTCGATAACAAAAACTTATTTTCACAAAGAAAACACTTAAAGACCTGACTAGGAATTCAGTTTGGGAGACCATTAGGTCCGCATTAGGCTAACCTAATTTGGTTGTTAGGCCCTAATGCGTATGTAACGCGGAATATCAACGACTGCATTATTGGGAAAGCCGTCCCAGATATCACAGAGACACCTTGAAGACGTTTTAAATACGTCTGATGTCGGACATTCAAGATATCTTATGGATGTCTTGAAAGTTCTTTCAACGGCTTTGTTACAAAACTGTGCGTTTTAGAAACGTCCCAAGAATGTACATTGTACGTCTAAAAAAGTTTTCTGACCGACACCAGACGTATTTAAAACGTCTTCAAGATGTCTCTGTGCTATCTGGGATCTTATTATGACTGGAAAACAGTTTTTCAAATGCAATTTTCTCGGAAAGATCTTGAGAAGTGTCTCATCTTTAAATAAGTTAGGAGTTAGGCAAGTTAGGAGCAGCACCTGGTAGGATTTCCGAACCTAGGCCATCCCAATTTGGACCATGTATGGTCCTGTTGGTAATGCCAAACTTAGGCATCCACCATTCTTTACTTATTAGGCCCATGTATGGCAACTGTTAGGAATGCCCAACTTAGGGGTACATCATTTTTTCCTTATTAGGCCCACATTCGTCTTTAGGCATGCCCAACTTAATTTCTAGTTAGGGTCATATAATAATCGCATATCGGTTGCCGAGTGGAGAGCATTGGTGCCGAGGACAGGTGGAGCGAACCGAGTTTCCTCTCACCCCTCGTAACGTCTCGACCATCAGCGTTTCAGGACCCAATATCATTTGCAGCGCGGCAAAACGAGAAGAGAGAGAGAAGAGGAACGTGTAAGCGAAGTAGCTGAAGCGGTAGCCGCGGGTAAACCAAGATATGCAAAAAGATGCGAAGAAGCGGAGTGTTACGAGAAAAAGATCAACGACGCGGATTGGAAGGGAACGCGGGTAGACGCAGCACACGGTAGCGAATTGGTGGCGAAGATGGTGTTAAGGTTTGTACTCGATCCCGGTCTCGATCCCTATCCTGGTCCCTATCCTGGTCCCGGGATCGGAGACCGGGAGGCGGAGGCCAAAAGAAAAAACCATCGGGGGAAGATGAGCGGCACGTATGCGAGGTATGCGGGTGAGAAACACCTGGGGCGGCTGGTCAGCCGATCCGCCCACGTTTAAGGTACATGCTTCGCCGTCCAAGCTGGGTCCATGGTTCCACGGTTCTACGGGCACCATGGGCCTCGAATCAGCCTGGTGGAGCGACTACTGCTCCAACTCGAAGCTCCCTGGCTCCTTGGCGTCGTAGGCGAGCGGTTTCTGAGTCGCACGAAGTTCCTGGCCCGCCTCTCCTCTCTTCTTTTCTCCCATACTTGTTCGCCCGTCTTTGCACGGTGCACGCGATTCGGGGAACTTGAGAGAGGATGATAGAACGAACGCCCCCGCGGGCACTCGTCATCGTCACGCGAACCGTTCTATCGTTCCTCGTCGGCCGAGCGAGCGGACCCTACGCTGATGGCCGCCCTTCCCAGGGAAAAACGCGATCTCTCGTTTCGCGATACATAATCGTTCGCGCGAAATCCTCGACGACGCACAGTGTGGACAAATTGCCTAATGTTCGGCACTTCTCTAAATTTGGTTGTTAATGTATATATACAATTTTTAATTATTATTTTATTTAATTTTACAATTTTTTTACAGAAATTTACGTTATTTTTTTTACAGAAAATGATATTTACCAATATAATTAATAAATTTATTAAGAAATTAACAATTTTTATTTAAACAAAAATTTATTTTTAAAAACAAACAAATTTAAAACGAAATTAGTAATAAATGAACCATATTTAATATTAATAGTAATAAACTTAGACAAATTGTAATAGTATAAACAAAATTAACAAACTTAACGAAACGCTATTCGCTATCCGAGTCATCCTCGGTACTTTGAATGTGATACGAAACAAATCATACACTCCAGAGCATTTTCCATTATACAAAATTATTATTGCAACACTGATTTACAATTAACGTAATATTACTTGATTATTGGGACTCTGGAGAGTGCACATGTTAAAATTTTGAATAAAAATCTAAATTTGGTTACTAATGTAAATGCAATATTAATTATTCACAACAAAATGTAACAATAAAGTTACTAAATTAAAAAAAAATTAATAATATTTATGCATAAAAATTATTGTTATATGATTAATAATATCAATTAACACTTAATAAAATTATTTTATAGTATAAAACAAGCCCACTGGTGTTGCTTTGTTACAAAATTACATTTTTCCTTTTGTTTGAACATATCAGGTGCATTGCTAAATTAAAACAGTATTTACATACAATAAATTTAACGAATAAGGCTTGGTGTTTCGGCAACGTACGAGACTTCCACATAAAATAAATTTACTTTATATTTGAAACTCTTTGTCATTACTCTCTTCGGCAGGTTCGGGGTCAGTAGCTCCTTACGGTTCAGGGGGCAATAGTAATTCTATAGTTTCCTTTGAGAAAGATTCCATCTTCTTCTTCGGCTTTCGTCTCATGCCATAATTAAATCACTTTCAAAACTATTACATTAATTTATTATTTAAACGTTACGATTCCACTAGATTCTCATAAACACAGGTAGAGTTACAAATCCATCAAGCCAATCATGATTGTTTTTTTCAAATATTAATTTTTTTATGCGCTGCTAGCCATCTGAGTTTAAATTAAATTCATTTAATTAATTAAAATTAATAAATTATTTAATAAATAAATTATATTGATAATTATATTAATAATTATATTAATAATATATATAATAATATATAATACATATAATAATATATAATACATATAATAATATATAATACATATAATAATATATAATATATATAATAATATATAATATTAAATAATAAATAAAATAATAAATTAATTAATTAAAATTAATTAAAAATAATTAAATTAATTAAATTCTTTGTTCAAGCAACACTTATCAAGAAGATATTTTTGCATATATTCCAGTTTTTTTGTTATTTGACTCCATTGACTCGACAATTAAATTGTATTATACCTTCGAGTTATAACTATGACATCTGAAGGTCCCGGAAGAGACACCCAACAATAATTGCATTTTTATATATTTCGAAAAATACCATATTTTACAGAAATAAAAAGTTATAAAAAATACATCCAGGTATATAAAAATTTGTATTTCCTATTTAAATTTTTCATAATATTTATAAAGTATTAAACGTTTTGATTCAACGTACCTAATTGTCTAAGGAAGATTTTCTAAAGAGAATTCAGCACCTCCAAATTTACAGAATTTATTATGTAATAACAATTAATGATATGTCTAAATTCGAAATATTGGTTCTAAAAAACTTTTTATAACTTTCATGGGTTTGGAATTAAGTAAATTCTGATTATTTATTTAAATTCATCACGTCCAAATCTATGAAACTGTATCATTTTTATTAATTTAAACCTAGAAATAACTTCAAAAATGATTTTTGTCCGCGTTTTTCTTGGTTCAGCTTCGTATGGCAACTCGCCGACATCGAATCGACCAGGGCATCATGAAGGTTAAATAGTAGACGAGGGGAATTCCATGCGGAGATACCGCGAACGTCGAAGCGATGTTCTGCGGAAAAGGTAGGGAACTAGAAGCAACGAGGTGTTCCCTCGTTATAACTTAATACACTTATGAGTGAGTTTATTCCATGTACTTAACTGAAAACGTGTTTCAAGACGAACGTAATAAGCATGTAGTTTGTTTGTTTTTGTTGTATATACCCTACTGACACAAAATATTCTATACGCATTCATATAATATTAAAAAGAGATTCAATCCTTTTTTAATATTCAGATGTACATATAATATTTATTTTATACTAAGTAACAATTTTTTTTAAATATGCAGAAAATATCTATTTCATGTTAGAAGAAAAATATTTTTTTCCAACTTTTTCTTCTTTTCAATTATTTTTATTAATTCCTTTTTTTATTTTATTTATTAATTTTTATTAATTTTATAAATTCCTTCTGTTTGAAACCTCCACATGGATTTCTCAACCTCTTCTTGCCCCTATTGCTTCATTTTTCATAATTCAATTACAATGTATATTGTAATTGTGCTCCATTGCAATTAGGCATTACATTGTAATTTAATTGAATGAAGATTTGATTTGCACAGTGGCGATATCGTAACCAACGAGGTTCTACCGAGGTGCGATTATTGCTAGGTGAAAGATGTGATTTATAAATTTTAATATATACTTGAAATATAATGTAATTCAAGTACATTGTATTTTATAATTGTACTCCATTGCAATCACGAATTACATTGTAATTTAATTGAATAGACATCTGATTTATAAATTACAATATAATTGAATTATAATGTAATTCAATTACAATGTATTTTATAATTGTACTCCATTGCAATTACCAATTACATTGTATTTCACTTTGAATGAAGATCTGATTTATAAATTACAATATAATAATTGAATTGTAATGTAATTCAATTAAAATGTATTTTACAATTGCATTCCATTGCAATTATGAATTACACTGTATTTCATTTTGAATGAAGATGTGATTTATAAATTACAATATAAAAATTGAATTGTAATGTAATTCAATTAAAATGTATTTTATAATTGCACTCCATTGCAATTACGAATTACATTGTAATTTAATTGAATGAAGATCTGATTTATAAATTACAATATAATTGAATTATAATTGAATTCATTTACAATGTATTTTATAATTGCACTCCATTGCAATTATGAATTATGCATGTCCCTTCTTTGTTATTGGACGAGTAATCTTGTATCTTTTTCTTTTTTTTTATTGTAAACACTTATGTAACAGGGCTTCAATCCGTCTATAATAAATAATAAATAATCATTTAAAATGTAACACAGTGTCACGCTATAAATTAAACGTAATGTGTTACTTTAACGTGTAAAATAAAAATGGTCGAATTGTTATCCTAGTTTCTTTTATGCAGCTATTTTTGAGGAGCATACGAGGGTCATACTCCTAGTAGCACAAAATATTATATACGTATTCATATAATATTAAAATGAGATACAATCTTTTTTTAATATTCTAATGTACATACAATATTTGTTCCATATTAAGACAATTTCATATTAACAAATATTTCTTTTTAAATATGCTGTTAATATCTATTTCATGTTACGAGAAAAATATTTTGTTTCTAAATATTAAATGAATCTTTATTTCATATTAGAAGTAGAATATTTTGTTCCTAATATACAGATAATATTTATTTCATATTATAAAAAAAATATTTTTTTCTTATTATGAAACAGATTTTTATTCAATATTAGAAATAGAATATGTTTTTTCTCACTATAAAACAGATTTTTATTTAATATTAGAAATAGAATATTTTGTTCCTAATATACAAATAATATTTGTTTCATATATGAAATAAAACAAACCTTTGTTTAATAGTAGAAATATAATATTTTTTTCTAATATACAATTAATGGTTGCCCTTGTACACTGTACATGTATACAATTTTCCAATATTTTTCTCATATGAAAAAATGTGGCTTAAAAAATATTTCCCCAATATTTCAACAAAAATATCTATTTAATATTTTTCTGCTACTAGGGGTATAGTTTCCTGGACACCAAACGAGCCTCGCGAAACGCATCCATGACCAGTGCAAAGTTGTCATTTGCTTTAATCTAAGCATGACATTTATAATATTAAAACGTATTAAAACATTTTAATAGCTAACGCGGTCCTTGAACCGGAAGATTCAAATCCGAATCCAGAATAAAATCCAGAATAGAATCTAGTAGCCGAGAATAAAATTCATAATATCCGAAAGATAAATGACGATCAATAAACTAATTAATTATTTATAATAACTCTTGCTCAGGTATAAAAATTCCACTGTTTTTCGGTTTATCCCCAATTTGTTGACACTATTAGGGTACCCAATCCAATAATTCAAACAAGCTTACTAAAACTTGACTTTTTAGGTTATGCCCCCACGGTTTCGGGCTTTGGAACCACTGTGCACTGCGGCGAAGGCTTCTCTATGGCAACTCGTCGACATCGAATCGACCAAGGCACCATGAAGGTTAAATTAGTAAACTCGAGGAATTTCAAGCGGAGATACCGCGAACGTCGAAGCGATGTTCTGCGGAAAAGGTAGGGAACTAGAAAAGCAACGAGGTGTTCCCTCCACGGGCGCCTGGCAGTGCCGAAACTAGAGCGTCGCGAAGGTGGCACCTGCTACAGGCAAAGTTGTGCAGAATTACAATTGAATTACTCCAGAATTATAATCAAATAAAAGGAATATTGATTTATTTTTATTTCTTTTGCATTAATTACAAGATAACAGTAATAGAAATCAAAGCAAACTATCAAATAAACCAACATTATTCTAATATTTAAATTACATTAACATTAACCCTTAGCAAAATATCATTTAATCAATTTAATCAATTATTAAACATTTCAATATTGTATGAGATATTCTATTAATTTCATGTCCACAAAATAAAAACAAATCACATAGAATGGAATTATTCTAGGTGGGAAGACGTGTTTAATTTTCCAAGTCAAATAGCTCCGAGTGCAAAGAGTTGATACAGGTGTCCCAAAATTCGTGTACTTCCCGGAAATAGGAGGTTCCTTGGGTCATTTGAAGCGACATTTTCCTTTACAAAAATGACGTCGGTGGCTTTGTTTGGGGGTTATTAACGAAAAACACGGACCAATCAGAGCGCGGTTACAGCGGATTGATTCTGGCTCGGCCAATGGCGTCGCCGCTCTGAGCGGGACCTGTCGCTGAGTCGGACTCCGTTCGCTATAGCCGCACTCTGATTGGTCCGTGTTTTTCGTTAATAACTCCTAAACAAAGCCACCGACGTCATTTTTATAAAGGATAATGTCGCTTCATATGACCCAAGGTACCTCCCATTTCCGTGGTTACCCTCATAAATAGACGTTTTTGACTAATATGATGAGCCACAGCGTGGTGCAGTTAACGTTCCTCTATCAAATGAACCCTTGTGCAGCTCAAAATATGCTCGTATAAGGTAAAAAACGAAACCTAACCTAACAAAACATGTTTCGATACAAAATCTAGTAAGATTCTAGTTACTGTCTAGTAATCACACGTGGTGACCCTTGCCTCCTAAGTAAGAACACCTAAAAATCTATTCAGGTTATTGTGTGGAACCATATCTGGCTCGAATATTTTTTTCCGAGGGTCATTTTTTTCGGAGTTGTCAAGGTCATCGATGTTTTTGGGCACACAACTACATTTCTTTTTTATTGCATCGTGTAACTAATGGAAAAATACATTCAGATATGTATAATAACATGACCTTGAAACGATCTTGATCCTCGAGAATTAAAGTTTTACCTAGAACTGATGTCGAATATCGACTCCTGAGCCTATGAATGTGCGATGAAAATATTTTTTATCATACTAAGAACATGGATCAACAGATGTGTACACGTGTTAACTGTTAAAATAACACTCACGTTTTTTTAAGTTATCGTCAGAGATGTTCAAAATGGCGTCCTTCTACGTTGATACAGATCTTTCAATTGTTTCGACATTAATATCAGCACAAGCTCTAACTATTCGGTTCTTCGTATCCTCTGGTGTAGTTGGTCGTTCATTATAAACTGTTTACCCCACAAAAAAAAAAAGAAATCCATTGGTGTGAGATCTGGTGAACGCGGTGGCCATCCTACAACTCCGGTGCGACCAATCCATCGTTTTGGAAATTTTAAATCCTCGTGCACATCTGTTGATCCATATTCTTAGTGTGATAAAAAATATTTTCATCGCACACATTCATAGGCTCAGGAGTCGTGGCCGAAGATATTCGACATCCGTTCCAGGTAAAACTTTAATTCTCGAGGATCAAGGTCGTTTCAAGGTCATGTTATTATACATATCTGAATGTATTTTTCCATCAGTTGCACGATGCAATAAAAAAGAAATGTAGTTCTGTGCGAAAAAACAACGATGACCTTGACCCTAGGAAAATATATTCGAGCCAGATTTTTTGCATCACAATAACCTGAAGAGATTTCTAAGTGTTCTTACTGAAACGGATCTCCCTGTATATTTTCCCATTATACTACATAGACTGTTGGGGCATATGGCAGGTTGTCGCCACAGGCGCCGAAGCGGCTAGCTCCGGCACTGGCGGCTGGGGAGGCGGCGAGGATGCATTATCGCGAGCTGAACGATATTTCGACGCGTTCGACTGTTTTCTAGCGTGACGCGATAGCCGCGGATTATCATGCATGTGCATGTTGACAAAAGAAGTTTAGCTTGTAAAGCTGATTAAACCTTAGTTAATCACGGCACAGCAGGAGAGTATGGGATGGCAGGAGCCAGAGTTACCTAGCGTGTACTTACTCGATCGCGTGCGCCCTTGGTAAATGGTTTATCGAGCGGGCGGTCCCGCGCGGTAAACTCGAGACCGCCTCACCTCCGTGTCTCTCTTGCTACCCTGCTCCCATCGACATAGCGATTGAATTCGGTGCTACAGTCCGCGAATTCCTCGCATTCCCCATTCTCAATTCCCCAATTCCCGGCTCCCTCGCCCCCTTTACGACCGACTGTGACGTAGGAGAGTGCTTTCCTCCTCTCTCCTCCTGCTTCCTCCTTTTCCCGCAGTTCGTACAGGCTCGAACGTCATCGTCCGCGGTTTGATATGTCTAGAATTGGATGCCTCCTGGGGTATTATGCTTTCTGAATGTCCCGCGCGCACGCAACATCCACCGACGAGGACGTAACGCGATTTAGCTACCCCTCGCGTGGTTTCACTGTCCGCTGCGCCGATTCATCCTTGTCTCTGTTTTGTTCCAGACGAGGTAAGTACAATGAGTTCATTTTTGGAGGAGAGGCGGGGGGAATGTGTGGTGGGATGGGGTGGGGAAATAAAAGTTGTTTGGCTCTGTTTTGATGTGTGAACTCTGTTCGGTTAGTTTAATATAATAACGGGAATAATAACTTGTATGTGTATGATCACTGTTTTGAATCTGGGACTGCAACAGTTATGAAAATAACTGTATATTTTATATAAAATGTGAGATTTTATGTATTTAATAAATTTTATAATAAAATAGTAAAATAATATAGACTTTGAGGATATTTTCTAGTAAAATATTAAATTTATATATTTATATAAAATTTGAGGAGATTTTATATATATTTAATAAATTTTATAATAAAACAGTAAAATTATATAGAATTTGAGGATATTTTATAGTAAAATATTAAATTTATATAAAATTTGAGGAGATTTTATATATATTTAATAAATTTTATAATAAAACAGTAAAATTATATAGAATTTGAGGATATTTTATAGTAAAATATTAAATTTATATAAAATTTGAGGAGATTTTGGGATGAGGTGTGGAAATAAAAGTTGTTTGGCTCTGTTTTGATGAAGGAACTCTCTTCGGTTAGTTTATTATAATAACGGGAATAATAACTTGTATGTGTATGATCACTGTTTTGAATCTGGGACTGGAACAGTTATGAGGATAACTGTATATTTTATATAATTTGTATTTTATATAAAATTTGAGATTTTATGTATTTAATAAATTTTATAATAAAACAGTAAAATTATATAGAATTTCAGGATATTTTATAGTAACATACTAAATTTATATACAATTTGAGGAGATTTTATATATATTTAATAAATTTTATAATAAAACAGTAAAATTATATAGAATTTCAGGATATTTTATAGTAACATACTAAATTTATATAAAATTTGAAGTGATTTTATATATATTTAATAAATTTTATAATAAAACAGTAAAATTATATAGAATTTGAGGATATATTATAGTAAAATATTAAATTTATATAAAATTTGAAATGATTTTATATATATTTAATAAATTTTGATAATAAAACATTAAATTTATAATTATACTTATATTATATTTTTATATTGTATTATATTACATTGTATTATTTATCTATTATTAATATGGAACAGTTTTAAAATTACTGGATTATAAATATGCAACAGTTATGAAAATAACAGTTTCAAACTGTTTCAAAATATTCATTATTTGAATTATTATTTCAGTTATTTATTGTTAAAATAATTGTTCAAGCAAATAAATTTTTACAATGTATAGGAGTTTGTTTCTATATTCCTTATTTAAAATATAGAAACAAACTTCTATACATTATAAAAATTTTTGTTTTTTAAACAATTATCTTAACAATAAATTACTGAAGTAATAATTCGAATAATGAATATAGAAACAAACTTCTATACGTTCAAAAATTTATTTGTCTAAACAATTATTTTAACAATGAATTATACTGCAGTAATAATTCAATTAATGAATATAGAAACAAACTTCTATACATTGTAAAAATTTATTTGTCTAAACAATTACTTCAACTATAAATTACTGAAGTAATAATTCAAATATAGAATATAGAAACAAACTTCTACACATTGTACAATTCATTTGTTTAAACAATTATTTTAACAATAAATTACTGCAATGGTTCGGCCTTATATATTTATTATTAGAGTAGTTCTTTTTAGTAACTACAATTTAAACAATTATTAAATAAATTAATTTTATAATTTGTTTCTATATTCATTATTTGAATTATTATTTCAGTAATTCATTGTTAAAATAATTATTTTAAATAAATAAATTTTTACAATGAATAGAAGTTTGTTTCTATGTTCATTATTTGAATTATTACTTGAGTAATTTATTGTTAAAGTAATTGCTTAAACAAATAAAGATAGAATGTATAGAAGTTTGTTTCTATATTTCAAATAAGGAATATACAAACAAACTTCTATATATTATAAAAATTTATTTGTTTAAAAAATTATTTTAACACTAAATTACTGAAATAATAACTGAGGTAATGAATATAGAAACAAATTACACAAAAAATTTATTTAAAAATTGTTGAAATTATAGTTACTAAAGAAGAACTACATAAATAATAAATATATGAGGGCGAACTATTGCAATAATTTATTGTTAAAATAATTGTTTAAACAAATAAATTTTTACAATGTATAGAAGTTTGTTTCTATATTCAATATTTGAATTATTGATCCAAAACCGATATCATAATGATTTTCATTCCCTGTATTAAATATCACATTCCCGTTTTAATCAAAACGCATCAAATCCTGAGGCATCCGAAGACGCATTAAACTAAATATGTAACTCGTGAAGAATTCACAGTTCGCGATCAAATACCACTGGTGCTGCGTCTTTACGAGAACTGTTCCTTTCCGGCGAGCTCCAGTCGACGTCGATCCACAGGTGGCGAGATAGAGATGGGCTATGAAGAGTCGATGGGAAAGAGAGGGAAGGGTAAACAGCTGGCAATGCCGTTGTGAGCGTGAACCTCTCGTCGAAGCTGGTATCCTAGTAGGTCGGTGTAGCGCCGCAGCGCCACGCGTCACGGCGAACATCATCGCAACGCACGGCGTCTCAGCGCCCGCCATCGCGACGCGCGTCGTTTGGTCGCCGATCCATGATCCATTGCGACCAGCGTCGCATCTCACCTGCGTCTCACCCCGTCGTCGCGGGTTACCCATTGCAACCTGCAACCTGTGATGCTTCTCTGTACGGTGACACACCTATCACAGGATGGCCGAGCAGAAAAGATTTCGGATACCAACGTACCCTAGTACAGGCCTGGGCGCGGTTGGCCCACGAAACATGTTGTTGCTTCTCCTCTTCGCTTGGTCGGCTAGTCAGTCCCCACCATGGCCACTCCGACCCTTTCCTTATCGAGCTTAGCGGCCTAGCCAAGCTAAGGGCCTTATGTGCGTGTACATGTTTACATGGTAGTGGTGAGTAACCTGCCGATGGGGGGCTCGTGCTAAGGCTAAAGCTACGCCGCTAAGCTCGCTAAGGGAAGAGTCGGAGTGGCTATGGTGGGGACTGACTAGCCGACCAAGTAAAGAGGAGAAGCAGCAACATATGTTTCGCGGGCCAACCGTGCCCAGGCCTGCCCTAGTAGCAGAAAATATTTTATACACATTCATATAATATTAAAAAGAGATTCAATCTTTTTTTAATATTCAAATTTACATACAATATTTATTTTAATATTCAATATCTTTTTTTAATATTCAAATGTACATGCAATTTTTATTTTAATATTCAATATCTTTTTTTAATATTCAAATGTCCGTACAATATTTATTTTAATATTCGATATCTTTTTCTAATATTCAAATGTACATACAATATTGATTTTAATATTCGATATCTTTTTTTAATATTCAAATGTACATGCAATATTTATTTGAATATTTACTATCTTTTTTTAATATTCAAATGTCCATACAATATTTATTTTAATATTTAATATCTTTTTTTAATATTCAAATGTACATGCAATTTTTATTTTAATATTTAATATCTTTTTTTAATATTCAAATTAGAGTAACAAATTTTTTTAAATAGGCAGAAAATATATATTTTATGTTACGAGAAAAATATTTTTCCTGACTTTTTTTTCTTTTGAAATTTTCTTTTTTTTTATTAATTCTTAATTAATTTTATAAATTTCTACTGTTCGAAACCTCCACATGGATTTCTCAACCTCTTCTTGCCCCTATTACTTCATTTTTCATAATTCAATTACAAATGTATTTTATAATTGTACTCCATTGCAATTACGAGTTACATTGTAATTTAATTGAATGAAGATCTGATTTATAAATTACAATATAATTGAATTATAACGTAATTTAAGTGCAATGTATTTTATAATTTTATAAACTATTTTATAATTGAACCTGCATTAACAAAATAACAATTTAGACTGGTCCGACGAAGTCGAAGGCGTCGCTATCAGTAGCAAGAAAAAAATTCTAGAATTTTAAAATCATTTTTCAATTAATTTATTTAAATTTTGTTGTCTAAAAATAAAATCTCTATGTCTATCTGAAGACTAACTTGACAATTGGTTTAATTAAGTTAATAATCAACCAGGACTTGTTATTGTGTATGAAACGAAGAAGAAGAGCTGTGATTCGAACGTTCCTATGCTTACTTGGTTTATTCGGGTGCTCAGAGTTCGAGATTGTCATTACATCGTAGAAAGGTACATTGAAATCGAGTAATATAGCGCGCGCTCTTTGGTCCGAATTGCTCTCGAGAGCAACCGATTGTCCATATCCGTAAAGGAATACATTCGTAGTTGATTGCCAGCGATTCGGCACTGGTAAGAAAAAGATAGATTCGAAATTGACAGTCTTAATTACATATCGCCTTAACGACGATCGGCCTTTATGCCCGTTTCACACTAGAGCGGATGGTACGGCGTACACATAGACAAAAAAATCGGAACACCAGAAAAATCGAAAAATCTACTGGAAATGATGTATGACATATCAAAAAAAAATTTCCTCGCGTGGTATTGAATAAACCACAATTTGGTTGAAATTGTACTAGTTTTAAATAGTAAATAAATTATTTTGTATAAAAATTCAATATTAAATTTTCTATAAAAAATCAATATATAAAATTTTTATATAAAAATTCAATATTGACCTCAAATAATATTAAATTTTCCATAACAAATCAATATATAAAATGTTTATATAAAAATTCAATATTAACCTCAGATGATATTAAATTTTCTATAAAAAATCAATATCTAATTTTTTTATATACATTCATATATAAATATTTTTTATATGCAAAATTTAATTTAATCCTTATATTATATTTAATTTTAAAAAAATCAATATTAAGCTGAAATAATATTAAATTTCATATATAATTTCATATATAAAAATTGTTTATATGAAAATTTAATTTAACCCTTAAATTATATTAAATTTTTTTGTAAAAAAGTGAATATATAATTTTTTTTAATAAAAAAAAAATCATTGCTCCAAAGTGTACTAGTTTAAAAAATTTTTTCAAGGTTAAAAAAAGTTTGTGCCATATTCTCTCTATTTTTCTCATATCCTGCAAACTTCAGTTTTAATTGTAAAAAAAATCATTGCTCCAAATTGCACTAGTTTGACAAATTTTTTCAAGGTTAAAAAAAACTTTGTGCCATAACATCTCTATTTTTCCCACATTCTGCAAAGTTTCAGTTTTAATTTTTAAAAAAAATCATTGCTCCAAATTATACTCGTTTGAAAATTTTTTTCAAGGTTAAGAGAAGTTTGTACCGTTCGCTCTAGTGTGAAACGGGCGTTAGTCATTGTAAATCCTAAATACGAATAATTGTCGTTAAGAAATCGATTTGGTCTTGAGCGGCAGAGTTTCTTTGGGATCGTCCAAGCTCGTCCCGGCTTTGTCTTCGTTCGCCATAGATCCCCTAGGATTGTTCCATTTCTGTAACTGTCCGGTGCCGAAGAGCGCGAACACGAGAGCTCCGAAGCAGTACGTCGACGCCAGGATCCAAAAGATGATCCTCCATTGGGAGAACGTCTGATTTTTGTAGGTTATGGTGCCGACCATGTAGCTGCTCAGATAGCCCCCCAGAGAGCTCAGAGTGTTCGCGATGCCGAAGATCGTCCCGGAGAAGTTTGGTGCGATGTCCAAACCGTTGCCCAGGTAGCCGGCTGTCACGGCACCGTTGATCGTCAACGCGATCGTGAAGATCGCAACCGACGCGATTGGATCGCGCCCGATGAACCCCAACACCAGCATCAACAGTCCGGGGCTGACCACGGCTGCAAATCGGCAGAATCGCAAAGAAATTAGTTGGGTGCAATATAAAACAGTAATAGATTAGAAACATTGGAAAAAAGTATTATATAACTAAGAAATTATTGCACTATTAACCTCAAATAATATTAAATTTTCTATAAAAAATTAATATATAAAATGTTTATATAAAAATTCAATATTAACTTCAGATAATATTAAATTTTCTATAAGAAATTAGTATATAAATTTTTTTATATGCATTCATATATGAATATTTTTTATATGCAAAATTCAATTTAATCCTTAAATAACATTAAATTTTCTATAAAAAATCAATATATAAATTTTTTTGTATAAAAATTCAATATTAACCTCAAATAATATTAAATTTCACATATAATTCCATATATAAAAATTTTTTTATATGAAAATTTAATTTAATCCTTAAATAATATTAAATTTTCTGTAAAAAATCAATATATAATTTATTTTATATAAAAATTCAATATTAACTCTGTGCAATTATAATCAATGTACAGGGTGTTAAGTAATGTTTGGTCTCGGCAAGCATAGGCGTATTCTACATCTTCGGATCGATGGAGATTTATAAAAAAAAAGTTGCCGCAAAATTGTCCTTGACATTGAATTTCACGGTCAAATTTTTTTATTGTATTGTATTCTACTCATCATGAGGATAAAAAGTGTCAAAGTAACTATAGGATCCTTTGGCATAATTGAGAATTCCTTTATATAATAAAAAATACAATACAATAAAAAATTTGAACGTGAAATTCAATGGTCAAAGACAATTATGCGGCAACTTTTTTTTAATGATCATAATTGGGACATTTGTGGATAAAATACTGTACTTTGTAATACAGTAAATCGTTAAATACTGTCCAACAGGGATCTTTGCTCACCGAAGGTGGTGAAGATTTTGCGGATCGCCGTTACCGAAAGCGTCTTCGTCTTGAGCAGGTGATCGGCCAACGAGGACATGGCCACGGCGAACAGGTATTTACCCAGGTACGGTAACGAAGAGAGTAGCCCATTCTACGAACAAGAAGAACCCTTGAAATTTCATCATTGAAGAGCCTCCTAGAAGTTAGCCCCCCACTTGTTGAATTAAATAATTTCATCAGTTGTGCTGTGAATTGTGCTATGTTTGTCGAATATTACAATATGTTTCTCGAATATTATAACTATAAAAGAAAAGATAAAAAAGATAAAAAGATTTAAAAAAAAAATAAAAATAAAAATAAAAGATATTTTGAGTAGCCCCCCACTTTTCATTTTTTTTCAATTTTCTCCATTGTACTAAGTTGTGCTAGGTTGTGCTTAAGTATTATTTAAAAAAATAAATAAATAAAGAATTTATAGTGAATAATTGTTTTGAACATCTAATTAATGTTTAATATAATATTATTACTGAAAAAAATGAAAAGTGGGGGGCTACTCAAAAAATCGTTTTTCTCAATTTTTCTTATTTTTAATATTATAGTTGTAATATTCGAGCACAAACATAGCACAATTCAGCCCAACCGATGAACTTATTTAATTCAACAAGTGGGGAGCTAACTTCTAGGAGGCCATTGTAAATTGAACAGGAAAAATTGTAACACCACGAACCTCTTTGATGTTGAAGTTCAAGATGTATTTCATGTATGTGGGTAACTGGTTAACAACAGTGAAATAGCCGAAGACGCTGCATCCGTGTGTGATCACAATAGCCCAAACAGGAGCCGAAAAGAAAATCGACTTCCACGGAACGGGCAGCCCCTAAAAATCGAATCGAACGATCGATACTCGGGAAATACCGTCTTCTTGTTTCTCACCTTGGTGACAGTGCTGGGACCAATGGCGTCCTCGATATACTGGCGTTCCTCGGTGGAGATCCTCGGATGTTGAGCCGGAGAATCGAATATCAGAAGGAACCAGGCTAAGCTCCACGCAAGGCCGATCGCTCCGGTCACGTAGAAAACCGACTGCCATCCCAGGGAAGCGATCAGGAACCCGCAGATCGGCATAGTAATCGCCGCGCCGAGTGACGACGCTGAAACCATGCCGTAACCCGTAGAGTACAGTAATCCCGCGATCTAAGCCGATTCTCGGTTCTGTGCTGCTGTCACAAATCGTGAAGGAATACTATTTTTTAAGTATTCGTCAGAGTCTGTGTGGTGCATCCATGCAGGGCCCGCTCTAGTGGTTACGACGCCCCGGAGAAAAAGACAAGTTGCCGCCCCTTATACATTATTATATAATTATATATTTACAAATATTTATTAATATATTATTAATATATATTTTTAATATATATTATTACATATATTATTATATATATTATTAATATATATTTTTAATATAAATTATTCCATATATTATTATATATATTATTATATATATTATTATATATATATTATTAATATATATTTTTAATATACAGGGTGTCCCAAAATTCGTGTACTTCCCGGAAATGGGAGGTTCCTTGGGTCATTTGAAGCGACATTTTCCTTTACAAAAATGACGCCAGCGGCTTTGTTTAGGAGTTATTAACAACAAACACAGACCAATCAGAGCGCGCTTAGAGCAAACGGAGTCCGACTCAGCAACAGGTCCCGCTTAGCGTGGCGGCGCCATTGGCCGAACCAGAATCAATCCGCTGTAGCCGCGCTCTGATTGGTCCGTGTTTTTTGTTAATAACTTCTAAACAAAGCCGCTGGTGTCATTTTTGTAAAGGAAAATGTGGCTTCAAATGACCCAAGGAACCTCCCATTTCCGGGAAGTACACGAATTTTTGGACACCCTGTATATTATATACATATATTATTATATATATTATTATATATATATTATTAATATATATTTTATATAATATATTAATATACATTTTATATAAATATACCTTTTTATATTAATATATCTTATTACATATTAATATATATATATTACTATTTATATTAATATATATATATATATTTATATATTAATATAATTAATATACAGTATTATGTATATTAAATGAAGGTACATATTTTTTTATTTTTAATAAAAATCAAATCATTTTATTGAAATTTTTAAAACGAAAAGATCAATGTGTGAAATCTTCAATTACTTGGCTATTTAACACTTCAATATTTTTCTCACACTTATAACCAAAATGGCACCCCGGTTGTCCCCCCTCCCCCTAGAGCTGGGGGCCCTGATCGATGTCGTCCCTGAAAGGATCAACGGTTCGCTATCGTTCTTGTGTTACGAACAAGTCAAGTGTGACGATATTTCTGTAGCTTTTTTTTTTAAATTTTTGTAGCTTCTCTATAGCAGTTTGTACTACACCGTACCCATCATGTTGGAAACGAACTTGCTGCGTTCCGTCGGCGGGATCCATCGGGCGGTCATCGGTTGCATGGCAGGCCAAGTAACACCCTACGCGTTCCAATCGAATCGTTATAGATTTTGGTAAACCTTGCGTTTAGGGGAGGCAACTCCGATGACCTTGACCTTGAGATATGTTGTCAAGGACAACCTTGTGAACAACACACTTTTGTCATTACTCTTAGTTTTAGAGATATTTGCAAAAAACTATTGCAAATACTGTATTGAATTTTAGGTATTCTTCCACGTTCCGTAATGACAAAAGTTGTAATTTAATTGAATGACACTTTCTAATTTATATGTATATTGTAATTTAATTGAATGAATATCTGATTTATAGACCACAATATCATTGAATTATAATGTATTTTATAATTGAATTATAATGTCATTCAATTACAATGTATTTTATAATTGAATTATAATGTAATTCAATCACAATGTATTTGATAATTGAACTCCATTGCAATTACGAATTTCATTGTAATTTAATTGAATGAAGATCTGATTTATAAATTACAATATAATTGAATTATAATGTAATTCAAGTACAATGTATTTTATAATTGTACTCCATTGCAATTACGAATTACATTTTAATTTAATTGAATGAAGATTTGATCTATAAATTACAATATAATTGAATTACAATGTATTTTATAATTGTACGCCATTGCAATTACGAATTACATTGTAATTTAATTGAATTAGACATCTGATTTATAAATTACAACATAATTGAATTATAATGTAATTCAATTACAATGTATTTGCTAATTAAACTCCATTGCAATTACGAATTACATTGTAATTTAATTGAATAGACATCTGATTTATAAATTACAATATAATTGAATTATAATGTAATTCAATTACAATGTATTTTATAATTGTACTCCATTGCAATTACGAATTACATTGTAGTTTAATTGAATGAAGATCTGATTTATAAATTACGATATAATTGAATTATAATGTCATTCACTTACAATGTATTTCATAATTGTAATTTATAATTTTATAAACTATTTTATGATGGAACCGTCATTAATAAAATAATAATTTGGACTGTTCCAATATATTCCTTACAATTTTGATAAACACATTGATGCTTTTTTCGAAATAATGAATTCTATTTATCCATTACACTATTTAAATGCTAAATCAAATTTTCATTTTGAGATATATAGTTTTCGAAATAATAATAATAATAACACTGAAAGCTCACTCTATATAGAGTGACACTCTGTTCTGATCCCCACAATGTATTTATAAACAGAAAATAAACAGATATAAAATAAGAAAAATTAAATTAAATAAAGAGGAAATAAACATAAAGATGCAAGAATACGAAAAATTCAATACAGTATTTGCAATACTTTTTCTCAAATATCTCGAAAACTAAGAGCGAGCGCCGGTTAGTTGTAATGACAAAAGTTGTTGATAATGTTGTCCTTGACAACATACGTCAAGGTCAAGGTCATCGGAGCTGCCTTCCCTAAACTCAAGTTTTACTTAGATTTTGTCCTCGAACTCACCTTTTCGCAAAGTGAAATTCATTATGAAATTTGCATTCTGTTCTGATCCCCACAATGTGTTTATAAACAAAAAATTAAGAGATTCAGACCCGGAACGGATTTACCTTGTCACGGAGCATGCAGGAATACGAAAAACTCAATACAGTATTAGCAATAGTTTTTCTCAAATATCTCGAAAACTAAGAGCGAGCGCCGGGTAGTTGTAATGACAAAAGTTGTTCATAATGTTGTTCTTGACCTCATACGTCAAGGTCAAGATCATCGGAGCTGCCTCCCCTAAACGTAAGCTTTACCTAGATTTTGTCCTCGGAATTCACCTTTTCGCAAAATGAAATTGAGTATGAAGTTTGCAAAAAGGTGAATTCCAGGGTGAAGACCTGTACTACCATGGAAGTTTGGGTGTGGAGAATTGGATACGCACTAACAAGAATCCCAGGATCGATCTGAGAACGGCGATAGCGATGTAACCGTGTGTGGCGCAGGCCGGCGTCAGCAGCGTGATGGCGCTGGAGAAGAGCATACTGTATCCGAAAACTCTCTTCGCGCCCAGAGTTTCCGCAAGCCTTCCGCCCGGTAGCTCCGTGCAGATGTAGCCCCAGAAGAAGCTTCCCAGAATCAGGTTAACCTCGTACTCGGACCAGGGATACCTAGTCTGTTCCATTTCCTGCTACGTCACAATGTTATACACAATGTTATACACAATAATTGATTCATATGTCTCGCTGATTCTTATGCGCATAGTAAACAATTTTCTATGACGCGGCGTTAATTAACATTGCAATTGTTAGGCTTCGTGCAGACCTGAACAACACGACGAACGGCGAACAGAATGGATTTTTGCTATTTTCAAAATTTCTTGCAAATAACTATAGAAGCTTCGGTAAACCTTCAATAGTAGCACAAAATATTATATACACATTCATATAATATTAAAAAGAGATTCCATCCCTTCTTAATATTTAAATATACATGCAATATTTATTTTATATTAAATAACAGTTTTTTTAAATATGCAGAAAATATCTATTTCATGTTAGGAGAAAAATATTTTTTTCCAACTTTTTCTTCTTTTTAATTTAATGTTGAATACCAAAATCTTCAATCTTTTTTTAATATTTTTAATATTTAATAAAAGATATTTTACAAATATTTATTATGATTTATAATGATATTTTATAATATTTGATAAAAGAGATTGAATCTCTTCTTAATATTTAAATATACATACAATATTTATTTTATATTAAGTAACAAATATTTCTTTTTAAATATGCAGGAAATATTTATTTCATGTTACGAGAAAAATATATTTTTTTTAATATTATATGGATCTTTATTTCATATTAGAAGTACAGTATTTTATCGATAATTGTCCGCAATATGGGCCTGCCCAGGGACAATTATCCGGCAGGGATACTGTTCTTTGCCACGAATATCATGAATATGAATGATATCAAAGTAATACTTTCAACTCGATCCGTGGAATATTTTTTTTCTAATATGCAAATAATTTTTATTTGATATTATGAACAATATATTTTTTTTCTCGTTATGAGAAAGAAATCTTTATTTAATATTAGAAATTGAATATTTTTTCCTAATGTATAATGTATAATGTATACTGGATAATATTTATTTCATATTATAAAAAAAATATTTTTTTCTTATTATAAAATAAATCATTATGTGATATCATAAATTATATAAAATTATATAGCAATGCGAATTATACAATACAGAAATGCAGAAACTAATAAATTGCATACTTAGTATGGGCCTCCAACTGCCCCTTAATATTGATACAATTATAGCAAAGCTAAATATCAAAGCCTGTATTAAAAAAATTTTGTAGAAAAAAAATTCTTGGAGCTCGTTAAAGCATGATTAAAAATGCACAAAAAGCTTCAGGAATAGAAAGTGGTTCACAGTTCGTAGAAAAAATATATTTTATGGCTATTAAGATTGCTAAAAATTATTGAAATAATGAACGCAGTAGAACAATTTAAAATTCTTAAAAAAAAGAAAGAAAAGATATTTGCTACATGCCTCCGAATAATGCAAATTACGTCTCGTAAACGTAGAAATAGGATTTTTGAGGTCGATTGCGGACCAGATTCATCTTTTATCCAACGCTGTCGAAAAAAAATTAAAAATTTTTAAAAAAGGGGGGCAGATAGAACATGTCCTAAACATTCATGATACATAGAATTATTAAATAGGCACGTTAAAAAATAAAATTATAAATACAGGTTCTGAATTTGTTTGTGTAATATACACTACTAGACCAATTACAACAAAAGCAATAATCCATTCTGTTCAAAGCGGCGTTCGGGCGCGTTGGTTTGGTTTGTACGAAGCCTTAGACCAAAGGGAGCGTCGAACATACGTGACTCGGTGCGACCGCGAACGGTGAAGTGAAAGATTTGTTCGACGTAAGCATCGTCGCATTATTCTCCGCTGATTTAATCTCGATCCCGGTTCCGTTCTTGAAGCTGCTGTGGGACGTGTGATCGTGGTTGGGAATCGTCATCGACACGATGGCGATCGTTAAGTTCACGCGCAGCATATAATTCAGCATGAAGCCAAGGATCACCATAATGTTCAGCACTTGTCTGCATGTCAGCCAATCTGTAAATTAATGAAACTGGCATAACAGCGGCGCTCCCTGATTCGTTCAAACGCTTCGCCGTGCACCTGTATCGCTCTGATCGCGTGCGCGAGCGATCGTGTTTACGCGAACCTCGATATGTATCTGCGACTACGGTTCCACATCGCTGATTGATAATAGATTGCGATTCAATTCCCTACAACGCAATTTCTTATGCAGAAGAACGCGGCTTTTCCCCTCGTAACGGCGCGAGGCTAAAATAATATTAAATTTTCTATACAAACTTTTTATATAAATATTCAATATAAACCTCAAATAATATTAAGTTTTCTATATAAATATCATATATAACATTTTTTTGTATAAAAATTATATCATATATAACATTTGATGAAATGTTTTATATATTTAGTAAATTTCATAATAAATTATTAAATTTATATAAAACTTGTTATATATTTAATTAATTTTTTATAAAAATGTTTTATATAAAAATTCAATATAAACTTCGAATAATATTAAATTTTCTATATAAATTTCATACATAAAAATTTTTTATATAAATTTCAATATAAACTACAAATAATATTAAATTTTCAATATAAATTTCATATACAAAAATTTGTTATTTGGAAATTCAATATAAACCTCAATAATATTAAATTTTCTATATAAAATTCACATAAAAAATTTGTTATTTTGAAATTCAATATACACCTCAATAATATTAAATTTTCTATATAAATTTCATATACAAAAATTTTTATCTAAAATTTCAATATAAACATCAATAATAATTAATTTTCTATATAAATTCCATATTTAAACATTATTTATATGAAAATTCAATATATACACCAATAATATTACATTTACTATATAAATTCCATGTACAACAATTTTTTATATGGAAATTCAATATATATCTCAATAATATTAAATTTTCTGTATAAATTTCACATAGAAAAATTTTTTATTTAAAAAATCAATATAAAAATCAATAATTTTAAATTTTCTATATAAATTCCATAAAATAAAATTTTTTATATGGAAATTCAATATATACCTCAATAATATTAAATTTTCTATGTAAATTACATATACCAAAATTATTTATATGAAAATTCATTACAAACCTCATTAATATTAAATTTTCTATATAAATTTGATATACTAAGATCTTTGTATAGAAATTCAATATAAACCTCAATAATATTAAATTTTATATATAAATTTCACATACACAAACATTTTTTATAAAAAACTATAAAAAACTATAAACCTTACTAACATTAAATTTTCTATATAAATTGCATATACAAAAATTATTTATATGAAAATTCAATATATACCAAAATAATATTAAATTTTCTAGATAAATTCCATATACAAAAATTTTTATATAGAAATTTAACATTAACCTCAATAATATTAAATTCTATGTATAAATTTCACATAAAATTTTTTTTTATATAAACATTCAATATAAACCTCAAATAATATTAAATTTTCTCTATAAAGTTCATATAGAAAATTTTTTTGTGTAAAAATTCAATATAGATTTAATAAATTTTATAGTAAAATAGTAAATTTATATAAAATTTGTTATATATTTAATTAATCTTTTCTATAAAAATTCAATATAGACCTTAAATAATATTATATTTTCTGTAAAAAATTAATATATAAAATTTTTTTGTACAACAATTCAATATAAATTTAATAAATTTTATTATTGTATTATTTTGGCTAAAATATCAGTTTCTATTAATTTCGATCGTTTGAATCGACAAACAGAATCGACTTTCACGTTCGACTAAAACCAACGATATCGTTCGATAGAACACGCGCCACGTGTTTATACGAAGGACGTCATTCAGTACCGCAAGACGGGGGTGGCGGAGTTCGCGCGTCGATTCGCGATCCCACGATGCATATTTATGCAGCTCTATCGTCCACACCGCGAACGTTTCAGCGATTCAACGAGTCAACGAGTCCCTCGTGACCTCGATACCGATCATTCGAGTTACGTTCGAGTAATCATCTCATACGTTTTCGTAGGGTCCCGTTGAAATCGACTGGGAACGTTTGAACTACGGGGTCGCGCGCGCGGCGAATCAGATTTTCTGGCTCGCGCGGAGTTCGCGTGACACAACAGACAGGCGACAAACGACGCGCTCGCCCGCCTATGAAAATTCGATGCAACGACCTTCGCCGAGAACTTGAACGATACCGTTTCCGGTCGCTATTTATACGCATCGACGAGAATGTGCTGGTTAGACCGTACCGCGATGTGAACTATGGACCATCGCGAGCCGATTACTTGAAATTAGTGCCGGCAGCTTTGGAAATACTCCATGTGCTATCTAAATACTATGGTGTCCAAGGTGGTTATGAATCCACCTTAATAAACAGTAGGTCCCTGAAGTAACCTTAGCAAAGAATTGAAAGCAACGTAAAATAAATAAAAAAAAAATTGAAATTTGTGCTGGCACCATTGGAATATATTCCATGTACCATCTAAATACTGTGGTGCCCAACGTTGTTATGAACCCATCTTAATAAATTGTAGGTCCCTGAAGTAACCTTAGCAAAGAATTGAAAGCAGTGTAAAATAAATTTTAAAAAAAATTGAAATTTGTCCAGCACCTCTGGAATATATTCCATGTGCTATCTAAATATTGTGGTGCCCAAGGTAGTTATGAACCCACCTTAATAAACTGTAGGTCCCTGAAGTAACGTTAGCAAAGAATTGAAAGCAGTGTAAAATAAATTTAAAAAAAAAGAAATTTTAATTTGTGCCGGCACCTCTGGAATATATTCCATGTGCTATTTAAATACTATGGTGCCCAAGCTGGTTATGAACCCACCTTAATAAACTGTAGGTCCCTAACCTTAGCAAAGAATTAAAAGCAACGTAAAATAAATTTTAAAAAAAATTGAAATTTGTGCCGGCACTTTTTAAAATATTCACGTGCTATCTAAATACTGTAGTGCCCAAGGTGGTTGGAAACCCACCTTAATAAACTGTAGGTCCCTGAAGTTAACTTAGCAAAGAATTGAAAACAACATAAAATAAATAATAAAAAACTGCATTTTCTGTTTTTCGATCGCGAACGAGGTTAGGGTCTGTGTGGACACCGCACGGGGGTGTTTCGACTTCGAACCGGGAAGCAGGAGATCCTTACCTAGCAAACGTCCATCGGTCGCCATCCTCGAAGCCAAACCAGCAATTTGGGCAGAGTTATACTTCAAGTAGCGTCGTCCTTTGGTATTCCGATGTCGGGCGCACAATTTAAACTCGAATCTTTGATTTCAGCCTCGAGGAATCAAAAAGGTGACGATGGCCAAGGTACGCGAGGCTTTCGGAAGCCGGCGAGATCGCGCCGCTCGCGAAATTAGACGAGCCGGGTCGAGAAAAGACGAGTCGGATACTTTGGTAGCAAAAAATGCCGCGCCGGTCCTCTGCCAAATGTTTTGCGAGCGGCGACGTTGGCAGCTGCCGCTCCGTCTACGCGGAGACCCTGTGCACACTGACAATGAACGGTAGTGGATTACGACACCGTCGCGTCGGTCGCGATCACCAACGACTGCTCTAGTGTTCCTATTCCTGTCTTGCTGGTAATCACGGATGTAGGGTTACCGCGTGTCCTCTCCTCCCACGACTCGCCACGCAATTGGTTTCGAACAACACCGATCCACACGCTCTTTCCGTCGTCACCGTTCGCGCGTTTTTACCTCGAGTGACGCGAAACGCGTCGTTCCGCCAACGAACGAACGTTCCGAATGATTCGAATGCTTCCCTATACCTGTGCGAACGGGCTGAACGACAAACAACCGCTTCGCATCCCCCGACTCCCTCGCCCATGGTTTCGCCAATGAGAGAAAAGGTGGAGGCAACAGGCGGCAGGCAGAAGCCGCAACCCTCGTGCGCCCGAAGTCTGACCATCGAGAACCGTTATTCCATTCACGAGGAAATGAAGGGAGCCAGATAGCCAAGTCTCAGGTATTGGGAATTATACGGGTCGAACGTCGCTTGAATGGGCCCAAGCCACACGTTGACTGGATTCTGAACCAGGCACTAATGACCGTGTGGGCCTGTAAGGCTGTGCTCATACAGCGCCAAATGTCATCAAATTCGATCACATTTGACGGGCCCCTATTGCGCGTGAATTGGGAAAATAGGTTCCCATGGGCCTGTTTCCCTTGCAAACACAATAGAGACCCATCAACCCGCACTCGAAATCAACCAGCACCTCTATGAGTGCAGCCTTAAGGCCTTTGCACACTGTGTCACCGCTCCGCAAGCTCAGCACAGCGACGCCTAGCCGTTTGCACCTTTTTCTTTGTGTTTCATCACTGTACCTGCAGCGGCAGATACGCGTCCCCATTGAAACACAAAGAAAAAGGTGAAAACGTCGAGACGGCGCTGTGCTGAGTTTGCGGAGCGGCCACCTGGTGTGCAAAGGCCTTTAGGCTGTGCTCATACAGAGAGCTGGGAGCCAGCGTTAAAAATGTCATCAAATTAGAGCACATTTTGATGGGTCCATATTGTGCGTGCATAGGAAAATTGGTTTCCATGGACCTGTTTCACGTGCAAGCACAATAGGTACCCATAACTCGCGCTTGAAATTTCTGTGTGCGCTCTGTATGAGCGCAGCCTTAGGCAGATCGGTATCAGCTTCAAACAGCTGGCCATGGAGATCGTCAATTCGAAAATGGAGAAAAATAAGGTAGCCGAGATAAGACCCAACCCGGCGCTCTCCCTTGTGCAACAAAGGGAATTTGCTGGTTGGTTCTTGCGAATCATAGAGTTAGCCAACGAGGAGACCAAGTACATGATCAAAGTTAGGTTAGGTTAGGTTAACGAACCTAACACGAATAACACTTTGCTAAAACGTTCCCTCGGCCCAAACCTGGCACAAGCAGCCCTGGGCCCGTCGGTCCTGCTTTCAGCCAAATTGTAAGTAGGTCCGAGATTGTAAGAGGGCAGCACGGACCTATTTAAAATTTGAAAGAAACCAGGATTGATGAGCCGAGGGCTGTTTGTACCGATTTGCGCCCAGTTTGTACCGAGGGAACGTTACGAGCACACACATGGTCATAAGGGCCCTGGTCAGAATCGAGCATTTTTGCTACCTTTTTTTTAGGATGTGGAGGAACCGGCAGGACCCGGAAAGGACCCCAGCAGCGCCCCACTTCGCTAAAGACGCCGCTACTGGGCCCCGGAGGTGCCGTAAACCAAGGGACACCAGCGCATTCGACTGAGCCCTCTTTCTCGCACAATGGGCCAGACTCCCTCCCCCGACCCGCTTTTCCTGAAGGGGAGGATGCTGTCGATATCCACGCGTGTTCTTTGCATATAAAAATTAAAAATCGCTTGGGTGGAGCGGGCCTCGAACCCTGAAGGATCCCATAGGTCCATGATATATGGTGGTCCCATAGTACTGGGCCAAGATACCTTGTGTTCTTTGCATACAAGCATTTTTGCTACCTAGGGAGCTGCCACGGTTCTACCTGCAAAATTGAGACGTCGTACCCTGAAGAATCTTAGGATAAAAACTTTACTCGTCTATATGTACATGTTGCATTCGCAATTGAACCACAGGAAACGCGAATTGAGAAATATCGAGTTTATCACGGTAGAGCACGATCAGTCCAAAATGTTCAGTTTGCTGTTGGTTTTCCTGAGCTGCGCTCGCCATGGGATGATGATCTGCGCGTCGTCCTTCTCTTCAGGGTCAGTAACGTGAGCTGCCCGACTGGGAGGGCTTCCTTCGGGCTTCTTCTCCTCAAATTCGAGCTTATCTTCGGGTCGGCTAGGCGATGCGTCTCGTTTTTGGGATATCGAGGGGTCCGTCTTTACAGCTACCGACCCTTGTTGCGGGCTGCTGCACTGAGTTCTAAAACGATCGAGACGTTTTTTCGCTTTTGCTCTTCGGGAACGCGTGATTACACACTCACTTTTTATCCTCGGTGTCCTTCTTCGCGAGTAATTGCCTCTTCCACGCTGGAATCGCTTTCTGCCTTCTCTCCTCGTTTTCCCGGGCGATCTGCTCTTCTAGTTCTTTCTTCGCTCTCTCGGCAGCCTTCCGGGCCAGCATTTGCCGCTTCCATATGGGTATAAGGTTCCCGGAACTGTCTTTCTCTGGAATCTGAATTCAACGTGGTGAGCTAGCCATAGGGAAGAAGATAAAGATCGTTGTCGAATTGCCTACCTGGTCCACGAAATTCGACGCGCTGAACGCTTTGCTGATCTCCGACATCAGATTCTGCTCTTGCGTTTTTTCAACCTGCGCCATCTCCACTTTCATCTTCTTGATGCCAGGAATGTCCTTGGTCTTCTTCAGCTCCGCTATCAGGTCCGTCTTTTGCACGAAGAACGCCTCTGACACTGGAAGAGGAAGAGTCTTTTGGGAATGTTCGTTTTGGGTAAACTGAATACAAATTTCAGGCCCACCACCAACCAAAAATTTCAGAAACACTTCAGGCCCATACCTATGAACTGTAGCACATTAGGGCAATACCATTATCTCGATAAGGGTCCACATTACCGAAGAGATATTATTGTCAATCAGAGTTGAGGAAAAATTTAATTTATTAATTTATTATTAATATATTAAGTATATTAAATACATTAAATATATTAATAATAAATTAATAAATTAAATTTTTAATATCCATATAAAATATGGTGAGGACAAAGTTGAATGGTACAATGGGGCTGAGACGATACCAAAAAGAATTTTGTTTTTATGTCATTTTTTTAGAGATATCAAGGTCACCTTGACTTTTTTAAACACCTACAATGATACTCTCTTTCCATTAGGAATTCAGTAACTATAATTATTTCAAGGTCATTTCAAGGTAACAGACAGAGACAACGCAGGCAATTTTTTTCGTACTCACATGAGGATTGACAACTATAGCTGCTAAAATATTAATTTCATTGTCTTCATTAGTCGTGGGATTGATATATGAACATACTTATAGTAAATAAGAATGCTGAATAACAATAACATTGAAGGACCTTAGAATGTTTACTTTAACTACGACCATAGTATATTTACTATTTACTACAAGTCTCAACCGTGATAAACATATTCTGCTTTTTCATATTCTAAATCTTATACCTTTTCTCTGTCTGTGACCTTGAATGACCTTGGAATAATTATAGTCACTGAATTCTTAATGAAAGGGACCATCAATGTAGGTGTTTAAAAAAGGATGGTTCCATTGAAAAAAGTCAAGGTGACCTTGATATCTCTACGAAAAATGACATAAAAACAAAATTCTTTTTGTGTCAGCCCCATTGTACAATTCAGCTATGTCCTTACCATATTTTATGTATCTTCAGAAGCAAGAAACTGTGTTGTTCTTCAGGTATATTTTTGTGAATTCTTCATGTTTGCTATCTGTCTCTTTCTTTCTCTCTCCTTCTTTATTTATTTATTTATTTATTTATTTACAATTTATGGATAGACCGTGTGACTCACCGTTCGTCATCGAGACGCTGCGAGGCGGTGGTGCGGAGAACGTTTTAGTCGCATTCATCTTCCCGGAAGTCCTCCGCAGCTGGATGCTGGTCAGGTCTTGGATGCTGATGGTCGCGAGTGGTTGCGCGGTTTTCGCCATCGATTGATCAGTGTCAGTGGTGGCGCTGGTGCCCATATTGTTACCACTTCCGGTTCCGGCCTCTTCACCGTTTCGTCGCAACTTCTGCAATGGCGACAGAGGAGGCGGCGGTGGTCCGAAGCAAGGCTGTTTCTCCTGGTCCCCGACTGGTTCCGTTCGTCTTCCTTCCGTTTCGGTCTCCTCTTCCTTCTCTTCTTCCTCCTCCTCCTCTTCCTCTTCGTGCTCTTTCCGGTCCCGAAGAGCGGCGATTTCACGACGATCCGCGCCTCGTCCCTGGATATCCAAGTTGTCCACCGATCTGCGAACGAGTGAATAAAAAAACTAAAAAAAAAAATTTTTTAAACACCGCAAATAATAAATTTTCTGTCTGTTGGAAACCTGTCTGAGGAAGACAAAGACAAGAAAAATTTTGAAATAATTGGACTACCAATCATCCCTGAAGACGCGGCGTTGAAGATAGAATGATATTTCACCCCTTCTTTAATTAATATTTTAAATCTACGATTTATCCTTCGATTGTAGTGTGACATTTAAAAAAAATATATTTTGCAACACATACAAAAAGAAAACAATTGTTTTACAATATGAGAGGAAGGTAAATAGGTGAATTTTCACCCTGAGGAACGTACATGTATTGATTTTTTATGTAAATTTTAATATTATTTAAGTTATATGTAATTTAAATATTTTATTATAAATTTATTAAATAAATTAGATCCCCTCAAATTTTATGTAAATTTTAATTTTTATATGAAAAAATTTACGTATTGATTTTTTATGTAAATTTTAATATTATTTGAGCTATATAATTTAAATATTTTATTATAAATTTACTAAATATATAAAATCCCCTCAAATTTTATGTAAATTTTAATTTTTATATGAAAAAAATTACGTATTGATTTTTTATGTAAATTTTAATATTATTTGAGCTATATAATTTAAATATTTTATTATAAATTTACTAAATATATAAAATCCTCTCAAATTTTATGTAAATTTGAATTTTTATATGAAAAAATTTACGTATTGATTTTTTTTAGAAAATTTAACCCTTATTTCAATAACTGAGTACTCGAGTACCCACTTTCAATTTCTTTTATAAAATGACCATAATTTACATCTGCGGCATAAGTGATGACATTATAAAGTACATAATTGAATATCGTAGGTAAAAGGTTGGTTATCGACATGAGGGTTAAGAGGGTAGTCCCGCTTTGTCCAGGATTGCGAGGGTGCGGAAAATGCTCCTTCTCATTTCTCCTGTTCTTTTTGTAAAAAAGAAAAAAAAATAGAAAAAAATTCTTGGAGCTCGTTAAAGCGTGATTACAAATGCACAAAAAAACTTCAACAGTAGAAAGTGTTTCACAGTTTCGTAGAAAAATATCCCTTATGGTTATTAAGGTTGCTAAAAATCATTGAATTAATGAATGCAGTAGAACAATATAATACTTCTTTAAAAAGAAGATATTTGCTACATGCTTCCGAATAAAGCAAATTACGTCTCATAAACGTAGAAATAGGTTTTTTGAAGTCAGCGCTTTCAAAAAAAAAAATTTTTTTTAATTTTTTTAAAACCAAATAAAGCCCATCTCTGTCTTATTAAGAAATGAAAAGGCTCGTCGACCAGATTCATCTTTTATCCAGCGCTTTCGAGAAAGTAAACTAAAAAAAAATTTTTAAATATAAAAAAAAATAAAAAATAAAATTTTTAAATAAAATAAAGCCCATCTAGTTTTATCAAGAAATGAAAAGGCTGGTCCCGCGCACCCTTGGAATCCTGGAAACGAGTCTACCCCCTTAAGCTCTCTGTTCATTGGACGGACCTTGCTTTCGACAGGCTGTTCTTCGCGGACGTCTTGCAGATGCTTTTCAGGTACTCGGACGGCTTCAGTAAGGTGTTCGAGTCCGCGTTCGCGAACTTAGGCGGTATGAACGGCAGCACCATGTGCCTGTTGACCAGGTGAGACGTCTGGCTCGCCTTAATTTCCTCGGTGTCCGCCGGAGGACTGGCGGGCGGTACTTCCGGCTGTTGATGCTCGCCGCAGGATACGTCGGACTTGTTGGTCGCTGTTCCGAAACAGAAGGCGGTAGGGAGAAGGAATCGTTGTGCGTCGGGCAAGTGAAATCTAGGTAAGTGTATTATATGCCCGATGAGCGCCATGGTCTAGTAAGCCATGCCCGTCTTCGCGATCCACCGACGCGACCGCGACGGTTTAATTTTAATTGCGTGGATACCGCCGCGGCTCTGCGGTCCCTGTCGCGTCCTGCTCGAATTCAAGTAACCGAGCGACAACCGTTAGCGCCAACGAAGGTGAAAAACAATGCGAGCGACGCAAATACCAGAGTTGTGCCCATTCAATTATATTGCAATTCAATTACGTAATTGAATTATATTGCATTTCAATTAACAGTAATTCCATAATTGAATTACAGTGTATTTCAATTAATAATAATTCAATAATTGAATTACATTGTATTTCAAGTAATAGTAATTCAATAATTGAAATACAATGTCATTCAATTAATAGTAATTCAATAATTGAATTACATTGTATTTCAAGTAATAATAATTCAATAATTAAA
>CM052338.1:2101837-2141578 GCA_028455595.1 Lasioglossum vierecki
AATATTGTATAATATTAAAATATTGTATAATATTAGAATATTGTATATAATATTAAAATATTCTATAATATTAAAATATTCTATAATATTAAAATATTACATAATATTAAAATAATATTAAAAGACGATATAATAATAATTTACGATATAATTGACGATATAAGAATAATTTAATATATAATATTAAAAGACGATTCAATCTTTTTTTTAATATTCAAATGTGTCAAGTGAGGTTTTACCTGGACAAAAGTCACTTTCAGATCAACAAAAACTAACTGGTCCAATATGCTCTAAAATAAAAATTAATTAAAAAAAATTTTTTTTAATTTTTTTTATTAATTAACTTCCCGATTCTATAGGGAAGTTATTGTAATTTAATTTTTTAAATTGCCTTACGACCACTGAAATCGGGCATATACCCCACTGTGCGTGGTGAAACTCATTGATCTTGATGTCGCGACTTACCTTGCGACGTTTCTGTATTGTTCTTGACGTTCTTGCCGACGCGTTCGTTGCTGTTGTTCCGCGAGAGCGACGGAGTGGAGGTGCTCGAGGAGAAGCAGGGCAACTCGCTGCTCAGGTTCGACGACTCGCTCGCGCTGCTCGACCTACTGTATCTCCGATCGGGTTTTCGGGACCGACTGAAATTGTTCAGGCTGGGACAATGCGCGTCGTCGTAATTCTTATCGGAATCACTTAGCTGGATTCACGGGCATACCTGTCGTCGGACGCGTTCTCGGTTAGCCTTTTCCGGGGGACCGGGCCCCCGATAGCCTCCGGTTCTTGCCTCGAGCCGATCTGCTCGTACGCGTGCTCGACGGTCTCTCGAACGGCTTCGGACTTCGCCGCGTAACAATTTCCGCTGGACGGTCGGTCGCCGTTGTTGATGTGCACGTCCACTTTCACTGCAACCGAACCGCGGACGATGGGCCGTCACGAATAATTTCGTTGTCTCGCCATCTTAGACCATATATACCCATAGACGCGGCATAGATATAGTATATGCATACCTTAGACTATATATACCATATATATAGGTATATAATATATTATACATTGTGTGTATATATATATATAATATATAATATACAGGATGTCCCAAAATTCGTGTACTTCCCGGAAATGGGAGGTTCCTTGGGTCATTTGTAGCGACATTTTCTTTTACAAAAATGATGCCAGCGGCTTTGTTTAGGAGTTATTAACAAAAAACACAGACCAATCAGAGCGCGGCTAGAGCAAACGGAGTCCAACTCAGCGACAGGTTCCGCTTAGCGTGGCGGCGCCATTGGCCGAGCCAGAATCAATCTACTGTAGCCGCGCTCTGATTGGTCCGTGTTTTTTGTTAATAACTCCTAAACAAAGCCGCTGGCGTCATTTTTGTAAAAGAAAATGTCGCTTCAAATAACCTAAGGAATCTCCCATTTCCGGGAAGTACACGAATTTTGGGACACCCTGTATATATATATATGAGATGTCCCATAGTATGAGACGAAGCCAGACGAAGCGCAACGAAGCGAGTACACAGTACAGAAGTATATTTCACAAGTTCACTATTTCAACAGGCCATTATTTGGTAAAAATTTGAGAACATGGTGCAAACTTGTTGCATAAATAATTGTAAAGAACGACAAAACCGTGATACTAATAGTCAGCCATATTTAAAATAATAAGAGTAAAGTATAAATGAACGAGTAATAAAATAAAACACATGTATGCATATGTTACCCTATGTTACCCTAAATATTTATACAGAATGATATGTAACGACGATTCGCCTTTCCCCTCTGCCACTTTAGAGTCACGGTACTGCGATTTCTCAACATACTATAGCACTATGCCCACAAGACGGCACACAGTGGTCGGAGACAGGAAAAAACCCAAAATTATGAAAGTCGATATTTCAAATATCGACTACTATTTTCTGATAGGCCATGAACCAATGTATCTTGCTATGAAAATGGATTTATGTTTTTCTCTTTAATAACGGAGAAAAATAGATCTAAAGTAGACCTCTCAGGTTGTAGTTCGATTCTTACAGAATTCTAACTACACGTTCGACGTTATTCTTTCATTGTTGGGGACATTTATAACGATATATGCTATATATTATAAATGTATATAGTCTGAGCTTATGCCCAATGCAAATAATTTTCGAAAACTCACAACAAAAATAACGATATAAAGCCCGAAAGTTGGATACATATAATTAAATATTGCAGCTACTTTTTTTAGCTCTAAAAAAAAGCTACACGTTCCTACATTCTCTGAGTGGTATCTTTTGAAAGAAGACACCATCACACAATAGTCCTGCAAAAATCAGCTGCACGTTTTTGCACGTTTACATGATATTAACGCTTAAAGTTCGAGAGCGCATGAAGTTTCAGCAACGAAATTGTTAATAAAAAATTAATAATATTAATTAATATTAATTGTTAATATTGTTTGCTTAATACTGTTACGAGCCAGGGCCGTGAGTAGCACGAATGGCCGGCGAAGGGTTATTACCCAGGGAATATGGAATCAATTTGTTAGTTAAGGTACGCGGACGAACCCAATGCGAAATTGGGGAGCCGCTAGGTTAATAGATTGCGAGGACGAACCTAATGCGAAACTAGGGAGCCTCGAGGAATGGAATCAAATGCAGACGAACCTGATGCGAAATCAGGGAGCCGCTAGGAGGTTGAAACTTCGTGAACGAACCCAATGCGAAATTGGGGAGTCACTAGGAAAGAGAGACGCGCAGACGAACCCGATGCGAAATCGGGGAGCTGCTAGGAGTTGTAACACGTAGCGGACGAACCCAATGCGAAACTGGGGAGCCGCTAGGAGGTTGGAAAAGAGCACAGACGAACCTGATGCGAAATCAGGGAGCTGTTAGGATGCGGACGAACCTAATGCGAAATTAGGGAGCCGCTAGGATGGTATAGTTTGCGTGGACGAACCCAATGCGAAATTGGGGAGCCACTAGGTAGTGTAGACCTTTGTTTGGAATAATAGGAAAATTAGTAGGCCTCGTAACTTGTATAATATATTTGATACAACCCGAGCGGTAAGATTGTATCGTGTGGGAACGTTCAATTTGTTCTTTTAGGATATTGGAACTATAATTAAAGGTTCAGTGATTCTACACGAAATTATCTAACAACACAAATATATTCAGATAAAACGTGTGTTACATGTGTAATTGTCGCGAATGGAATCGAAAGATATAAAGAAGAGAAAAATGTATTACCTATTTTAACGCACTGGCAATGCGGGGGTCTCGAGAGCAACTTGTTAAATGCCTAATAGATTTTAAACCGGACTCGCGGAATCTATATGGTTAAGTTTGATTCGAAAGGGAACTTTAGCCCGATCTCACTGACAATTGACTCTACGAGATGCAGCACGACGTGACTCTATTCGTGTCTACCGAAGTACTAACCCACGAGAGTAAAAATCAGAGGGTTTATATACCCACGAAAGTGAATAGGGTGCACTGTTCAAAATCTAAGGGCACTTAGGGCCAGACTAATAACTCTAGTTTTTTGTAGTATCTCCTTAAAACGGAGCCAGAGCTTAATGGAAAAGTTTAGTTAAGATATGAGAGGTTATCTAAGAGGTTTCCGTCCAGAGACGATCTGGAAAAGATTCCCGTGGGAAACGAAACGGAAGAATTTCTCTATCCGTAACAATACCATTTCAAGTTTTCAAGTTTAATATGCTGAAATAATAGTTCGTATGTAGTAAACAATATTTTGTATAAACAATTATGTTAAGTTCATTGTTTAAAATTTCGTTTAATAATATGAGAAGTGTGAAGATTAAAAAGTGATATAAAAAAAGAATTATTAAAAAATATTGAGAAATACCGAATTTATGGGTTTTTTCCATTATTTCTATAATTCCGACCACTGTGCGGCATAGGGTGAGTCCTTAAAAACAGAACACCTAAATATCTCCATTACTTTTCGTTGCACAAAAAACTTCGTAAGACAAAGTTACACTGTTTGAAGGATCACATACAACAGTGTAAAGAGAAGAATTTCAAGGTCATATTTTAATGAGATTTCAAGGTCATCGATGCTTTTTTTAAATGGAATGATATATCTTCGTTAACGTAATTTTGTATCTGACAAAATAACAAATTTATCCATGTAACACAATATGACCTACAAATGACCTTCAACCCAAAAAAATCGTATAAATAAAATTCTACGTGTAAAAATCGTTTGCTTTACTTTTGTTACGCAAAATGATTTTGTTTCTATTAACTTCCATGCAACACAATATGACCTACAAATGACCTTCAACCCAAAAAAATCGTATAAATATAATTCAACGTATAAGAATCATTTTCTTTATTTTTATTATGAATAATGTTTTTGTTTCTACTAACTACCATGCAACACAATATGACCTACAAATGACCTTCAACCCAGAAAATGGTATAAATAAAATTCAACGTATAAGAATCATTTTCTTTATTTTTATTATGAATAATGTTTTTGTTTCTACAGACTCACCCTGTATATGGTCTAAGTTCGCGATAGAGAACGGCTGCAAAACGTCTTTCGAATCGCGACTCGTATCGTGCCTCGTCTCGTCGCGCGTGTCGGCGCCGCGCCGCAGGAGAGAAAGAAGAACCGTAGAAATGAAATGTATGTAGGACGCGCCACTTACCAGTCAAAGTTTCGTCCTTCTTCTCGAAGTGTCGATGCTTGTCCGTTTCGGTGAACAATCGCGTGATCCGGGTGTAGACGAGATCGTGGGGGCTGTGAAGGTAGAAGGACTCGCTGGTGTCCTTTTGCTTGGCTGGCTCGCCGATGTAGGCGCTCATCGGGTTTATGTAGATGCCATCGCGAGGCCTGGAGCCCGGCGGGTGCAGGAAAAATGGTTCTTGAAACATGCCGCAGCCTCGCAGTGAACACTGAAACGAACAGTTCACGGGAAACATTATCGGGGACTCTCTGCCGTGCTGTACAGCTTGTCCGCCATCGACACCGACTCCGTCGTTTCGCATACCTCTCGCACGCTCTTCCGGAAGAGTGATCCGCGCGCTGCCGCGAGTCGAGCCTCGGCCACCGTTTTTTTTTCGGTGGAGGCGATTACGCGACTGCGTTATATTTCGCGATAGGTCCTACTTTTTTAAAAATTCTTATGGAGGTGGGAAAAAATAATATTTTAAAAAGGTACTAATAAGTATAAAATAATTTTTTTTAGTTCCATATAGATTCCTAACCTTGTAAAAATAGTCCTGGAAAATTGTGATTGTAAATTTTTAATAGCTATGAAAATAATATTGAGATGTGCAAAATTTTATAATTTTAAAATAGGAAATTGTGAAACGATGAAATTGTGAAATTCCAAAGCAGCAAATGATAAAACAGTAAAATGTTTAAGTTGCAAAGTTGCAAATTCTAAAGCTATGAAATTGCAAAATTCTAAAGTTGCAAAGTTTCAAATTGTAAAACTTTGAAATTGAAAAATTCTACAATTTTAAAGTTGCAGAGTAGAAAATTGTAGAATTCGCAACGATGAAATTTAAAATTCCAAAGCAGCAAATCTCAAACTGCAAAAATTCTTTTCACAATTATTTTCTAATAAATTATTTTCATAGCTATTAAAAATTCACAATCACGAATTTCCAGGACTATCTGTACGAGGTTAGGAATCTGTATGGAACTAGGAAAAATTATTTTATACATTTCAGTCCGTTTTTAAAAACGTGGTATTTTTAAAAAATTATTTTTAGCTTTTTAGTCTTGCATTAATACTTGTATCACTCTTTATTATTAATATTTTGTACACTCACTAAGCTTGCTGTAAATTTCACTTGGTAAACAAGACAATGATGTATTACCGATCGTCGCGCGGCGACGTACTATAATATACTAAGCTCCGTCGGGGCGAAGTGGGTCCGCGGAATGGGGAGGAGTCAAAGTGCGTGCGCATAGCAAAGTAGAGAGTGGGGATCGCTGAACGCGACAGCATTTCACAGGAGGATGAATAGGTGAATATTTAATTGTTATTTTCTCCGAAATGGATAGACCTTTTAAAAAATTATTTTTCTGATAATGAACATAATCCATAATTAATATTTATTATATTTATTTATATATATATATTTAATATAAATAAAATTTAATATTATTTGAGATTAATATTGAATTTTCATATAAAAAATTTTAATTTAGTATCTCACGTTTAGTATCTCACAAATATGGCTAATTGTTGTTGTAAATGATTGAACCTTTGCGCCGCGAATAAAAATTTGTAATATCCTGAAGATAAATTACGATCGATAACCAATTAATTATTAAAAATTTTATATGTTGACTTTATATAGAAAATTTGCATTGTCATCCAGTTCTGAGCCAGTAATTAAATTTCAAGTCTCTAGCTCATCAGGAAGTTTAAAATCAATTGCAAAATTCGCCACCCAACAGACAAACAAACAAGAAACCGAGCTAATAAAAACGTGGTAAAAATAAATATTCCTGCGCACGGTTCCTGCAACCAAGTACCCCCGAGGCTGTCGCACTAATCGAAACATTACTATATCCGCTATTCCATACCCGTTCTCTTCGTTCCTGGGAAAAAACCTCGGCTCGCCCTGAAATAAAAACGTATACCGACGTTTGTTGTACGCTACTAGCCTTGTCTATAGAACTCGTGGTGCAACTGCAGCTCGTGGCGTCGTAGCTCATGTTCTCCGAATATTCCGAACCGGAACGGTCCCTGGTCATTCTGCCGATGACATTGGCGCGATGCGGCTCGCTAGTTTCCTACGGGACATTGCGTCGTTTGCAGCTCGATTAGCAACGGTCCACGCGCTTCTTCTCTCTTTCTCCGATCTGCAGAGAACGGCGAACGAGTGCGCGACGACGGTGCAGCGATCGCCCGGCAAACGGTTTTCGCGGTGTTTTCGCGGGATCGAGCGACGAATCGATTCGACGCGCGGTCGCTTTCTATCCGGAACGGGGATCAGAGATCTCTCAGGTGTTCTGGAAGCCTCGAGAATCACCGCAACCGTGATCGCGATCGCCCGCGGCTCGATTCTATTATCGATTAAACGTTTCGACCCGTTGGACCCGACCGAATCGATCGGTACGTTATTGTCGATTGTGCAAGTCCCTTCTTTGTTATTGTTAAACGAGTAGTCTTATATTTTTCTTCTTTGTTATTGTAAACAGTTTTGTAAAAGGATTTCATTCCGTTTAATAATAAATAAATAATAATAATTATTATTATTGTTTACATAAGGCGTCTTCGTATTCGTTCACATCTGTCAATCTAATCCACATCAATCCAAAAAAATCGCGCGATCGGAAACGCGGTTTCCGTCGTGTCTGCAATAAAACGTAGAACGGTTCTCGCTGTACAGACTCTCTTCTGTAAATCGCGTCCTTTCGGAATGATTTTCCAAACGGCCGCGGTTCAGACTCGAAAGCCTCGACAGCGAGAACCATAGGATTCCGTGAACGTGAAAGCCAGGATTCTCGAAACGTCTAGCACGATAGTTTCGTGCTCGATCCATATGGAAGTCGTAAGAGCGCAGCCTCGCGGCTCTCGCGATCCGATGGAAATGGAACGGAAACGTGCCACCGAACTCTGGTTCGAACCGATCTCGTAAGAGCACAGCCTCGTAAATACCTGTTGCTGGCTCGGATCTTTCGGCGGTGTCGACGTTTCGAAGATTACCTCTCGTTATCGGTGCTCTTAGCTGGCCAAAAGCAACAGAGAAAGAGAGACTACACGGAGGTGAGAAAATGTACCGTTAGGCTGTGCTCATACAGGCCACTGGGAGCCAGCGCCAAATGACATCAAATTCGACCACATTTTGACAGGTCCCTATTGTGGATGCATAGGAAAATAGGTTCCCATAGGCCTGTTTCCCTTGCAAACACAATAGAGACCCATCAACCCGCGCTCGAAATCAACCAGCACCTCTATGAGCGCAACCTTAAGGCCTTTGCACACTGTGTCACCGCTCCGCAAGCTCAGCACAGCGATACCTAGCCGTTTGCACCTTTTTCTTTGTGTTTCATCACTGTACCTGCAACGGCAGATACGCGTCCCCATTGAAACACAAAGAAAAAAGTGAAAACGCCGAGACGGCGTTGTGCTGAGCTTGCAGGGCGGCCACCTGGTGTGCAAAGGCCTTTAGGCTGAGCCAGCCAAAAATGTCATCAAATTTGAGCGCATTTTAACGGGTCCCTGCTGTGTTTGCAAGGAAAATAGGTATCCATGTGCCTGTTTCTCTTGGACACACAATAGCACACACCTCTATGAGCACAGCCTTAGGCTGTGTTCCTACAGGGCGCTGGAGGCCAGCGCAAAATGTCATCAAATTCGCGCACATTTTGACGGATCCCTGCTGTGTTTGCAAGGAAAATAAGTATCCATGTGCCTGTTTCCTGTGCACACACAATAGCACGCACCTCTATGAGCACAGCCTAAGGCCTTAGGCTTAGCCTAGGGCTGTGCTCATACAGGGCGCTGGGAGCCTGCGCCAATTGTCATCAAATTTGAGCGCATTTAGATGTGTCCCTGCTGTGTTTGCAAGGAAAATAGGTAGCCATGTGCCTGTTTCTCGTGCATGCACCTCTATGAGCACAGCTTTAGACTGTGCTCATCCAGGGCGCTGGGAGCCAGTGCCAAATATCATCAAATTTGAACGCATTTTGACGGGTTCCTGCTGTGTTTGCAAGGATATAGGTACCCATGTGCCTGTTTCCCATGCACTCACAATAGCACGCACCTCTATGAGCACAGCCTAAGGCCGTAGGCTTAGCCTTAGTCTGTGCTCATACAGAACCCTGGGAGCCAGCGCCAAATATCATCAAATTCGCGCACATTTTGACTTGTCCCTGCTGTGTTTGCAAGGAAAATAGGTTTCCATGTGCCTCTTTCCTGTGCACGCAGAATGGCACACACTCATCAACCCGTGCTCGAAATTCATGGCTTTTGGCACAGGCTCCCGGAGTATGAGAACACCTCTGTACGAGCACAGCCTTACCGTGTGGCGGAGAACAACAACGAGGATGACTGGACCGGTCGAGGATCGAGCGCGTTCTGGTTCACTTACGTGTACACCCATGCAAAACCGGCACAACGCGTGCTGGTGCTTCTAACCGCGGCTGGAAGACACGACGCGGCTCCGATCATTCGTAAGAATCGACGGAACGACGCGTTGCTTGTTCAGTTTCAAATTTCGAGGAGGTTTCCATCGAGCGACAGAGCGGAACGCCGATCTCGGATTCCTGCGCTGCGGTGTGTGTTTCTAGCGCGCACTATCCCGCGTTCCGCGTACACTATTCGTGAGTTAACGGTTCGGTTACCTACTGCCTTTTATACGCGTGCCCCGCGAGAGTGTCACGGCGGCCGGCAGCTCGGCCGAACTTTTCCGAAAACTCGAACTCGACGGAAGACCGGTCGGACAACGAACTTGATCCGTGCACGGTAAGCGGCGGACCGAGACTCTCACGGATTCGGGCTTGGCTGGTCTAAGCGAGAGAACCCGCCTGGCCTGGCTGGCCAACTGGTCGCTGGTTGCGGGTAGCCGACGAGGTAGGGGTATCAGCTTCGTCAGCTACCTAGTTACCACCGATCTTTGAATCGTGCCGTTCCATACCGTTCCGTGCCACGTCTTGCCGCACCGTTCACCGTTCGCCGTTCACCGTACGTACCAGTCCCCTCTCTCTCTCCTACTCTCCTGCTACTCTCTCTTCCTCCTGGCTTTTACACTCACACACAACTGTCTCGAACGGATCCGACGGAGTTCGCGGGTTTTCGCGTTTCTCCGCTAACGCGTTCCACCGAGGTCCACCGAACACAAGCTAGATTCCGCGAGCATTCGTGTCGACCCGTAACCGGAATCGCGAGCAGACCGGATCGAAAATACCCGCCGCGCATCCTACGAGTCTGCTTATCAGCTTTGTCACGGACGAAAGGATTAGATATGGAGAAAACCGGCCGAATAAAAGTTCGCGTACCTGTGGCAGATTTCGCGGGACGCGTGTATTGATAACGCGAGCGGACGTCCGTTAGATGGTTCGCGAAGTAGGGTGGCAGAAGGATGGTCTGCTTGCTCTCAGACGTCGCCGCTACGGAGAGAGATCGGTTTCTCGATGCAACCTGGCTTAACTGTAAACGACCCCCACCACTTGGTTTTCCTTCTCTCCGGTAACACGCTCCTGTCGTGGCGCAGCTGATTCTCCTAACACCGGCAATTAAGCGCAATTAACACGATTCGAGGGGCAACGAGCCTCGTGTATCGTGCTCCTCGTCGATACGGGAATCTCGTCGACGATTTCGCGAGCTTCGGTCGACGCACGGTGGGCCCAAACGCCAATCTAGCTGATAAGAAGTCGTATTTTCAATCACATACTATTACTTCCTTTTTTGTTTGTTTCCATTCTTCCCTAGTTGCACAAAAATATTGGATAAATATTTTTGTTCAAATATTGAAAAAATATTTTTCAAGCCACATTTTCTCATATGAGAAAAATATTTCATCTGAATATTGTGTACATTGTACATGTAGAAAAAATATAAATTAAATGTTTAAAAAATATAAGCTAAATATTCGGAGGATATGAACTAGATATTTAAAAAATTAAAGTAAATGTGAATCCAATATTTGAAACATATAAATTCAATATTTAAATAATATTTAATAAAATTTTCAAATGCAAGAAAAAGTTATAACAAAAAGGCTTGAGGGAATATTCCATTTTATCTTCCAATGGACCTTATTACAATTAAGAAATTTTTATATTGAATTATATAATTTTATATAAAAAAAATTTTTAAAACAATTTTTTAGAAAATTTAAAAAAGGGAGGCTGATAGAACATGTCCTAAACATTCCTGATATATAGAATTATTAAATAGGCATGTTACAAATAAAATTTGTAAAGAATTTGTTTGTGTAATATACACCAGTACACCAATCCCTAGTAGCACATAAATATTCGATAAATATTTTTGTTCAAATATTGGAAAAATATTGTTATTCAAATATTGGAAAAATATTTCTTAAGCCACATTTTTTCATAAGTGAAAAATATTAAATCTGAATATTGTATAGATGTACAAGAAATATAAATTGAATGGTCATCCTTATTTTATTATAAACAGGTACTCACCAGTTACTTTATTCTAAAAACGGTTTTATTATTATTTATATTATTTATATATATTATATATAATATTATATATATATATATATAACATATAATATATAATATATAATATATTATATATAAAATATATATTATTTATTATTATCCTAAAAACATTTATAATAATCAGAATTCGGTTCAGAATTTTCATCGATTACTGAATGTTCGTTTATCGCCGTGTAAGTAATTCAATTACTTATTTGAATTACATTGTATTTCAATTAATAGTAATTCAATTACGTCGTAAATGAATTACTATACATATAATTCAAATACTACGTAATTCAATGACTAAGTATTTAAATTAGATTTGTAATTGAAATACAATATAATTGAAACACAATGCAATTGAAATACAATATAATTGAAATGCAATTTGTAATTGAATTAAAGTATAATTGAAATACAATATAATTGAAATACAATACAATACATGAAAACAATGTATTTTATAATCGTGCTCCATTGCAATTATGAATTACATTGTAATTTAATTGACTGAAGATCTGAATTATAAATTACAACATAATTGAATTACAATTTAATTCAATTACTTTGAAATTTTAATTCTGGAGAAATTCATTGTAAATCTGCACAACTCTGATCGTAACACACGATCTAAAATATAATTTGAAGATCTGCAGGGATTTAAGAATGGAAACAAATAAAAAAGGAAGGAATAGTATGTGATTGAAAATACGACTTTTTATCAGCTAAGTTGGCGTTTGGGCCCACTGTGCAAAGCATTGGTGCATTGGTGCATAACTTTTGAACGATTTGAGATATTGAAATGAGGTTCGAACTAAAAAATATTATAAAATAATCTCTTTCGAATAATACGTGTTAGAATATATATATATTAATATAATAATATTTTTTATAATATTTTTGCGCTATTAAGGTATGATTTTTTACGAACTAGATAAGCGTTAGTGCGTCGCACAGCGGGCCGGATCGAAAAATTTAGGGACATTGGTGCATAACTTTTGAACGATTTGAGATATTGAAATGGGGTTCGGACTAAAAAATATTATAAAATAATCTCTTTCGAATAATACGTGTTAGAATATATATAAATATAATAATATTTTTGTGCTATTAGGGTATGATTTTTCATCAGTCAGATTGGCGCTTGGGCCTAGTACGTGACGCACAGTGGGCCGGATCGAAAAATTTAGGGACATTGGTGCATAAATTTTGAACCATTTGAGATATTGAAATGAGGTTCGAACTAAAAAATATTATAAAATAATCTCTTTCAAATAATACGTGTTAGAATATATATATATATATATTAATATAATTATATTTTTAATAATATTTTTGTGTTACTAGGGTATGATTTTTTATCAGTCAGATTGGCGTTTGGGCCCACTGTGCGCGACTCGCCGTCGTGTCCTCTTTCTCCCCTACCCATTTACCGTTCTTTCTTTCCGTCGAACGTTGTTGTCTCGACGACGGTCTGCTTCCGCGAACGAATGCGCCGCAATAATCGATCCCCTCGCCTCCCGATACGCTCCTCGAGTTCTCGCGTTTCGCGAGCGCAGCTTCTTCTCCTGTCCCCGAGCAGCTGCCTTCGTTGTTTGCAACGAAACTAGTTGCAAAACGTTTCCAATTTGTTGGTCGCCTGCCGGAGCGGTCTCGATCGGCGAACAGGTTCGCATTCGCCAATGGATTGGGAGACCGGGGAGGGGCGAGTCGGTACAGTATTCAGTTTCTCATTCCTGTAATTTTTATTCGAGAGTCTCGATTACGTACCAAACAAACTTTGCGAACATACTCTTTGATCCGTTCACAAAACTTCAAACTTCTCTAGTTGCACAAAAATATTGGATAAATATTTTTGTTCAAATATTGGAAAAATATTTTTTAAGCCACATTTTTTCATATGAGAAAAATATTGGATCTAAATATTGTATACATGTACAAGAAATATAAATTGAATGTTTAAAAAATATAAGCTAAATATTCGGAGGATATAAACTAGATATTTAAAAAATATAAAGTAAATGTGAATCCAATTTTTGAAAAATATAGATTCAATATTTAAATAACATTCAATAAAATTTTCAAATGTAAGAAAAAGTTATAACAAAAAGGCTTGAGAGAATATTCCATTTTATCTTCCAAAGGACCTTATTACAATTAAGAAATTTTTATATTGTATTATATAATTTTATATTAACAAAACAATTTCTAAAAAAATTTTAAAAAAGGGGGGCAGATAGAACATGTCCTAAACATTCATGATATATAGAATTATTAAATAGGCATGTTACAAATAAAATTTGTAAAGAATTTGTTTGTGTAATATACACCAGTACACCAATCCCTAGTAGCACAAAAATATTGGATAAATATTTTTGTTCAAGTATTGGAAAAATATTTTTAAGCCACATTTTTTCATATGAGAAAAATATTGGATCTGAATATTGTATACATGTGCAAGAAATATAAATTGAATGTTTAAAAAATATAAGCTAAATATTCGGAGGATATAAAATAGATATTTAAAAAATATAAAGTAAATGTGAATCCAATATTTGAAAAATATAAATTCAATATTTAAATAACATTCAATAAAATTTTCAAATGTAAGAAAAAGTTATAACAAAAATTAGAAACTATAAATATCTATTACTTTCTGTGCACGGCTTGAGGTCCTTATTACAATTAAGAAATTTTTATATTATATTATATAATTTTATATAATTTCTGATATTACATAAAGATTTGTTTTATAATAAGAAAAAAATATTTTTTTTCATAATATGAAATAAATATTATCTGTACATTAGGAAAAAATATTCTATTGTTGATATTAAATAAAGATTCATTTTCTATTTGGAAAAAAATATTTTTCTCATAATATGAAATAGATACTTCCTGCATATTTAAATAGAAATATTTGTTACTTAATATAAAATATATATTCTATGTATATTAAATATTAAGAAGAGATTGAATCTCTTAAATATTATAAAATATCATTATAAATCATAATAAATATTTGTAAAATATCTTTTATTAAATATTAAAAATAGATTGAATATTTTAGTGTTCAACATTAAATTAAAAAGCAGAAAAAGTTGGAAAAAATATTTTTCTCCTAAGATGAAATAGATATTTTCTGCATATTTAAAAAAATTGTTATTTAATATAAAATAAATATTGTATGTAAAATCGAAAAATCAGTTTTTGCCCCATTTTCTTTAATTAATGATGTTTAGAAATTCTAATAAAAATCTGAAACATGTCAAGAACCCAAATATATACATCGCAATTGGTTTCAGATTTTTAAATTGAAAATTCTCCTTGTGAAAAATCAAAAACCTCAAAAAAATCAAGAAAATGCAGATTTTTTAAATTGAACAATTATTTAATATTTTAAATTAAATTTTGTTAATTAAACCATAAATAAAGGTTTAATTAACAAAACCTGCTAACTGTTATAAAAATTTAATAATTATTCATATTTTATACAACTGTAAAAAATTTTGTATTTTTTGTATAAAAATTTTTATATAATAATTTTATATAACTGAAAAACAGTCGGTTTAGACTTTTGTCTAGCTAAAACGCTCATTTGGCACACCGTGAGGCGTGGCGAAACCAATGGAACGATATGATACGGAAAACTCGTGGCTTTCGCTGGTTCGAGCGAAACTCGAAATTTTCCGGTTGCGTCTATGTGGGGCGTGCGCGTGTCGGGTTCTCGCTCGCTTTTACATAAATTTATCGGAAACCGGATTATAATTTTTGCGTGGCATTCGAACGCGACGGAGGTCCCAGTCACCATATAGCAACGAGATAACAGCGGCTGAGAGGATACGCAATCAATACATAGTTGCGTACGTATCCGTGTTTTTTTATTGGTTTAGACCAGCTCGCAGCGGTCGCGTGTATCGACAAGGTCTCGACATCGAGGGGCTCGCCTCAAGAATTAATTCCCGAGTAACACAAAAATATTGGATAAATATCTTTCTCAAATATTGGAAAAAAAATTTTTTAGCCACACTTTTTTATATGAGATAAATATTGGATCTAACTATTGTATGAAAAATATAAATTCAATATTTAAATAATATTCAATTAAAAAGAAGAAAAAGTTATTATTATTAATTAGTAATAATGGTTATTAATTATTACTTATTGTTATTAATTATTAATAATGGTACAATCCATATGGTATTATCATATAATCCTGCACAGTTGCATCTTGAAATTTAGTAAAGAATCAATGAAAAGATCAATCCGATTATAAATAGTACATGATTTTGCAATAATTATTAATGTTGTATGCATGTTTAAGAAATGTGAATTGAATGTTTAGAAAATATAAGATAAATATTCAGAGAATATAAACTAGATATTTAAAAAAATATGTAGTAAATATTATAAAAAATGTGAAATCAACATACGAATAATATAAATTCAATATTTAAATAACATTCAATTAAAAAGAAGAAAAAGTTAGAAAAAAAACATTTTTCTCCTAACATGAAATAGATATTTTCTGCATCTTTTAAAAAAGAACATTTGTTACTTAATATAAAATAAATATAGTATGACATTTGCATATTAACGTGTGGAATGACATGGGTGTCGACCGAATCTTTTAATGAGCCGTGCCCTCGCAAGAACGGCCGCGCGTTGGTCGATGAATCCCGCGATCGACGTAAACATGTTTTTCTTTTGCCGGACAACAATCTCGTTTCGATGAATGCGCGTTGTCCGCGTATAAAAGACCTCTACCGTGGAAAAGAACCGTGTATTTCTCTGGGGAAGAACGTCGCGAGATGAAGGACGAGTTAAAGGTAAGCGAACGTTGCGAATCGTCACTAATAGCAACAAAAATATTTTATAAATATCTTTTTCAAATATTGGAAAAATATTTTCTAAGCCACACTTTTTTCGTATGAGATAATTATTGAATTAATTATGTAATAATGGTTAACTATTAGGAGAAAAATATTTTCTTCTAATTATTACTAATAATTAATAATATAACATTAATAATAATATTAAGAAATGTGGATTGAATGTTTAGAAAATATAAACTAAATATTCATAGAATCTAAACTAGATATTTAAAAAATATATAGTAAATATTACAAAAAGAATGTGAAATGATTTTTTGAAAAATATAAATTCAATATTTAAATAACATACCATTTAACGAAGAAAAAGTTTTTATTAATTGTTAATGATGGTTATTAATTTTAATAATTATTAATTATTACTGATTATTATTAATTATTAATAATGGTAGAATCGATATGGTATTATAATATAATCCTACGAAGTTGCATTTTGAAATTTAGTGAAGAATCAATGAAAAAATCAATACGATTGTATTAATTTATCCATAAATCGATTTTGCTTTAAGTGTTTGAAAATCCACGCTTGTTGTCAATTCACGGTCCGGTACATAAAAATTTGTTTGCGCAAGTAGAGGGGAAGAATTAATTAATGATTATTAATTAAATAGAAAATGAAAATATTTAATTTTAATAAATATTTATAAAAATATTTATTTTAATAAATATTTCTAGTTTCATTGTTGTTGATATTGTGGGATAATCATGATCGAAGAATGACATTGGATACTTTAAAATATTATCAAATTGTCTATATCATTTTAATATCATTTTAATATTTTATTATAAAATTTATTAAATATATAAAATCCCCTCAAATTTTATATAAATTTAATACTATAAAATATCCTGATTCTATATAATTTTAATATTTTATTATAAAATTTACTAAATATATAAAATCCCCTCAAATTTTATATATATTTAATACTATAAAATATCCTCAAATTTTATGTAATTTTAATATTTTATTTTATAAAATTTACTAAATATATAAAATCCCCTCAAATTTTATAAAAATTTAATACTATAAAATGTCCACAAATTCTATGTAATTTTAATATGTTATTATAAAATTATTATAAAATCCCCTCAAATTTTATTTGAGAATTTTACAAAAAGTAAAAATGTTAATTTGTATGCTTTACTGTCGGGATTATTAATGCTTCACACTATGCATCCGGTATTTTTGTTTATGTATTATTGCCAAACGTTGTAATAAATCTTTTCAAAGATTTTCTTAAAAAAGAACTTCATTCATGGTTACTGTTCGCGTCGTTCCAGTATCTGACGGGGTTCGGTTGCGAGTTCTCCAGCGAGGACGAACGCTGTCTCGGTGCTTTGCCCGTCGGGCAAAACAACCCGCAAAAATGCCCGTACGGGCTGTACGCCGAGCAACTCTCCGGTTCCGCGTTCACCGGTACGTAATCAATCCATTCTTTCTGCTTCGTACAGGTCTGAACATTTTATTATTATTATTATGGTAATTATTACGAAAGGGTTGCTCCGATTTTGAGAGAATTTAAATATGTTATGCAGCAATGCATTTTGAACAACTTCAAATGCAATTAATTGATGCATTTTGCGCTCCACGTTTTTCATTCGAAATCTCACAATTATTTTCATAGCTATTAAAAATTCACAATCACAAATTTTCAGGACTATCTGTACGAGGTTAGGAATCTGTATGGGACTAGGAAAAATAATTTTATACTTTTTAGTTCGTTTTTAAAAACGTGGTATTTTTAAAAAATTATTTTTTGCTTTTTAGTCTTGTGTTAATAATTGTATCACTCTGTATTATTAATACTTCCTACACTCACTAAGCTTGCTGTAAATTTCACTTGGCATACTACAATATACTGAGCTCCGTCGGGGCGAAGTGGGTCCGCGGAGTGGGGAGAGTGCGCGCGCATTGTAAAGTAGACAGCGTTATCGCGAGGAGTGGGGATCGCTGAACGCGATAGCGTTTCGCGGGTGGGTGAGAAGGTAAATATTTAATTGTTATTTTCTCCGGAACGTATAGAACATCAGAAAAAAAATTTTTCAATAATGTCATCCAGTTCTGAGCCATATATCCAATTTCAAGTCTCTAGCTTATCAGGAAGTTAGTTCAAAATCAATTGCAAATTTGCCACCGAACAGACAAACAAACAAGAAAGCGAGCTAATAAAAATGGTAATAATAATAAAATGACACCTCAAGGGGTTAAAGGCATCGAGTTTAGGGTAGTAAGTCGTTCAGATTTAAAACGGACGTGTAATGAACGTCTTTAAGACATCGAGTGCCATCTGCGCAGTTTTTCTGTAAAATAATATAATAATACTAGCTTTCCCCCGCCACGCGTTGCTGTGGCACAGTATTTTTAAAACCATGTACATGCTGAACGTGTTTGTGATAATCTATTCCGTTCAATTCCATTTCGCTTTTCGCATTGCTCTCTAGTTCTCTCTCTCTCTTCCTCCCTCTCTCAAATTAAACATAAGTACTACCATTCAAAAGTTATAATCAGAACCGTGGCCAAAAGAGGGCGAAAAAATAAGATAATTTGGAACTTGCCCTCGCACGTAAGCCAGCGTAGCAGAAACAGTCCATAACAGTATTCATTATTGAAGGACAATAAAAATCATAAATTATTCTGTTTTGTCGTCAATGAGATGGCGAGTGACAACAAAGTGGATAGCGTGAAAATATTCCTCGTATTCAAATACCTATGTACACTAATTTTCATAGCGATAGGTTCAACAGTATAGGACTTGATCTATTGCAGCGCCATCTATAGCGGAGAGTTAGAAAAAATTGAATAGCGTAAAAACCTTCTCTATCTAACAATACAAATACGTGCCAAGCTTTATGTTGATCGGTCAAACAGTTTCGAAGTTTATCAATCATATATATATATACAAACATCCATTTTTATATATAGAATATACAAACATCCATTTTTATATATATAGATAGTTACAACAAATTGGTGCGAAAATATTCCTCAAGTTCAAATACCTATGTATACAAATTTTCATAACGATAAGTCCATCCGATCAAAAGTAATGATCAGAAACGTGCCGAAAAGAGGGAGAAAAAGTGGTAATTACGTCACAACTTTTGAACCAATAGAGTTTTTTGAATGCGGTTTGCTTTTAAACCTTCCCGAAGAAACGCCGCATCTAATGGTTCAAACCCCAGCTTTCCACGGTGAGCAGTTTCGACGTCTATTAATCATATATATATATATATATATATATATATATATATATATATACAAACATCCATTTTTATATATATAGATATAATAAAATTATATACATAATTATATCTAATAAAATTATATATTATTATTATATATAATAAAATTATATAGTAGGTCCCGCCGCTAAATAATTCTCATAGAATCACAAAATAAACTAATAAAATTATATATATATATATATATATATAAATAAAAAATATAATAATATATAATAAAATTATATACATAATTATATATAATAAAATTATATATTATTATTATACATAATAAAATTATATATCATTATTATATATAATAAAATTATATATTATTATATATAATAAAATTTTATGTATATTATGATTATATATAATAAAATTATGTATCATTATTATATATAATAAAATTACATATTATTATTATATTATTTTAAAGAAAATTTGCACAGATGGCACTGGATGTTATATTATAATAAAATAACATAACGAACGTAGTTTCGTTATCATAATCGGAAGATTGTTGGGTCTCGCAGCTCCACGATCTTCGAACGAACGTTCTTGGCTGTATCGGATCAGACCGTCAGTCGTTCACGACCGCTTCGTCCCCATCGAAGGAACATCCGGTCTCGACTACGACTGGGACTACGCTCGTTCGACCCCGAATCAGGTAAACGCGCGTTTCTTCTCCAGCTGCTTCTCGTCTCTAGAACACGTGGCGTGGTCGCGTTTCAGCTGAAATGGAAGGTGTTCGACGTGCCGAGCAGACAAGCCAAGGAAGTCGATTTCGTCGACGGATTGCGCACGATCTGCGGCGCCGGTGACTGTCGTATGCGGCAAGGTGTCGCGATCCACGTGTACCTGTGCAACGCCTCCATGGTCGACAGGGCGTTCTACAACGCCGACGGGGATTTTTTGATCGGTACGCCAAAGTATCCCTAGTAACACAAACAATATTGGACAAATATCTTTTTCATATATTGGAAAAAAACTTTTTCAGCCATACTTTTTCATATGAGATAAATATTGCATTAATTATGTAATAATGGTTAATTACTACAATGAAAATATTTTCTTCTAATTATTAATAATAATTAATAATATAATATTAATAATAATTAATAGTATAATATCAATAATACTTAATAGTGTAATATCAATAATACTTAATAGTGTAATATCAATAATAATTAATAATATAATATCAATGATAATTAATAATATAATATCAATGTTAATTAATAATATAATATCAATGCTAATTAATAATATAATATCAATGATAATTAATAACATAATATCTATGATGATTAATGATATAATGATAATGATAATTAATCATATAATATCAATGATAATTAATAATATAATATCAATGATAATTAATAATATAAAATTAATGATAATTAATCATTTAATATTAATAATAATATTAAGAAATGTAATAATATTTCAAAAAAGTGAAATGAATATTTGGAAAATATAAATTCAATATTTAAATAACATTCATTTAGAACGAAGAAAAGGTTATTACTATTAATTATAAATAATTTGATAAAGAAATTTAATAAAGAATCAATGAAAAAATCAATCCGATTATAAATAGTACATGATTTTCAATAATTATTAATATTGCATACATGTTTAAGAAATGTGAATTGAATGTTTAGAAAATATAAACTAAATATTCATAGAACATAAAGTAGATATTTAAAAAATATATAGTAAATATTACAAAGAATGTGAAATCAATATTTGAAAAATATAAATTGAATATTTAAATAACATTTAATTAAAAAGAAGAAAAAGTTACAAATAAAAAAAAATTTTTCTCGTAACATGAAATAGATATTTTCTGCATATTTAAAAAAAAATTGTTACTTAATGCAAAATAAATATTGTATGTACATTTGAATATTAAAAAAAGATTGAATTGCTTTTTAATGTTATATGAATGTGTATACTAAATTTTGTGCTACTAGGGTATCGTCCCTAGTAGCACAAAAATATTGGATAAATATCTTTTCAAATATTGGAAAAATATTTTTTAAGCCACAGTTTTTCATACGAGATAAATATTGGGTCTAATTATTGTATGGTTAAGAAATGTAAATTGAATGTTTAGAAATTATGAGCTTAATATTCAGACAATATAAATTAGATATTTTAAAAAATATAAAGTAAATGTTACAAAAAATGTGAAATCAATATTTGAAAAATATAAATTCAACATTTAAATAACATTTAATTAAAAAGAAGAAAAAGTTACAAATAAAAAAAAATTTTTCTCGTAACATGAAATAGATATGTTCTGCATATTAAAAAAAAATTGTTACTTAATACAAAATAAATATTGTTTGTACATTTGAATATTAAAAAAAGATTCAATCACTTTTTAATATTATTGTAGTGCCGCAGCTGGGCTCGTTGCTTATCACCACCGAGTTCGGCAAAATCCGATGCGCCCCGAACGAGATATGCGTGATCCAGCAGGGTATACGGTTCCACGTGACGGTTTTCGGGCCGTCCCGGGGATACATTCTCGAGGTGTTCGACGGGCACTTTCGGCTGCCCGAATTGGGACCGATAGGTAAACGCAAACACTGCTCGAGCGAGAGAGAACGTTAACATTTCAATTGCGCTATCGCTTTACCGGGCAGGAGCGAACGGCTTGGCGAATCCGAGAGACTTTCGAACGCCCGTCGCCTGGTACGAGGACCGCGAGGCCGGCTACAAAATCGTCAGCAAATTTCAGGGGAAATTGTTCGTCGCCGAACAACGTCACAGTCCGTTCGACGTGGTGGCCTGGCACGGCAACTACGTCCCCTTCAAATACAACCTGGACAGGTTCATGGTCGTGAATTCGGTCTCCTTCGACCATTGCGTACGTATCCAATTTTATAATAAACAATTATAATTATATAAAATTTGTGCAAATTAATCAATGTATATTAATTTAATCTAATGAATATTAATATTAATTTTTATATATAAGGAAATAATTAATTATTTAATTATTAAATGTAAGTAAATAATTAATTATTCAATTATTAACTGTAAGTAAATAATTAATTATTTAATTATTAAAATTAAATATTATGGCGGATTTTTGAATTAATAAGTAATTTATAATTAAAATTATTAAATTAAATATTAATATAAACTGATGTTTATATTGAATTTTCATATAAAAAATTTTTATATATGAAATTTATATAGAAAATTTAATAAGAATCGTTTGTAGGGCTTCGATCGAGAAGATTGAATTTTATAATAAAAAATTAAATTTATATCAAATTTGAGGGTATTTTATATAATTAAATATTAAATGTAAATCATTAAAATTAAATATTATGGCGGTTTTTTTAATTAATAAGTAATTTATAATTCAAATAATTAAATTAAATATTAATATAAACTGAGGTTTATATTAAATTTTCATATAAAAAATTTTTATATGTGAAATTTGTATAGAAAATTTAATATGAATCGTCGATAATAAATTTAATTCAATGTGTTTGTTGTATAAATATCAATTATTATACTAGAAATATTATACAATTATTAAACGGATCGTTTTCTTTTCAGGATCCTTCCATCTTTACTGTCTTAACGTGCCCGTCGTTAAAACCTGGAACCGCGGCGGCCGATTTCGTCATCTTTCCGCCGCGATGGTCCGTCCAACAGCACACTTTTCGTCCGCCCTATTATCATCGTAAGTAAAACAAACGTATCAAATTATTATAGTATATTATTATAAATAAACAAAATTATATTAAATTATTATAGCATCGCTCGCGCATCCAATTGAAGGATCGAGGCAACGATAGTGGTGGGCACCATCGATTAAAACTATCGACTAAATCGATAGTAGCCGACCACTATTTTCAGTCGACTGATTTTTTGTAAACTATCGACTAAAGTGGTTGAATTTTAACGGGCGGGAGTTTTGAATAGATTTTATAAGATTTACTATCAAATACGTTCACTCATTAGCTATATCGAATAATTCGTTCAACAAGCATTTGTATGTAGCATAAATAACAATTATTATACGAGAAATTATTATTACTACAAATTATTATTAATACAATTATTATTTTATATATTATAATATATTTATAACTATATTTTTTATTATATAACTATAATTTAAATCATAACCTAAAGAGAAAGAAATTTTTTATAATTATATATCTGTCAATAACATATATTTTTCTAAAAGGTTCATTAACACTTTGCCTTTATATTGTATTATTATTGAAGGATAAATTATAATTTGAAATTTAAAACAAAATTTCAGTCGACTAAAAACTATCGACTAAATATTCGACAGTATGTAGCAACTAAATAATAATTAGTCGATGGTGCCCATCACTAGGCACCTAACCAACATAATCACTAAACAAAATTGCAGTCGACTAAAAACTATCGACTAAATATTCGATATTATGTAGCAACAAAATAGTAATTAGTCGATGGTGCCCATCACTAGGCAACGTACGTCGAAAATGTAAATCGTGCTCATTCCTCCATCCGTTTCCTTTTCTTTGTGCTTTTTCACTTTCTCGCTTAGCCGCTTGCTTGCTTGCTTGCCCGGTTGCCCGCTTACCTGCTTTCCCGGTTTCCCGCTTACCTGCTTTCCCGGTTTCCCGCTTTCCCGCTGAAACGTAAATAACGAGGCGTGGAGTAAACCGCTCCACTCGTTCCGTCCTTTGCTCTTCCACCGTGATTCGTTGTCAATTCGAGCGATTCACCGACGAGCGACTCCCTCCACGGCGCGGCGCGCACGGCTCGCTATGCTAGACCGCTTCGAAAAATCGCAGAGCCGCGAGACATCGGAGAAAACTTGAAATTTTCTCCAATTACATCGATCGGCTTCCTTTTTCTTTCATGACGATAATTCTGACGTTTCTTGCGCCGGCGAACGTACAATTCCATCACTGTCCCCTCCCATTCTAGCCGACCGTCGGCTACCGTCTCTTCTAATCGTTGCTGATCGCTGTCGATCGCTACCGATCCCCGTCCGCTGCCTCTCTTTTCTATTTTACGACTCTCGACATTGAATTCCCGCGCATCGACGCATCCCTAGTAGCACAAAATATTATATACACATTCATATATTATTAAAAAGCGATTCAATATTAATATTAAGTCAATATTATTATTAAAAAGAGATTCAATCTTTAATTAATATTAAAAATACATTCAATATTAATACTAATTCAATATTAATATTAAAAAGAAATTCAATCTTTTCTTAATATTAAAAAGAGATTCAATATTAATATTAAAAAGAGATTCAATATTAATATTAATTCAATATTAATATTAAAAAGAGATTCAATTTTTTTAATATTAATTCAATATTAATATTAAAAAGAGATTCAATCTTCTTGTAATATTAAAAAGAGATTCAATATTAATACCAATTCAGTATTAATATTAAAAAGAGATTCAATCTTTTTTTAATATTAAAAAGAGATTCAATCTTTTTTTAATATTAAAAAGAGATTCAATATTAATATTAAAAAGAGATTCAATCTTTTTTTTAATATTAAAAAGAGTTTCAATCTCTTCTTAATATTTAAATATACATACAATATTTATTTCATATTAAGTAACAAATATTTCTTTTTAAATATGCAGGAAATATCTATTTCATGTTACGAGAAAAATATTTTTTTCCTAAATATTAAGTATATCTTTATTTCATTTTAGAAGTTCAGTATTTTATTGATAATTGTCCATAACACGGGTCTGCCCAGGGACAATTATCCGCCAGGGATACTGTTCTTTGCCACGAATGCCATGAATACGAATGATATCAAAGCAATACTTTCGACTCGATCGGTGGAATATTTTTTTCCAATATGCAAATAATATTTATTTCATATTCTGGAAAATATGTTTTTTTTCTCATTATAAAAGAAATCTTTATTTAATATTAGAAATAGAATATTTCTTTTTAAATATGCAGGAGATATCTATTTCATATTACCAGAAAAATACTTTTTCCTAAGTACAAAATGAATCTTTATTTAATATTAGAAATAGAATATTTTTTCCTAATTTACAGATAATATTTATTTCATATTATGAAAAAAATATTTTTTTCTTATTATAAAATAAATCTTTATGTAATATTAGAAATTATATAAAATTATATAATAGAATATAAAAATATTTAATAATATTATATATCCAATATTATATAAAATATTTATCCAATATTTTTGTGCTACTAGGGATCCGCGGACGAACTACCGACCTGCGAAAATATTCGCTGAACGGCAAACCGAATTTTTTAATGTTTTATTATAAAATTTATTAAATACATAAAATCTCCTCAAATTTGTCCATTTTAGTTTCAAACGTCTTACGACCGAAATTGTCTTTAACTCTTATGTAGTAAACTGGGTACTATATCTACTGTATATCTTTCAACAATTTTGTTAATTTTCCTCTAAAAATATTATTAAATTTCTCTGAATGTCCATTCTATACTCGCTAATATATTCATTTGTAGTCTTCTAATCAGAATTTGTGCAAAAAATATAAAAGATTTTAAATAATCTATATATTTTGGTTGACTAAATAAGGGTTAAGACGTCTCTAAGACGTTCCTAACCGGTCGTCGTTTGAATGTCTGACATAAAAGGATTTAAATAATCTATACATTTTGGTTGACTAAATAAGGGTTAAGACGTCTTGAAGACGTTCCCAACCGGACGTCGTTTGAACGTCTGACATAAAACGTTTCAATGATGTCGTATTTCAAACGTCTTTGAGTTTACTGTACAATGACTACGATACAGTTTCCTAATTTTTGATATGTAATAGAGTAACAAATATAAATACTTGGAATAACAACTGTCTTCTTTGATCTCGACCAGCAATTTTAAATAAATAGATTGATATGTACTTCGATCCTACTTAAAATAACAGAAGAAAAATGAAAATCCGAAGTAAGACGTTTCTAAAGCGTATTGAAACAGACGTCTTGTGTCTTCAAGTCAACCAACCAATTTAAGTCGTAAGCAGTTAGTTCAAATGAGGTATCCATAGCTATGGTGGCAGCACAGTAGAGACCAAAGAGTAGGGATATTAGCATTGCGTGATCACTACAATCCGATTATAAATAGTACATGATTTTGCAATAATTAATATCGCATGCATTTTCAAGAAATGTGAATAGAATTTTTAGAAAATATAAGCTAAATATTCAAAGAATTTGAACCTGGTATTTAAAAAATATAAAGTAAATATTACAAGAACTGTGAAATCAATATATGAAAAATATAAATTCAATGTTTAAATAACATCCAATTAAAACGAAGAAAAAGTTATTATTATTAATAATGGTTATTAATTATTATTGTGCATTGTATGATCTCTACACACACCTGACTCACACATAGTCAACCTTGTAAGTACGTGTAGTCGTATTCTACGCTAGCTATTGAAGGTTATGAATTTATTTTCAGGGAAATTAATTTGTATTAGCACATCTTCAATATATAACATATTTATTCTTAAAACTAAATTATACATTTAATTATAAATTGTACATTCAAGCATTCATAATGTAACAGCTTCATAACAATTTGGATTTTCCATTTGCCACAACAAGCAACAGTGCAATGATGGCCGCCAAATGACGCGACACAGTTTGTATTCCCACCGCCAGGTCAATACTGTGCTGCCACCTATGGGTACCTCATTACAACTAAATTCGTCCCCATGGGAGTTGACACCCCCTGGTCGTAAGACGTTCGTGAACGTCTTCAAGACATCGTGTGACTTTGACCCTCAGGAAACTGTATGAGCGAGTTCATGGGCCTCGTGAAGGGGCGCTACGAAGCCAAAGAGGAAAGTTTTCATCCGGGAGAAGCGTCGCTGCACTCGATTATGACGCCTCATGGGCCGGATGCACTCTGTTTCGAAACCGCTTCGAACTGCAAGCTCGAACCCGAGCGCATCGCCGAAGGAACCATGGCTTTCATGTTCGAGACCTGTTACAGCTTGGTGGCCACCGAATGGGCAACCACGACCTCCAATAAGCTCGACCACGATTACAACAAATGCTGGGAACCTCTCGAGAAGCATTTCGACCCGAACGCTAAACCTGAAACGTCCGATCCTTGATCTTCAACGACTAGGATGTCTAGTGACATCTCGTGAACATCCGTCGATATTCCAACTACCATGTTTTTATGTTTATTTTATTATAATTTATATTTAACTATATGTATAACATTTATAAATTTATAAATGAATGATAATAATGTATTGATGTTCCTTCCAAGGTAGCACTCGGATATCCGATGGATGTCCAAAGTACGTCCGTATCGGACCTTCTTATGTCTCAGGGATGTCCGAGATTCGTCCCAGAAATGGGATGTCCGAAATTTAAGTCCATCAGACATCCTAGGGATGTACGCAACGGATGTCGGACGTATAGAACTAAACTGGGCATAAAACGGACATCCGACGGATGTACGATACTACTTGGGTTGGGAATCTCTCGAGAAGCATTTCGACTCGAACGCTAAACCTGAAACATCCGATCCTTGATCTTCAACGACTAGGATGTCTAGTGACGTCTCGTGAACATCCGTCGATATTCCAACTACCATGTTTTTATGTTTATTTTATTATAATTTATATTTAACTATATGTACATATAGTTACTATATATATTTAAATAAATATATATATAAAATTTATAAATTTCTAAATGAATGATTACAACGTGTTTATGTTCCTTCAAGAAAAAGAACAGATACATTGTGCAAGAAACGTGTCGGAGCTGTTCTCTATCTGATAGCAGGCTTTATGAATAACGCCACATTATTTGAGATACATTTCGAGATAAAAGAAATGCAATTACAGACATTTCTCTTAATTATGCTTTTGGAAAGTTTGCGGTGTTCGTTTATCTTAATTACAAACGATTCTTGCCGCTTTTCCCATGAGACGGAATATAAATTCCGGCAAGAATCATCTACTCCGTTTAAAATTTGAATTTCAAAGATCCGTACAGCGTCAATTGACCAAGCGGCGAAACGCTGAAACTGATAGCTGAACGTTTACCGTTAGTTGGTAAAATAGGTATCTATGTTATCAATAATCGCGATATAATTCTTGGATTTAATGTTGGCGCCATCCAGCGGTTGTGGCTGAAATTAATTATAATTAAATTAGAGAGCCCACGGAGAGAACCACAATTCATTGAATATATAAAATATCCTCAAATTTTTCTATATAAATTTCATATATAAAAATTTTGGTGTTTTATGTATTTCATATATAAAAAAAGTTTATATTTATTGATTCGCAGCACCCGTATTATATCCCGTATATATTCGTATCTAAGAATTTTTATCTGAATATGATCTCCAAGATCAGACTCTCCCTTTCATGAAATTAAGTAAATATCATGTGGTAAAATAACTGCAGAAAATAATTATTTAATAAGATCAAATAAAATAAAGGATTACAGAGGTAGACCCATCATACTCAAAAAAAGATCGAACAACATTTTAACTGTTCTTCTAACAAACTACAAAATGTATAAGGTACTATTTATAATTCCTTAGGACTTTTAGAAATTATGTTCAGTTTGTAAGTCGGAATTTAACTATGGAATGGGAAATAAGAGAAACGCGAAACCTTCCATTCTTTTCTATTGGTATATATATAGTTTAAGGTTTTAAATTGAACCCCAAAAATTTAAGTTCCAAATTTGAACCAGTGAATCCGTAACATTAAGACTTGGATTTCCGGCTTTCTGTGGCCAAAATATACAGATAAAACATTTTTGTCTATGTACTAAACCAACACAAAAACACTGTTCGTTGAGTTATCCAAGTTTTTCTTTGCTGACAAAGCCCTGGGTCGAAATCGAACGCGGATATCGGGATGCAACATTAGTGCTGCCCTCTGGCGGATGTAGATGCCTTTTTCCAGGATTGAAGGGTGCGGGATTCGCGCTTCCGTTTCTCGATAATACAAAAATTTGATGTTCCAGAAGTCAATAACGCTAGATAAAAGATTGATCCAGGCCACGATCGACCTTGAAAGTCCTATTTTTATGTTTACGAGTCGTAATTTGCATCACACGGAAGCATACAACTGCGCAATTTTCATAACTATATGCTGCCGAATAATGCAAATTACACCTAGTATACGGAAAAAATAAGACTTTTGTGGACGATTGCTGCCTAGATTGATCTTTTATCTAGCCTTTTTGACTACTTAAACCACCCGCGTTTGTATTATTACGAAATGAGAACGCAAATTGTAAATCGGCCCGAAACCGGCCCGAGGGGCTGGCTCGGAGCTTGGAATTGTGGAACCACTGTGCCGGCCCTGGACCAGGAACTCGAAAATGCGAGCCGAGTTCGAGTCGAGTCGAACCGAGACTCGCTTGGTCGAGCCGAGTCGAGTACTCGCACGAAGCGAGCGTTCGCACAATGCGGATAGCTCGCTTCGATGCGAGCTACTCGCATGACGTCATCGGCTCGCATCGGCTCGATTCATTTTTTATTTATATCATTACCTTCGTTGCTAACCCTGTCAACAACGCGTTGCTAGGGGTTGAGAAGGTTGAGATGCGAGCCGATGACATCGTGCGAGTACTCGACTCGGCTCGACCGATCGAGTCGAGCTTAGCTCGGCTCGCATTTTGCGGATACTCGCACAGCCCTGGCTATCAGGGGAAGTATCTGGTGCTCAAAAGTCACGTTTGTGACGTGATTGTTCTTTTTTGCTATTCTTTTATTTTAAATAAAATAAGTTGTCAGGAAATAAATACAGATTTCATATAATCAACATTTATATTAAAATTGAACTTTTTCCAATTATATGGTTGCAAACGCAAATTTTTAAAATAAATTTTCTTTCTAATTCTAGACAAAATTTTCAAAAATAAAATTGTCCAGGACATTATTGATTTATCAATCAAGAATCATACATATTAATCACAAAATATTATTTGATATTATAATATCAATTTTTGAAGTAAATATGACGTTGGAATATAGAATATAGAATATTCTACTCTTATATACAGGGTGTCCCGAAATTCCCTCAGCATCCGGAAATGGGAGGATGCTGAGATCATTTCAAGCAAGATTTTCCTTTACCAAAATGTCATCTGAGGCTTCGTTAAGGAGTTATTAACGAAAAACACGGACCAATCCAGAGCGCGACCAAAATGTGTTGGTCGCAGCTGGTCGCAGCACACCGACAGCCGAGCGTCGTTGAACACCAACACATGTAGGTCGCGCTCTGGATTGATCCGTGTTTTTCGTTAATAACTCCTTAACGAAGCCTCAGATGACATTTTCGTAAAGGAAAATCTTGCTTGAAATCATCTCAGCATCCTCCCATTTCCGGATGCTGAGGGAATTTCGGGACACCCTGTATATCTTGTTCACGGTCGTCCAATATATGCTTCAGCTCTCGATCTATGTATAATCCTCGGTTGTGCAACTGTCGTGCTATACACACTTTCGTTTAATTTTGTATTTAACCTGGAAACGGTCCGGCGAATTAATTTTTTAACGCAATAGAATATTCCTATGAAGATTACAGTGAATTAATTAAACATGAAAACTGCGCCTGATCCAAAAGACATCCAGGTATCGCGTGTTATTTCTTAATACCGTAACCGCAAATACTAGCTTTGTACTTTATAACCTCGTCGGAGCTATGTTCGATTTGAATTTCGATCGAATTACCCATCTTTCATTGTTTCACTTAAAAGAATGATATTAACCAAATGTAATAAGCTTTCGCAACAATATATATATTTAATATATAAAATTGATTATATATAAAAAATATATATATTATATATATATATATATAATAATAATAATAATAATATATATTATATATTATAATAATAATAAAGAATATATATATATATTCTTTTATTCCTGCAAATGTATAAGCTTGTGCATGTGTGCGCGCGTATGTAGTTCCGTAAAATTGATTCGACAATTATCTTTTTTAGGAATTTCAATTTAAACAGTCGCACATCTCTCAAATATTAGATGGATACGCATCTGTGCCAATTGCCTGCAGTCTGATCACTGCAGACAAGAAAAGGGGTTTATTATACGTAGCTCAGAAGAATAAAATATTCGTATTGAAACCAGGAGAGGACAGCGATCCGGAATGGAAAATAGAAGTGGATACGTCGATAATTATTTGTAAATTATTGCTTAGCTGTGATTGTTCCTACTTAGCGGTGGTACCGCAAGGACCGTTCGTTTTAATTTACGATGTACAGGCTCTTACCAGAAGTGTACGTAGATTCTTATCGTTCATCGAACACAGGATTGGTTCTAAACATTCTAATTCTTTCTCTTACAGAATTTACACTTGTTACACGAAATTAGGATTTGCACATCGAGCGGAGAGGTGTTCGTGAACGATGTGCAATGGAACCCGACCATTCCAGGAATGTTATGTACAGTAGCTAGCGATTATACAGTTGGTAGTTTTCAAATAAAAGAGGAGAAGACGGTCGAATTGAAAGCTTTAGAGAGATTGAATGGACTAGACGCTTTGTGCGCAGCGTGGAGTCCTAAAGGGAAACAAATAGTGGTTGGTTGCAAGAACGGAAACATCATACAACTGAAACCTGACCTGAAAGTAGCCAGAACGATTCCCGGTCCCACTCCATACATCGGAGAAGTTGTTTCTATTTTATGGATCAGCAATTATCAGTTCTGCGCTGCTTACTTGGGTTCCGAACAGAGGATTAACGTTCTCATAGTCGACGCTCCTAAAGGCGAAGCGAATGCTATTTTCACATGTTACGAAGATATTACATATGGACTAACAGACACAGAAGGAGAAGGAATATTATCAACACGTTACTACTTCGATCACGTGCCAGAATGGGGTGTAATTATCGCTGCTAGTAGCAACAGCAGTGAGATCGCAGTATTGGGATGTACGGACGGAGGAGCCACGTGGAATCAATGGCAGCTGGTTGACAGCGGCAGGGCTCAACTGCCATTGATTCATACCACGGAAAGTTACCCCGTAGGCTTGACTATAGATAAATCACCCGTTCGAAAGTTACCGTGGGGAGCTGATTCAATTTTACCCATTCCAGTTCCCATGCTACATATCCTGGCAACGTCCGGTCAACTCTGTAGCTTTCACATGGTGAACCTGACGCCCAATTGTCCAGCTATCAATACTCCGCCTACAGAAATTGTTCCGCCTCCTCCGCAGCAACTGCAACAGTACAATGCCATTCCGTTGGACACGTCCCTCGTCATGAACGGCGTGATCACAAGCACTCCGCGTCCGAAGCAACTGGAAACTCCTTCCGAAAGGCCGAAGCCGGTTCCCGCGAGGGATATCTTCGAGAAGTCTTCTCTCCTGCAGCATCCACCGGAGAAACTCAAGCAAAAAATCCAAACTGCGAACGTGGAAGTCAAGGTAGAACCCCCTAAAGACACGCAGAAGCCTGTAAAGCCAGACACGAAGGCAACGGTGATTAAAAAGATAGTTGCGCAAGAGCCTGTGCAGGAACCGAAGCCAACCGTCGAGGATGAGACCAGAGATATCCGCGCTTACATAGAGGAGCATAGTTTATTCGAAAAGGAGTTACGCAACAGATTGGAGGCGCAAGCTTGGGAATGTGGCACGGAAGAAGAGTGTCGGAAACTTGTAGATAGCTCTATCGTGATAGACCAGTTTCTCAGAGAGCTAAGAGAGACAACGAACAGTTTGTCCAGCGATATTGCTTATTTGAAAGCGTTGCTGCTGCAGTCGTTCGCTTGGGTCGAAGAGACCAAGTCGAAGAATGCAGCCAGCATAGATTTCCCCGCTAGAAACTGCGGAGACAACAATAAGATGTCGGATCTGCAGAAACTGTATTATTACACCCAAACGCAGCTCGCTCAAGCTAGTAAAATATTGGACTTGGAATGGTCCGACCATAAGACTCAAGAAAAGTCGCGAATGAAGATTCCTCACTTGGAGTTCGTCTATCAGAATCTGATACTGCACAATAAAATCATTACGCAGGAGAAAGGCAAAGTGGAGCAGCTGAAGAAACAGTGGAAATTACTTACTCGTAATAACAACATATTCGGATTGGATCGTTCGCTGTCGAATCTGAGTATAGCAACGTCATCGAAATCATCAGTTTCCCTACCAAGGAATGCGGGGATCATAGAAGCGCGTTGCAAAACTATCGCCGCGAAAACGTTGAGCTTCACCCCAGAAAAGCAGATCAAGCTGAGAGAGTACTTGTCTTCTTCCACCCCGCGAATTATAAAACCCGTGAATCCGTCACCTAGTCAGCATCGTTTGGAGGCAACGCTGTCTTCTTTGGCTTCGCCGAACGCTGCACTGGCTGATATCAAAAACAAAGCAGAATCGCCGAAACAGACTCCGGTCGCTAAACAGACCACCACCGAGAAACCAAAGCAACAAAGTCCACTAGCTTCTCTCAATAGCATCGTTGCAAGAATCGGTACGAATGAACTTAATAACGCAGCGACGCCAAGTAAATCGCAGACAAAACCACCCGCTTATACTGTGGCTTTCCCTGTTGCAGCTGGAACGAAACCGTCGCAGACAGAGAAAAGTCCATCGGTGACTCTAGCCACCCATCAAATCAGTAAACCGAACGATACCGTAGTATCGAGTCCAGCTTTAATCCTCAACGTACCCAGTTCGATCAAGTCTTTCCCTAAAGTCGACTCTATCCCATTTGGCACGCCAGCTCAGAAGCCTGAAGAAACTGTTTTACAGAAATCTACATCCAAAGAATCCAAACCTAGCAAAGACACCGTACCGCTGACCAGCGAAGCTGTCAAAGTACAAAGCAACTTATTCAACACTAGTACATTGAAAGACGTGTTGTCATTAACAGAAGCACCGAAGGTACAGGAAATCAATTTGACCTCCCCGTTGAAATTTGGACTGGCAACCACAGCAACTACAACACCCACTACGAAATTCGATGCTGCAGCCGCAGCATTCAGCTTCGCTAGTCTGAACACTACAGTTGGGATCGTAAAGAGCCCTTCACAGACATTTAAACAGGAGCAGTCAGCGATCGCACAGTTTTCCTTCGCCTCGAAACCGTCGACTCCTGCAAGCCCGTTGAACCTGAAAATACCACAAACAACGACAGCACCTCCGACCCAAGAAGCGTTGAATTTAACTGGCTTGTTTACGGGGCTGCAGAGCAATCAAACATCCGTACGTGGCATTCATGTTAACGCTGAACAAAATGTCAACAACAAATCTACATTTGGAACGCCTGGCTTTCAGATGTCGCTGGGGCAGTTAACCATCGGTCTGGCGAGTGGAGCTCCCGCAGCGGAAACAGCTACAACCTCCCCTTCGGTTACGATAGAAAAGGTTGCTTCTCCAGAATCCAAAGTTCCTACTTTCCCTGTGCAAGCTGCAACTACCACCGCTGCTCCATTGTTCGGCGACCAGACTGTTGCATCGAACGTGTCCATATTCGGAGGAATGTCGAGTTCCACCACACCGGCGACATCCACCATTGCTGCTAGTGGCACAGCCTTCGGAGGTCAGGCTGCGACGACAATCCCCATGTCGATTTTCGGTGGCTTCAAGCCAGCTACCACGACTAGTACTGCTCCGATTGCAACAACGTCTGTTGTTGTGTACTCTAGCGAGGCGCTCCCTGTCTCTTCGTTCCAAATGCCCTTGCCACAGCCTACCTTCGGGGAGGCTGTCGCAAACCTGTCCCCTGCAAGCCCCGTTACCAGTACCACTCCTTCTACGTTAACCTTCGACACTGCGACTACAACCTCCGTCACTTCCGTTTTCGGGAAACCACCTGCTCTCACGATAAACGCTCAATTCCCAAGCACACCCACCAGCTCTTCCGCGCCGAACACCTTCGGCAAACCGATTATCAGTCCAGCGTCCATACCTTTCGGGAGTACCGCGAATACTAATATATTCGGCGGGATGCCAACTACTTCTGCGAACACTTCCATCTTTAGCGGGAACAATGCTAACTCGATTTTCGGTGGGAACACGCAAGCGTCTCCTTCCGGGTCAATCTTTGGGGGAAACACGGCTACGATAAACAGCTTTAGCACGCCTCCGAAATCGCTTTTCGATAATAACGCTCAAAAGTCTGGATCGATATTCGATGGTACACCGAATACCGGAGCTACGAATTTCTTTGGGGGTGGTGCACCCAATGTTGCACCCGGTGCAGCGTCTCCAGGGTCTACGAATATATTTGGAGGCAGTGTGGCCCCGATGGGCATGGAACAACCTGTGCTAGGTGCGCAATCCGCTTTTGGACAAGCACCTGCATTTGGTACTAAACCAGTATTTGGATCAGCACCGACGTTTGGGTCGACGAAGCCGATGTTCGGCGATGCTTTCGGAACGGCAGCGTTTGGCGCTAGCGCAGCTCCTCCAGGTAACTATAAATATATAAAAAGATTTTATGGACAGAATTTATATAGAAAATTTAATATTATTGAGATTTATATTGAATTTTTATATAAAAAATTTTATATACACATTATTATTATTATTATTATTATTATTATTATTTTTATAAATATTTTTAATTAATTGATTTTTATATAGTAAATATTTAATAAAATGATTAATAATAATAATTTAAAAAAAGAAAATGTTTTATAAAAAATATGAAAAAATTGTGTGTATAGAAATTAGGTATAAAATTTAATATTATTTGAGGTTGATATTGAATTTTTATATGAAAAAATCTTATGGATAGAATTTATATAGAAAATATAAAATTATTGAGATTTATACTGAATTTTTAAAGAAATTTATATAAATATTATTATTATTATTATAAATATTTTTAATTAATTGATTTTTATACAATAAATATTTCATAAAATGATTAATAATAATAATTTATTTTGTGCATTAGCTTTAATAAGTAATAAATTTTTAAAAAAGAAAATTGTTATATAAAAAATATTAAAAAATTGTGTGTATGGACATGAGGTATAAAATTTAATATTATTTGAGGTTGATATTGAATTTTTATATGAAAATTTTTCTATATTAAACTTCTTGAAGTTTTTGATACGAATTTGAATAACGTTCTCGCCTTCTCATTTCTCAATTGGTAGGAATCATAAAACATTTTAGAAATGATGTTTCTTCAACTTTTACATTTAGATGTAAGGCCTGCTTACTGCTTACTGCTTAGGCCTGTAATAATAATTTTAAAAATGCGTTTGTTGAAAGTTTATATGAAATGAGAAGGCGCATCCTTACAATCCTGAAAACGAAATTACCCAAATGTCAAGACTAACGATACGAATTTAAACAGCGTTCGGTAGCCCACCAGCAATGGGCAACCCCACGGCGATGGATAACAACATGTCCAAAGTTTTCGGAAGCGTAACCGGCAACAATACATTCGAATCTTTGGCTACTCAACCGGGTGGACTGTCTTTCAGCAGTTTAGCTCAGAAAAGTCCAGAACCAGACAAACCTCCATCGTTCAGCGGGTAACTAGACGACAATTACAAATCCCTAAATACCAAATAAACAATTCATTTTCATTATTCTATTCTTTTCTTTTTTTTTAGTGGGAGCTCTTTTTCGAGTTGGCGGTAGTCCGCAGCGTTAACACTAGGTTGAGCAACTGTCAGATCTTTCTAACAGATTATTCTTCTAACTAGATAATAACAGTGTAAATTCAGCATCTTCGATCAGTTCAAATCATGTATTTATAATTCTCTTATTAGAAACCGGCGGGCAACGACGTTGATTTTGTAAACCGTACTTCGGAATCGTCTCATAACAAACGCGAAATGTGATTTAGTGTATTTCAGATTTATTTACAAGAAACGAAGGTTGTACAAAAACATTCCCGCCGTTGCATGAAAATACCATTAGATACCTCTCTTTACAGGCTTCGGTGCTATCGATACCTTGGTCGGTTTACAGAGATCGATTACACACGGATCGTCGAGTGCCGCCGACGGTACAAGCAGCGCGAGAGATATCTCTACGTTGCACGCTTCCATCCAAACTTGATGGGACAACAGAACCGTGGTTTTCAATCTGTAATCGTTCTGCTCCGTGTTCTGTAACCGTAGATCGGACTTACGTGGCAACAGCAACTGCACTTGTTGATCAGGGTGCCTCAGTTTAACGCGGAGTATGCTCGGGTCTCTCAAGTTCAACAATTTAGCCGTTAACGGGATACCCAATAGAAGACCGCCGGTGAACTTCAACGCGGCGTCCGCGTCGCCTCTAGGTTCCTCTATAATCGCCCTGCAGAACCGCGTGGACACCGACGGCCTCGGTAGACGTTCCTCTCCTTGTGCCGCGGGCGTCAAAAGCAACGGTAACAGCAACCGTGTCAACGATCCTGGTTTCACGTCAACCAATGTCGGGATTTGTAGAACAAGAGCTCTGGAAAATGTCGGCAGCTTCGACGTGTCTTGTGGCAGGGTGTCAGCTTCGGAAAGGAAGTATCGAGTCAAAGGTAGAGCACTTCTTCCGGTCACGCTTCTTGTAACTCGTATCAGCTCGACTGCCAACGCTCTCAGCCACAAGTCAGTGGCTAGCATCGTGTCAGTTTCACCTAATCCGCTGAACAACCGCTGCAACCTGAAATCATCAAATTTATATCCTGCGTACAGTGGTTCACGTGAAGATCTCCTTTGTTTGCGATGACTAGACTGCGGATCAAAGTTCTCCGTACAATTATTCAAAATACAGTGTAGATTATTAAATACGTTGGTATCTAATCAATTGCTAAACATTTAAAGTGTTGTACTAGTTATTAGATCAATTTTACACTCATGATTATATTCGTTACGTCATCAAAAATGAAGGAAATATTTAAGTGGCTACATACTTTTGAGTATTCCGAAGAAGAACCGAAACGTTGGTGGTCGTGTTGGGGAACGGGCTGGTGGATATCGAATTCGCCGACGTCACCGAAAATTCTTTCAACACGGACTTCAGGAGCAGCAAGCACCGTATGTAGAGAGCAGTGAACCGCGCTGCTCCTTCCATGCGATAATCCATTTCTGCCAAACGATCTAAATCGATGGCTGCAGCTTCAAGGAGCTGGGTATGAACCCTACCACTCGGTCTTGCATTCTCGACGCCTGTTACCACCTTCTCTAGAAATTCTTTCCCACGTTCAGTCTCCTCGTCGGTTTTGTCTTCCCTCTCGAAGCCTGGCCCGCTCGTTATAGCTGGTCGCAATCGGGGAACTAAATGCGGCATCGTGTCCCGCAGATAATGATAATGCTTCGATGTGTGTTCTGTGAAAAGAGCGTGCATACTTGGACAGTGGAACGCAGCATTAAATATCATCACCAACACGCTTGCATCTATATCATTTTGAGTCAAGAATATTGCAATAGAATATATGGCTGTTGTCAAGCCATCAAGACTATAAATCCTAAAAAAGAAGATCGTATTAAGAAGACAAACACTGATTATACAGTAAAATTAACCGGTGAAAGGATACAAGAAGGTTCATCTACGTCTGGTTCCGGTGTGTCGAAGAATGGATGTCGACCAAGAAGCTGAGGTACCAAAGGCAATGTCAAATATGGATGCGAAGCTCCCAACGCTGCCAAACAGCTTCTAATGCTCTCTCTGTCTTGCGGATAACGACTCAAGTTCTCAAGGAGCCGAGTTACACACATGTACAAGCAATTCCTTGTGGCTAGCCGGCTGGCTGCTAAAGTGGCGTGCAGACCTTCTCGCACCTCGCCTGAGAAATCTTCCAGCGCACCCAATATCGTCTCCAGTTGATCCTCCCGGAGCGTTACGCTGGCAGACATTTTCCTCAGCGATTCGATAGCCCTCAATCTTACATCTTGAATCTCATCGTTGAACATGTCCACCATGAAGTCCAGCGCAATCCTGGCTATGTTCGGTTGCTCCAAAGACAATGTGCAAAGTGCCTCGACCGCTGCTGTTCGTACCTGAAAATAATTTACCGTGTATACGTCGAATATATTTTAACTACATGTGATACGGTACTACCTCTAAGAACTCGTCTTCCAACCCATGGATGAAAGCACCGCAGGATCCACTCTTCTCTTCGACTTCTGGCCTATCCGCTTCTACGATTTTTTGTTTCTTGTCTAATGCTTGCTCTATGTATCGTTGAGACACGCCTTTCATCGAGCCTAGGAGCGTCATTGCCGAGGTTCTCACTCTGGGTGATAAATCACCCATGAAACTGCAGATTTGTGAGAACGCGCAGTCCACCATGCGTGTGTCTTCTCCGTCCGAACCCATAATCATACTGAAAAACGATTCCATGAATATAATCAATATACAGGGTGAATTCAATAAAAAAATTTCGTAGGACAAAGTTACACTGTTTGAAGGGCCACATATAACGGTGCAAGGGTAAATATTTTAAAGTCATTTTTATGAGATTTCAAGGTCATCGATGTTTTTTT
>CM052338.1:2142078-2173606 GCA_028455595.1 Lasioglossum vierecki
AATTGTAATTCTGCACAACTCTGGTCCTACGAAGGTTTTTTGTACAACGAAAAGTAACGGAGATATTTCAGTGTCCTGCTTTATCGAATTCACCCTGTATAAGTTTCTACTAGCAATTATAATTTAATATTACTTCTCTGGATATTCTCTTCCCAAGAGCCATATCAATTTTAGAACTGCACGTCGAACGATCTCGTAGTCATCTCTAAGTGCGGCACAAGCTTCACCGAAGAAACTCGCAGGCAGTCTGCATCCTCTGTGAGAATGAAGTTCTGCCATTGTTTCGAATGCTTGAGCACGAACTCTGGGATCTTGAGACCGTGCATAGTTGCCAACGAATATTAACGTGTCGTCCGCAGTGTTCGCAGACAAGTATCTACCGATAATGGAAAGGCAACGTGTTTGCACACCGTGCCAGGTGTCAGGTAAATGCTCACGAGCAATTTTCAACACCAGACTCCTAAAACAACATATTCGTTCTTTTAACGTAATACAAAAATAAATATACATTATAAAAATATTAAAATATTTAAATAAGATACCTTTGGTGATCTCCTAACTTCAATAAGGTAGCCAGACCTTGGCTCTTCACTCTATGCGATTCCTCGTTCCTCAGAAGTTCAGCAGTTTCGTTGACAATTCTCGTCTTCTCTGCAGAGTCATGCGTTATCTCTCCTAATTCTGCGAATATCCAAAGTATCTTAGCACGAACCGCTGCTTCCGTCTCAATGGAAAATCTCTCTGACAGCTTCTTCACAACCGTGGGAACCTCCTCCGGTGAAATGTAAGCTATGGTATCGGATATACGAACGAGAAGCTGTAAAGCATCGTTACCGCATTTAGACTTCTCTAGGCATTCTAAGTAAGCTAGCGCGGAGCTGCCTTCCGTTCCATTCTTACTCCCTGATGTGGAGGCCAAGCGTAGGGTTTTTAATCGCTTTAGCGGTGGCTCGGTTACAACCTACACACAATATAGTTTTATAAAGAAATTACAATTAAAAGAGGATAATAAAATTAATTAAACAACTTATTGTGAAGGACCCACTTAACAATTATTAAAAATCTATGGTACCTGACTCTGCGTAAACTCTGCCAACACTCTTTTCTTCATTAAAGCTGCCATATTAACAAATCGCCGGACATTTGTTTATCAGGAAAACAAACGTTAGGTTATGATTCCTAATGTTTACGAAGATCTCGAGTATTTATGTTCACTCGATATTTACGAACCTACAAAATAAAATATTAGTATCTTTTAATAAAATTCAAGAATCATCACGTATCTATTAATATAAATAATATCTAATTATACTTATTCTTCGTTTGCAGTTTACACGGTAACGAACTTAAAAGAGAATAAATTGTAAGGTTATGTTATTGTCAGCTGATCGCACGGTCATCGAAAATAATGAATACCAATCATTATGAGTAACAGTGTACATGGTATATGCTAATTACATGATTCATATTATTAGTAAAAAAATTGTTTAATTAATAATAAATTTGTTTAATTTTCCCAAATATGGTGCATATCCCAAATAGCACAAACACATCTTAAAGACGTCTTAAAGACGATATGTAAGTACGTCTGTCAGACGTCTTGTAGGTCTTTGACACGACTTTAACACCTTCTTTTTAGACGTCCAAAAGACGTCTTTTTGGAGACGTCGTTTTCACGTCAGAAATGAGACGCATAAAATGCACCCTCCTCCAGCCGACAAAACAACGTCTGAAAAAGTATGCCTTTTTGGACGTATAAAAGGCGTCTTTTCGAGACGTAAAGACGTAAAAACGACGTTAAGACGACATCTTTAAGACGTCTTGTTCTATCTGGTATATAAATAATTTTTATGCTTCACCAAAGTAGAGTCGAGATTATTTTTCTCCAATGTTTGGTTTCTACAAATACATTTTTATTAATGGCTGAACGAATATTTATTTATTAACAATAATATTTGTAATTTCAATGTTTTAGATGAAGTGAATTTGTTGAAGTTGAAAGACGTAAGTTCATAAATAGTCTTCAACTGTAAATAATACATGGGGTTGACAATCAGACGATCTGTCAATTTGACAAGCTTCTCTGGCACTAACATGGCTGCCGAGATCAATAGAAAACTGTCATAATACGTTTCGTTGGTAGATAGTTTGTGTCGGCGTTATTAGATTCTCGAAAATGTTTCGCCGGAACGTTTCCTCGTAAATATGCACGTTCTATAAGAGAGCTTCTTTATATTTCCGCGACAATGCCGTAATCTCGATCGTCGTAATGATAGGTGAAAGTGTTCCGAATAACTGTTGACCCGTGAGTAGAGGGTGATTCACAACAATGTAATCCGGCGTTACAAAGACAACATGTTTTTTAATGATTAACGAGAATCATAGATATTCTATAAGTTCCTAATATTTCGGACGAACACCCGATAAAACAGAATATTAATAACAAATAAACTTCCAAATACAGTTTATACATTTACATTATACTTATTACACAAGCGAGTGCCTATTTCTACAATTTCTCTATTTCAATTTCTATTTTTCAATTACCAGTAAAAAAGCCGATTAATCAAGGAAGCTGTCAAGTTTCCGTTGCCCGACATTTTAATATGGACTTTTTTGAATTTATTTGCGTGTCCGTGATTACATTCGTGTGCGGTATAATATGTACGCTAGCACTGGAGTTTTACTTGTTCAAAAAGTATCTGGAACAAGCGCCTCTAGCAAGTCCACCAGAAAAGTCGATCCAGCATGGCAAGGCGAAGTTACCTAAGGAACTGCTCGAAAAGATTCAAGATGAAAAGAGTAATTCTAGTACAAACATATCCCGTCAAGCTATATACCAAGGTAACGAGAACTTGGCCATAAACTTGACTCTGCAATTTCTATTCAATGAACTGCGAAACGCTGAGCGTGTTCGTTTGTGGCTGTATAGAAAGCTGAACAATGAATTCAAGGAACTCTTGACTCAGTCGACGACAGGGAAATTGTTGGACAGCGTAAAGGTAAATCAAACAATCTGAAATATTATTCCTACAAGATTTACAAGTATTTTATTTTTCCAGTTGAGAGACTTGAATCTGGGTACACAGTTCCCTACGATAAAAGGCTTAGAAGTTGCCGATTCGAAGATAGATGCTGATACGGGTTTGCTAGAGTCTTTGGATTTATCTTTAGATTTGCATTATTCTGGTAACTTTCAATTGTCGATAGATGTTAAAATGTTATTAGGCAAAACTGCCTACATGGCTTTGCAAGGTAAGGCACATTAAAAGTACAAAGGTCTTTTTGACACGAATTTAACGAATGTCTGTTTCTCAGTGAAAATGATCAGCGGTAGAGCCAGACTACAGTTTACACGTGTTCCATATACTCATTGGTCCTTAAGTTTTTATTCGGATCCTATACTTGAACTAGAGGTGCAATCTCAATTTCAAGGTCGTCAATTACAACCACAGATTATCTCTTTGATCACTGGACAGATTCGGAGAGCTGTGCGTAGAAAGCATACACTACCTCGCTACAAACTACGATACAAACCATTCTTCCGCAGACTGAACGACGAAGCAGTAGATTTATCCGAAGTAAGAGACCGAAACATTGTGCCACGGAGTATAATTTACAAAAGTTCTTCCTTCTCAGGTTTCCAACATTCAATTCACACCTGGCTTCTTGCAAGTGTCGTTGTTCGAAGTGAGCAGATTGAATCTTGGACCCAACATGCTGAACGCGGAGGATAAGTCGCAGATCGAAGTCTATTCTACGATAAGCGTCGATTCAACACCCTGGGTGTTTCTTACTCAATATACTGGAGTTCCTTACATGGTGTTGGATTTGATAATTAGCAAAGTTGGTTCTCAGCAACTCGGTGTAGTATTTAAGCAAGAACTCGTGCCAGAGATAGGGCACGTTTGCGTGCTAGTCGAGACGATAGTAGCCGGGAGTCCTGCGGCGATAGCCGAGATGAGAAAGGGCGATATTTTGGTAGCGGTAGACGGCAAGAAGGTGTCGAGTATGAACCAGGTAGCGAAACTGGTGAAGAACGCTGTGCAGAGGCGATTTATTATAAGAGTCGAGAGGAGGTATTCTAAAGCCGATTTAGATAAGCAAATCAGTATGAAATTGGACAGCGAGAAGCTGTCTGCGGAGAAGGGAATGGACAGGAAATCATTGAAAACCGATCCGATGACGAGCAGAGGGGACACACCGAGTACAGATGATTCTAGCAAAATCAAATTCGAAAGCCAAATCAAATTCTCAGACCTGAAAGACTCGGAGAACGAGATCACCGAGAAACTGGAGACGGGAAGCAGCAAACTCTTTCGAAGAAGGAAAAGCAGCGTACACACTGCGGATGAGCCGGCTCACACGCCCGATTCTACTCCCTCTAGGAAGATCTCGACAACGTCGAGTCAATCGTTAATGTCGAACACCAGTTCTCAGGTCTGTTACGATGATAATTACGTGATCAACGTAACAGATTTGTACTACACCACGAAAGAAAAAGAGTACGCCTCGTTGATCAGCTTTGAGGAGATTAGAAACTTTCAAATTGATTCGGAATTGCAATATTTGAATATAGGTGTGTGGGGCCGTGTAAGGGGAGGCGAATTCCCTCCTAAATTATTAGGATACATTAACGTCCCGATGAAATTGATTCTAGCACAATGTTACACATCCTCGACCGGTCATTACCTTAAATGCCATGCTTTGCTACCGCCTGATAGTGGTACGTATCTTAATTATTGAAACAGCCAGCGAAGCTCGAATTCTCCATTGAATCTCTACTAATATTCTCGTATCCATTTCAAAGCTTCTCTAACGTCGGTCCACACAAAGTTACAAGGCTACTCTGGATTCGATCCGACACTTTGTTACGGAGATATTTTGCTGTCTTACGTGTGGGAGTCCAGTTATCCGAATCGTCATACGGCTAGCGATCCAGGGAAGAAGGAGAGTATTGAGACTGCCAAAACGCAACCAGCGCTGAACGAGGAGATTATTGATAAGAAAATGCACGACTTCATTAGAACACATTTCCACAGGGCAACGCACTGTGACTTTTGTACAAAGAAGGTTTGAATCTCGATTTTCTTGCCACTGAATATCGGTGCAGTGAACGTTAAAAGGATATTCTTTGAACCGTACAGATTTGGTTGAAGGATGCTGTACAGTGCAGAGACTGCGGCATGGTGTGCCACAAGAAATGCGAGGCTCGCTGTCAAGCGTCAGGAAATTGTGGGGCGGAAAGTTTAGCGATGGCGTTAGAAACCGATGAAATAGAGCCTAATACTCTAATTGGGGATTCAGGTCCAGAGATATCTCTAACCAGTTGCGAAGATACTGTACAGGTACTCAAGACGTTGTAAAAGTATTTCTTAAACGCTGTAATGGTATTGCCAACTCATCGCAGATGAGCTCTACGCAGATACGTTGACACGTTGGCGATTCCATTCAGTTATCGTTCGGTCAAGAGAGAGAGACAAGAAACGATTACAGTACGGAGAAACTAGTCTCGAATTTTTCGAATTTATTCGAACATGTGATCAACGCATAATTCCTATATTTTTTTTTTTTTGTAATAAGAAATTAATTGTACATTGAGTTTTTGAGGTAGACGTTTTAAGAGAAGATAATCCATGAGATTCGCATTCATCTTACATATCTATTTATTACGGGTAGACGGATACCTGCTTTTCCGGGTACTCGCCCACCCCTTTATTTATTATCTTCACGATATCGTACCCGATACAAGGAATTACAGTTTCTAACGATTTAAATGAAAAAAAAGCTGTACACTTTTAAACAACATATCCATATATTTATATTTATATATAATAGAGTATTTTCTTGGTACTTTGTATATAGAGAGACAACTGTTAAGTGTGTTTCACTTTATTTGTTGCCAATAAAACGAATCTGATCATCTGTATTTAGAGGGCGGTGAAGGTTTTTTGTAGGATTGCACCTTGACCTTTGTTTTTTGAGTATTCAGTATCTGTGAGCATTGTACGTATATAGACACACATACACACATACATACACAACCATTTCGCTTCGGTATCGTGTAACAGAAGCTAGTAGGTGATCTTGCAGAATGAAAGCAAATGAATCGGAAAGGAACACCACGGTCGCATATCTTTCGTTATCATTATAGTAAGCTAATAATAATACCGGTTAGCTCGCGATCAACCGATAGAACATTGTATTAATGAATTTCCAATTCGTTGGTTCGATCGATCAGGGTGCAACTATGATGGCCATGAAGGCTAGTATAGCTAACACTCTGTTGGGCCTGAAGAAGGCTGGAAGTACCAGTTGCTTGGCACCACCGGCTTCCGGTACTGGTCTGGCATCTAGAAGTCTTCCCCCAAGTCCCTGTGCATCCCGCAAGGTAGAATTTAATACCACAGATTTGTTCGCTTGGAACCGAGAAGGATTTCCAATTTTCTATCCAACACTTTGGCTCGCTGACCGTGTCACCTGTTCGCTACAATAAAAAAAACAACCATTGCCTGTACAGTCTTGCCCCTTCTCTGTTCCACTCCTCCTCTTTTTCTGCCCAATTCTTCTACACCAGCAAATCTAACGACAATAATCACTAGACGGCGAATCTTTAGGCAAAATATAAATGTCTTTTGTCCATCGTGGGTAGCAGGAATAAAATAAAAATTGATTTCATCCCTTAAAGGGGTGCGCCTTCTCATTTCATGATAATACAAAGATGGGGGTTTTCAGTAGTTAAAAGAGCTAACTGTTTTTACATTTATGAGGTGTTATTCTCGTTATTCGGCAGCATTATGCTTCCAAATAATGTAAATTAGTAATGAAGAACCCCATCCTTGCATTATTTTACATTACTACCCACTTAGTGACATTGCTGCCTTTAAAACATTACGATGCTTTTAATCCTTTACTGATTTATATTTCACTTAACTAATTTCATTGCGAATGCATAAAGATCCGCAGTCTACTAATCACGCTTGCGGTTGATCAAAGTGTTTGATTGCTTCGCGTACGGTAGAACTTCCCTCTGTCTTTTTCTCTCTTTCTCTCTGTCTGTATCTCGCTATCCATTTTGGCTTCCACTGGCTTCTCTCCGTATTGTCGTACGTAAAAGAGAAAAAGGAATGCACCATTTTACGTTGGTCATGTCACTAATTGTTATTTGGAGTAACAGATGCACAATCAAGGCCGCCGCATTTCTTGCACAACGTTGTATTAATATCACTGCTAACTGTTACGAGTCAATCATAGAGCAATTAATTGGTACGAATTGCTTTGCCAGTCATTACTTTGTCACGCTATTTTTCCCTCTGTCTTTTCCTCGCTGTATCTTTTGCATTGTAAGTCGACCGCATCGTTATCTAGGATCATGATTCTTAGATTGTAAAACAGTGGGCTTCCGACAAATCTGATCGAATTGTTGAAACGTTTAGAATTCGTTGGTCGGAGGCTTGGGCATAAGTCCAGACCTGTTGGAGGGCGCAGAGCCCAGCGTGGCGGCGCCATTGTTAGCCGGGGACTTGGACGACGGTCTTATGTCCAGGGCTAAAGACACCGGCAAGTTTTTGTATAAAAATTTGGAGCCACGGGATCGCGTCGAGAAGATCAACACCATGGTACGAACTCTTTCAACTTTATTTATTAGTACGGTAAAGTAGCGATCTAGCTCTCTGAGGATCTCCACGGTCGCTATCCCTTTGCCTACCCTTTACATTGGGGTTCATCTTCTACGTTCGGCGTCCTTTAGTATGAATAGTTTCCCTACACGATTTTTGTCCCTGCTCGGAACGGATGACGAGAGATAGATCGCCACTTTACTGTAATAGTCGAATACTAGCCACTAAATAATATAATATTAATATAATATTAATATTATTAATATTATTTTTTTTTAATTTAATTTTTTATTCAATTTATTTAATTTAATTTAATTTTTTTTATTTATTTATATTATTATTTATATATAAATTATTCAATTTAATTTATTTATAAATTCATTTAATTTAATATTAATAATAATATTAATATAATATTATAATATTTGTACGAATACTTTGTACACCCACTGTACAGAGTGTTAAGAAATGTAATATTTATAAAATGTTTATACAAAATAATGTAATATTAATATTATATTAATAATTTAATAGAATATTAGCCTATGTACAGGGTGTTAAGAAATGTTTGGTCTCAGCAAGCATAGTCAATCTACATCTTCGGATCGATGGAGATCTGTAAAAAAATTATGCCGCAAAATTGTCCTTGACCTTGAAATTCAAGGTCAATTTTTTTCATTATATTCTTTTTCATTGTAACTTTGACGAACATACGTTTGAAGAACGAACCACCTTTGACACTTTTTATCCTCATGATGTGTAGAATACAATAAAAAAACTTAACCTTGAAATTCAAGGTCAAGGACAATTTTGCGGCAACTTTTTTTTACAGATATCCATTTATGTGAAAAAAGAAATATTTACAGCAAACTGTACGCTTTGAAGTCGCGAATAATTTGTACAACTTAACGTCGTGTTTCATTAACGAGTTCAACTAACCGAATCCGTTGAACGTGCACGCAGATGAGCAAGCTGAAAACCGCGCTCGACGCGGAAACTACCTCAAGATTAGAGCTGTCGCAGACCGGGGACATGGACAGTATTAAATTGATCGCGCAGAGCGATTTGCGGGTGCAGGCACTGAGCGTGCTGCTCTTGCACTATTGCGCCGGGTTGCAGCACGCGCAGGAAGAACAACACCGGTTCCAGGCCAGGAAGGACTCTTAACGGATCCGTGTTCCGCAAGAAGAGACCGAGAAATAACCGATACGGCACTTGCGATCTCAACATTCCAACCCGCGCGACTCGAAATCAGTCTGAAAATCGGCGGACGTCGATATCGGTATCGAGGTGAAGTTGACGATGATGTGGGTTCTCTTTCGATTTCAATGAGCTTTAAATATGTCGTCAAAACATCGTGTACGAGGCTTTAGTTTACGAGATAATCGCTGAAAAACTTACCGTGTAAGTCCACGAGGTCGATGCATCGATACACTACGTCCTGTCCGATTTCTATGAGCTTTAAGATTAATCCTACCTAGCCCGAAACATACAGGGTGTCCCAAAATTCGTGTACTTCCCGGAAATGGGAGGTTCCTTGGATCATTTGAAGCGACATTTTCCTTTACAAAAATGACGTCGGCGGCTTTGTTTAGAAGTTATTAACGAAAAACACGGACCAATCAGAGCGCGGCTACAGCGGATTGATTCTGTCGCTGAGTCGGACTCCGTAACACTCATTAAGCTTGTTGTACATTTCGTCGGGGCGAAGTGGGTCCGTGGAGTGGACCCCTGGAGAGGGGACGAGTCAGAGTGCGCGCGCATAGTAAAGTTGTCGCGCGGAGTGGGGATAGCTGAACTTTTTAATTTCTAATTTTAATAATTTTATTTAATTGTTATTTTCTCCGAAATTTATAGACTTTAAAAAATTTTTTTTTAATAATGCATTTAGCACATCAGGAAATTAGTTTAAAATCAATTGCAAAATTTGCCACCGAACAGACAAACAAACAAGAAAGCGAGCTAATAAAAACGTGGTAAAATCTAAACCAGCATTTACAATTAAAAGTTTGGTTACCATATACGGTTACCCATATATCCTAACCCAACTCAAGCTCACAAAAGATTTTTGCCAATATCTCCGAAACTAAAGCCGACCGTCGACTATTTCTACGGAAGAAGTTATTTAGAATGTCGAGCTTTATAACATACTTCAAGGTCACATCATCGGAAACTTTGCCGACAATGATTCTAGATGTCGCACGGCCACGTGCGCACGCGACACATACAATAACCTCTTTCGATTGTTCGTTTTTATATTGTGCTGTGTGTGCGATATTCGTGTACGGTAGACCCTCGTCCCGTGCGCCTCGGTTTCCTCGACCTTGGAACGACCCGATAGCCGCCAAACTCCTTGTAGTACAAATTATAATAGCGCGTATGCTTCTTCAATTCTCGAGTTTAAGAGACAAGGGGCACCACGTGTGATAACTAGATAGTCACTAGAATCTTACTAGATTTTGTATTGAAACATGGGTTTGTTAGGTTAAGTTGGGTTAAACATACATGTGTATCAGTCTAACGCTTCAATTTTCCTATGATTCCACGTTTTTTTCTTTTTTTTTATTAATGTCTTTATTGCTTTTAGTAGATTCGAGTGGACTCAAGGCCCATATATTTTGTTATTCTTACGATTCCACGTTGGCAGTCCTGACTAGGCGCCATCTGGTCTAACAAGCTGAACTAAAATTGGCTCTAGACTTGCTTTAGACTCTGGCATTATGAATGCAAGTTTTTTTTACCTTATATGAGCATATTTTGAGCTGCACAAGGGTTCATTTGATAAAAAAGGTTAACTGCACCACGCTGTGCCCATCACATGAGTGAAAAATGTCTATTTGTGACTGAACATTAATAAAACATTAATAAAAAAAGGGGAAAACGTGGAATCATAGCAAAATTGAAGCGTTAAACTGATACATATGTATATTTATCAGTGTCACGTGGTGCCCCTTGCCTCTTAAAGATGCTCAAATCTAACTAGCGTACGAAAATGAATTTTGCGTCAGGACATTGTAAACGTTGCGAGATATTCAGATTATTAGTTCAACAATCGTCCTGCAGAGGAGATGAATATTTTTACTATTTTTTTTTTTGATAGTTGTGTATATTTCCGTGAACAATGTTTTTATTATTTATCCGGTGGATATCTTGCGGTGGCACGCGAAGAGGGAATACCGTGATAGGCCTCGAAAAACAATACTCTTGAGTAATCTGACCGTGATATATCGTTTTATAGGTTATCGGAGAAAACACCAAATATTATAAAAGACTTAAATTTACGGATTACGCGTGTATCGGTATCGAACAGAGTACAACTGCGCGTTGTCGGAGATGCGCAACGTCTAGATTATTATCTCTCGATTCGGTGTAGGTTCAATTAGCTGTGGTTAGTCGATTATTATAAATTAGGGTAACGAAGTAGCGTGTCTTGAGTTGAGGCGCGAGGTAACGGGCAATTAGGTACTTTATAGTAGCGTTCAGATAGCTTGATCACGACCGGGAGTTACTCTTTTTCATATCAATTAGTAGTTGTAATACGTCGGACTTTTCAGTCACGAGTGAACTGTCGTTGAATGCGTGCGTCCTCTTCTCATTTTTCTCTTTGCCTCCGTATCTCTGTATCTCTCGGTGTCTTGTAAGGGTGTACGGGTACTGGGAAATTCGGGTTGAGTCGGGACCCGAAAATTTATATTGTTCGGAGAGTGTCGTAGATCTTAAGATTGTGCCAGAACCCGAAATCTCGGGTTCGGGTCGGGAATTTTCGGTCGAGAATAGTCGGGTTCCCGAAAGTGAGATACATTTCGGGTCCCGAAAGTAAGATACATTTCGGGTCTCGAAAGTATCCGGCTGCCTATGTCTCTTCGGGACCCTGACGCTCGGGTCGGGAATTTTCGGTGGAGAATAATCGGGTTCCCGAAAGTTAGATACGTTTCGGGTCCCGAAAGTATCCGGCTGCCTATGTCTCTTCGGGACCCCGACGCTCGGGTCGGGAATTTTCGGTGGAGAATAATCGGGTTCCCGAAAGTGAGATATGTTTCGGGTCCCGAAAGTGAGATACGTTTCGGGTCCCGAAAGTATCCGGCTGCCTATGTCTCTTCAGGACCCCGACACTTTCCGCGCCATGCGTCGTCTCTTTTTCTTGACACCCGCTCTCTCTTTAGATATCTCGATACTCGGTATATTCGTAATACGAACTTCGTATCGATTCGTGTGTAGTCGAAAATCTTCGGGCTCTCGAAGAGACATAGGCAGCCGGATACTTTCGGGACCCGAAACGTATCTCACTTTCGGGAACCCGACTATTCTCGACTGAAAATTCCCGACCCGAGCGTCGGGTTTTCTCGAGATTTCGGGTTCTCAGACAAACCTGACCACAACGTTCCACTGAATCAAATGGAGCTTTTCACACTTGAGCTGACCGTACGCCGTACGCGCTGCGCGCGCACAATAGGACATATGATGAATTCTATTTCAAAATCAAAGAACTTTTAATAGACATGAGATAGAGCGATGATTTTTTTTTAAATTAAAACTGAAACTTTGCAGAACATGGAAAAATAGAGAGATTATGAAACAAACTTTTTTTAACCTTGAAAAAATTCGCCAAACTAGTTCAATTTGGAGCGATGATTTTTTTTAAATTAAAACTGAAACATTGCAGAATGTGAGAAAAACAGAGAAATTATGGCACAAACTTTTTTTAACCCTGAAAAAATTCGTCATAATAGTGCAATTTGGAGTGCTGATTTTTTTTAAAATTAAAACTGAAAGTTTACAGAATGTAGGAAAAATAGAGAGGTTATGGCACAAAGTTTTTTTAACCTTGAAAATATTCGTCAAATTAGTTCAATTTGGATCGATGATTAAAAATAATATAATAAAAAAAATAATATGATAAAAAAATTTTTTTTTAATTAAACCTGAAACTTTTCAGAATGTGGGAAAAATAGAGAAATTATATAAAAAAGTTTTTATAACCTTGAAAAAATTCGCCGTACCGTCCACTCTAGTGTGAAACGGAGGTAAAACCCGATCCAAGGCTCGGGTACCCGACCGCCCCTAGTGTCTTGCGAGAAACCGCGAAATAGCGTTTCAGCGAACGGCGAACAGGCTCTGCAACGAATCCGCATTAGCTGCAACTGATTCAACGATATTGTCGACGCTCGTGCGTTGCCTATGCGCAGATTTTAACGAGCGTACAGTACGACACATACATGCATACATACGTCACAGACAGACAGACAGACAAATACACGCGATACGATAGAATTCCATCCATAGGTAAAATCGAAGGTTGACAAAGCCTCGAATGTATATTATATATTTCCTGGCTTCGCAAGGTATTACGACTTATTGTTAAAAAGATGTAAAGTCAATATAAACAAATTAATATAGATTATTGAAACGAGAGAAGGCCAATCTGTGTTTTGTTAAATGGCACCTGCGCCGAAGTGAAATTTTCTATATAAAAATTTTTTATATGAAAATTTCATATAAACCTCAATAAATTTAACATTTTATGTAAAATTTCATATACAAAAATTTTTTATATGAAAATTTAATATGAACCTCAATAAATTTAACATTTTATTTAAAATTTCATATACAAAAATCTTTAATATGAAAATTTAATATAAACCACAATAAATTTAACATTTTATTTAAAATTTCATATACAAAAATCTTTAATATGAAAATTTAATATAAACCTCAATAAATTTAACATTTTATTTAAAATTTCATATAAAAAATTTTTTATATAAAAATTTTAATATAGACCTCAATAAATTAAAAATTTTATTGAAAATTTCATGTAAAAAATTTTTTTATATGAAAATTTAATATAAACCTCGATAAATTTAACATTTTATTTAAAATTTCATATATAAAAATTTTTTATATGAAAATTTAATATAAACCTCAATAAATTTAACATTTTATTTAAAATTTCATATATAAAAATTTTTACATGAAAATTTAATATGGACCTCAATAAATTTAACATATTACTATAAAATTTATTGAATATATAAAATATCCTCAAATTTTTTATATAATTTAATTTTATGAATAGAATTTATATAGAAAATTAAATATTATTGAGGTTTATTAAACATTATTCGATCGGCACGTAATAGACACGGGAAGACGTCGCGGATCGAGGCCGAACCCGACTATAACTACCGGCGACGCGGGATGTTTCCGCTCGAGACGTTCGACCTCCGGATAAACGTGAAAATACTCGAAAAACAGACGACGTAGTAGCCCCACAAAGAATCTGCGTCAAAGCCGAGCGATTTTATAGGGGCAATGCCTCGCGCGTGCTCCTGGCGAATCCGTGATTTTGCGATTTCGAGCGTTCTCGGTCTGTTTCGCCACCGCCACCGACAGAAACTGCGATCGTTTCACGACTTCTCGGGGACACGAGTTTCTCCGCGTCACGGACACCAATGTTCCGAATTTCTCCGAGTCCTCCGAGAAACGCGAGAACTCGAGCGTATTCCTTTTAACCGGGGATCCTGCGTTATTCGGAATTTTCTAATGTCTTTTCGATTCAACGAGTAAAGGCTGTCGCCCCCTCAACAGCCCCGCAATTGAACTCCGCCAAACCAACATCTCAATTCTTAACCCTCATACGTTCCTCAGAGTGAAAATTCAAGCATTTATTATTTCTACATAGTATTAAATGATTGATCCCTCTTTATCGGTGTAGTGAGGCGTATTTCACTAAAATGCGACATGATAAATGAAAAATAACCTAACCTAACCTAACCCTCATACGTTCCCCAGAGTGAAAATTCACTCATTTATTATTTATATATACTATAAAATGATTGATCCCTCTTTATCAATGTTTTGAGACTTATTTCTCTAAAATGTGACACGATAAATGAAGCAAAGATTATTGGTTTAAAGTGTGATGCAAAAATAACATAACCTAACCCTCATTCATTACTCAGAGTGAAAATTCATCCATTTATTATTTCTATATACTATAAAATGATTAATCCCTCTTTACCAGTGTTTTGAGACGTATTTCTCTAAAATGTGACATGATAACTTAATCAAAGATTATTAGTATAAAGTGTGATGCAAAAATAACATAACCTAACCTAACTCTCATACATTAGTCAGAGGGAAAAATCACCCATTTATTATTTCTACATACTATAAAATGATTCATCCCTCTTTATCGATGTTGTGAGACGTATTTCTCTAAAATGTGACACGATAAATGAAGCAAAGATTATTAGTTTAAAGTGTGATGCAGAAATGGGTGAGAAAGTATCATAGAATCTTTTATTCGCAACTATTTCCGAGTACCGTATGATCGTCTCTTATCCTTTTTGTTCCTGTTAATAACAAGGAATACCTTGGCATTAATTCTATCACTGTATCGGATCGGTTTTTGGCAAAACATTGTCAAATTCGTTAGATATCACGCCACGTCTCCGTGAGCGTGTGTAATTGGAAAGTCAGCCGGTTAAAAGGTTGAAATCCGTTCTTCGCGCGATTTTATTCGTGGAACGTCCGTTGTTCGTTTCTGCGACGGTGACGCTGCAGAGTTGGCGAGCGAACAAGCAGAATCCCGCGGCTCTGCCGTAAAATTGCGCGTCGTTTTCGGAAACTCAAAGTCACCGACGTCTCGCGGTGCCAATGATCTACCTGCTCTGGCGTCGAGACGCGTGTCGTTGCCACCGAATCTCTCTATTCGCGGCTACTCGAGTAGACTCGTCGGCGACTGGAAAACCGAAAAATGCGTTTGATCACTCTCGAACCGTTGATGAAAAGCAGAGTTGGGCAGTAATTAATTACGTCTACAATTACATGAGCCAAAGTGGTCTACAATTTCAATGCGAAAACAGATAATGGTCCAAAACATAAAAATTAATGGTTTAAAAGAAAAATTACTGTAATTTGTAATTGCAGAAATAAAAGTACAATTACATGTAATTGTAATTGGCAATTGCAATTACTTTTCGAATCACTGTAATTGTAATTGTAGTCCGCAATTACAATTACTGGTTGAGCCAAAGTAATTGCAATTACAATTACAATTGCTTACCCATTAATGTAATTTGTAATTGCAGAAATAATGGTACAATTACATGTAATTGTAATTGGCAATTGCAATTACTTTTCGAATCACAGTAATTGTAATTGTAATTGCAATTACTTTAGCTCAACCAGTAATTGTACTTTTATTTCTGCAATTACAAGTACAATTACATGTAATTGTACTTTTATTTCTGCATTTACAAATAATTGTAATTTAATTACATGTAATTGTAATTGGTCGTTGCAATTACTTAAAGTACAAAATTTAAAGTACTAAAATTATTTAGTGCCAGAATGGCACTAAAAAATATCAGATGCCTACTCAATGGAAATGTCTAAAAAGAACAAACAAAAAACATATGTTAGGAAATATATATTATTTATGATAATATTTATGATAATATAATAATATTTATTATTTCATGACAAACACTCCGAAAGCAAATTGATTATACAACTTGAACTTTGAAATGAGGGTTATTTTGGAAAGTAATGGTAATCGTTTCATACAGGGTGTCCCAAAATTTATGTACTTCCCGGAAATGGGAGGTTCCTTGGGTCATTTGAAGCGACATTTTCCTTTACAAAAATGACGCCAGCGGCTTTGTTTAGGAGTTATTAACAAAAAACACAGACCAATCAGAGCGCGGCTAGAGCAAACGGAGTCCGACTCAGCGACAGGTCCCGCTTAGCGTGGCGGTGGCATTGGCCGTGCCAGAATCAATCCGCTGTAGCCGCACTCTGATTGGTCCGTGTTTTTTGTTAATAACTCCTAAACAAAGCAGCTGGCGTCATTTTTGTAAAGGAAAATGTCGCTCCAAATGACTCAAGGAACCTCCCATTTCCGGGAAGTACACGAATTTTGGGACACCCTGTATAAATAAATTATATAAAACTAAATATTTCATAATATATAATGTATTTAATAAATAATAAATATTTCCTAACATATGTTTTTTGTTTGTTCTTTTTAGACATTTCCATTGAGTAGGTATCTAATATTTTTTTAGTGCCATTTTGGCGTTAAGTAATTGCAACTACCAATTACAATTACTTGTAATTGAATTACAATTATTTGTAATTGCAGAAATAAAAGCAAAATTACATGTAATTGTAATTGTGGTCCGCAATTACAATTACTGGTTGAGCCAAAGTAATTGCAATTACAATTACAATTACTGTGATTCGAAAAGTAATTGCAATTACCAATTAAAATTACATGTAATTGTTCCATTATTTCTGGAATTACAAATTACATTAATGGGTAAGCAATTGTAATTGTAATTGCAATTACTTTGGCTCAACCAGTAATTGTAATTGCGGTCCACAATTACAATTATAGTGATTCGAAAAGTAATTGCAATTGCCAATTACAATTACATGTAATTGTACTTTTATTTTTGCAATTACAAGTTACAGTAATTGGTAAATAATTGTAATTGTTATTGTAATTACTTTTTGCCCCACACTGATGAAAAGCGAACGAAGAGGACCGTGTTGTAGAAAAGGAGAGAGTGAGCGCGAGGGAGACCGAGACGGATGCACACGTGCGCTTACTGCACGAGCCGCGTGCATCGATCTCGATCCGACTTTTATCTCGCGCGAGCGGAACAGACTCTCGCGAGAGTCAACAGGAGCACGACGAGCGAGAAGTCATGGGGGATTTTGGCCCGCGAAATCTATTCTGGTCCGCGAAATGCACGCGCAGTATCCTCTGGCCGCGTGCCAAGCATACCGGTCATTCGTATAAACATTTTATCCCTGTTGGGCGCTGGGCCGCACGATCAATGGAGAGCAAAGTCCTCTCCTGGAGAAGAAAAAAACCCGATCGATCACGATCTCCACCGTTGGCTGATTCTTTTCCGTTCCCACCCTCTCCCGCGGTATCCCTGAATATCCCAAGGCCGTCGAATCCTCATCTTCCCGGAAATCTTTCAGTGCCTGAACAACAGAAACGAACGCTTTGTATTTGCTCGAACGGCAACGTTTTCGTTGGAACGTCGCGCTACGTATTCGTTGTTATTAACAGGAGGGAAAAGAATAAGAGACGATAATACGCTCCTCGGAAATAGTTGCGAATAAAAGATTCTATAATACCTTCTCACTCATTTTTGCATTACATTTTAAACTAATAATCTTTGCTTCATTTATCGTGTCATATTTTTGAGAAATACGTCTCAAAATACTGATAATGAGGGATCAATTATTTAATAGTATGTAGTAATAATAAATAGGTCAATATTCAGTCTGAGAAACGTTTGAGGGTTAAGCATTAAGAGGCAAGAGACACCACGTGACATACCTATTCTATGTCTTTATTAAAAGACATTAATCAAGCCCCATATATTTTTGTTGTTACGATCCTATGTTGGCAGTCCTGACTAGGCGCCATCTGGTCTAACCAGCTGAACTAAAATTGGCTCTAGACTTGCTTTAGACTCTGGCATCATGAATGGAATATGGGGAAATTGAATGCAATCACGGGCTGTTGCTTTTTTACCTTATACGAGCATATTTTGAGCTGCACAAGGGTTCATTTGATAGAGGAAGGTTAACTGTACCACGTTGTGCCCCATCATATCAGTCAAAAATGTGTTTTTCTCGATGTTTGCTCTACTTTGGGCTTATTTTTCTGTCACAAATAGACATTTTTGACTGACATGATGGGGCAAGTGTGGTGCAGTTAACCTTCCTCTATCAAATGAACCCTTGTGCAGCTCAAAATTTGCTCGTATAAGGTAAAAAAGCGACAGTCCGCAAACCCATGTTTCGATACAAAATCTAGTAAGATTCTAGTTACTTTCTAGGCATGTCACGTGGTGCCCCTTGCCTCTTAAGGGGGTAAGTGATAGGCAGAATATTACTAGAAAATCAGTAAAACAGTGTTTGCGGGATCGAATTGTTTGTCATTATACGAACATAATAGGTGCTGTGTGAGGGCTCATTATAAAGAGGAGGGTTGATTGTTGTAAGGTGCACTCATGATTCAACGAGGTTATGTTTATAGGGGGAAAATTCGAGACAACCACCCTTTGGTTCCCATGTATTTTTCTAATACAAAACGATTTGTTTTACTGAAATCATGAGTGCACCTTACAACAATCAACCTTCCTCTATATAATGAGCCCTCACACAGCTCCTACTATGTTCGCATAAGGACAAACAACAGTGTTTTTTTCTCACTTGTTTTTCTAGTAATATTCTGTCTATCCCTTACCCCCTTTACAGCGCCGCATGTGAACGACGCAACGACGTCGTGAACGCAGATTTCTCACAACGTTTTCGCGATCGCGAGTCAACCGGCGGATCTTGAGGAGAAAGCCGCAGAATTCGTTGTTTAATGTGGCGAAACGTGCATGCTTCTTGATCTCGAACACCACGCCAAAACCTCCGTTCGGTGCTCTCTTTTGTCCGCGATAGGCGAGAAAGGGGCGAAGAGAACGGGAGAGGCTGGTACTTTTGCCAACAGGTCCAGACGTGTTCGTCTCGTTGTTTATTATCGCGACGCCGTGCACGTGTTCCGCTAGCAGAGGCACTGCCGCCATACTTACTCTTTTCGAATGAATCCTTCGTTAATTGCGTACTCTTAGTTACGACGTATACGGTGTCCCATTGATCCAATCGGAGACTTTCCAGTTTCACGCTGCACAAACAAATCGAAACCGTAAATAGATATGTTCTCGCGGCACCGCCGGAAGTCGAGCAAAACTTGGCGCGTGTCCGTACACCACTTATTTTATTCGCAAATCTCTTCGAATATACTTCATTCAAGACTTTTCTTTTATGTAGGTGTGCTCCTTCGACATTGTTCCACCAAACGGATGCTTCTGAAATTTTTATATAAAATAGGTTAGGATCATAGCAATATTTTAGAATTTTTTGGTTGGTGTTAACTCAAGGGAAGGTGGTTAAAAAAATTCCCAAAATATTAATTAATTGTACATCGTTTACCGATTCCACTTATTTCGTTTGCAAACCTCTTCGAGTATATTCATTTAGGACTTTTTTCTTTTATGTAGGTGTGTTCCTTCGACACTGTTCCACTAAACGGACGCTTCTGAAATTTTTATACAAAATAGGTTAGGATTATAGCAACATTTTAGAATTTTTTGGTGGGTGTCAACTCAAAGGAAGGTGGTTAAAAAAATTCCCAAAAAATTAATTAATTGTTTTCAACTATAATTAATTAGCAAAAAATTCAAATATAGAGTGTATTTATATCTTTTGTTTGCCTTTTTTTTATTTTTTAAACAACTAACCCTACCAGATATGTCAACCAGCTCCACAACCGGAGTTTCTTGACTTTTGGCTCTCACTAATTTAAATTTGATTTAGATTACAATCTAGGTTCAGTGAAATCGATTTTCAAATCTGTATACCCAAGACAATGTGCAAACTTTTGGTGTGCAACGAGTCAGCAAAATACTAATGGTTTACTAGTAAAAATTAATTAAGTAAAAAGTTAGTTGACTCGGCCAATTAACGGATTACGGTTTTCTACTACAGTGCACCTTTATTCTAAAAGTTTTCCCCTTTCTTTTTTAAAGAAATTTTTTTTTTTAAGGAATTCAAAAATCTTTTTTTATACAAAGATGAACAGGAGTATCGGGGGCCGTTGGTGAGGACTCCTTCTTCGATTCACTCACCAACGCCATATTCCCGAGTGTGGACCCTGCCTCCGCCATTTTTTTTTTAAAGGAATTCAAAATCTTTTTTTATAGCAAGATGAACAGGAGTATCGGGGGCCGTTGGTGAGGACCCCTTCTTCGATTCACTCACCAACGCCATATTCTCGAGTTTGGACCCTACGCAATTTAAATTAAGAAATTCAAAATCTTTTTTACAATTAATTTTATAACTTTAATATTAATTAAATTTATAACTTTTATTTTATTATTTGTGTCGTTATCTTTTGTTTCAGGATAGAATATCCGGATTTCATCTCAAAGCAGAACTGATATTCTATGTATTTATTAAAAAAAAAACTTTTTCACTTTTGTGGAAAGTGAGTTGTTCATTCTTCTTTATCACCCTCTTTCATTCTTCAGTCCTTCGCGGTCCAAACATCGCGAAAACAAGTGGAAAACTGGAAAACTCAGCCGAAGCGACAATAAAGAGTGTGGCGCAGTAGGCATCGTGCCGACGTCGACGATGATCGTCGACGTTTCCCGGTGTTCGCGCGACCTTGCGATTCCGACGACGCTTTTAGCGAATATCTTTCAGGGAAAACCGCTCGACAAAGCTTTCGCCTTGGAGCGCGCGGCACGAGCCGGAAGCGCGTCAAAGCCGAACGACCACGAGGATTTTTGGCCGAGCCGCTGATCGCTGTCCGTTCCAGCGGGCGCTTTTTCGCCGCTAATTGCTTGTTTATGTAACTCGAGCGATGGAACATGGAATAAAATATTCGAGCAACGACACACGGAATCGAAAACCGTGGGCGATCGTTTCATAAAGCGGCCGCTGGCCGGCGAACGTGAACGCTTCCTTCGCACCTCTCTCGTTGCGCAACGCCGAGCGGATAACACCGGAAATATTGATCTACGTTCGAAATTGCTCTTTAACGACTTATGAATTAAAGATGAAAGAAACTTGGCATTAATTAAAGAGCACGGGAGGGGCGAGGAGGGAGTCGCCGATTCCGTAACCGACGGTAACAGGAAGCACCGTTGTTCCGCAGCTGTCGAAACGACAAAAGCAACAGGAAAGAGTATATAGATATAGAGATTGCATTTTTATTTTTATTTTTTATTTTTATTTTTTAATTTCATTTTTTAATTTTTTTTAAAATTTATTTTTTTATTTTATTTTTTAATTTTATTTTTAAATTTTATTTTTAAAATTTATTTTTAAAATTTATTTTCTACTTTTATTTTTAAAATTTATTTTCTTCTTTTATTTTTAAAATTTATTTTTTAACTTTATTTTTTAATTCTACTTTTTAATTTTATTTTTTAATTTTATTTTTTAATTATATTTTTTAATTTTAGTTTTTAATTTTATTTTTTAATTTCATTTTTTAAATTCATTTTTTAATTTTATTTTTTAATTTCATTTTTTAATTTTATTTTTTAATTTTATTTTTTAATTTTATTTTTTAATTTTATTTTTTAATTTCATTTTTTAATTTTATTTTTTAATTTCATTTTTTAATTTCATTTTTTAATTTTATTTTTTAATTTTATTTTTTAATTTTACTTTTTGATTTTATTTTTATTTTTATTTTTATTTTACTAATGGTTTAGTTCTTCAATCTAATATATGTATATTTAATAAAGAAACAAATTTTACTTAATGAGATAATCATCATTGATCGTATTAGTCAAAATTCATGAACGAAATCTAAATCTACGTAAATTTAAATGAAAATAAATTTCTTTTTGGAACTACAATTGAAATATATACTATGTATATGTAATATACGTAGGGTGTGGCACCTAAAACAGGTCACCTGAATAAATCGCTTGCTTTTGAAGATAGAAAAAAAAAGGATCAGACCAAACTTAGTTGATGTATATTATAAATATATTTTTATTTGCGGCGCCAGGTTCGATCAAGTAAAACAATGAAAAAGAAAGGAAGGAGGTGTTTCGTCCTAGACCCACTGGAGGACTCATCAGTAAGGCTATCTAGTGGGTCTTGCCTTATACACGATAGGATGCTAGAAGGCAATTTGAAAATTGTATTTATACTGTAAGGTGACATTTCAGTAACTAGCGAGTTGATATCGAGGGTCTCGTAATCTGATGTAATTAATTTTTTTATAGGTGGAGACGTCAAGGAGATATGAAGGTCAACTCTGTTTTTTTAAATGGAACGGTATGATTTTTTATTTACATTCTGATAGTGTATTTCAAGATGAATACAATGACCTATTATGAAGGTCATCCAAGGTCACGCAAGGTCAACTGCAATAGAAAATAAAGTAAAAATGGTTGGAAAAGTTTAAGGTAGAAGAGAAATGAATTCACAAAACCTTCACCTAATTTATCGAAGAAAGAATACTGTCATTGTGTGTGAGATAGTAAGGATGACACAAAACATGGCTTTTCGAGAATCAACTGAATTTTCCGCGTTGCACCTTGTCAGGGAGTCGAGGTCAGCCGCCGAGTTTTCTCTGTACAGAAATAGTCGAACAGAGCGTCGTTGCGGCCACGCGAAGGTCTTAGCCAGCGACTTCTCTGAAAGATACGCGAACAGCCGGGTTTTCGATGGAAACAGGAAGAGCATCGCTGGATGCAAACAGCCTCGGTGACTCATCCAACGACGCTGTGTGACAGCGTCTTCGCCTCGATCGACAATTAGATTAGCGCCTCGTTCCTATCTAGGGATTGCAATACCGTGTCATTTTTTGGTACCGCATTTTTTAAATAGTTGATGCGGAATCCCGCTAATTCAATTTTTAAAAAGTCAAATTAAAAATTTTTTAATTAAAAAATCCAGTTAAAAATTTTTTTTAATTATCCCAATTTTTTAATATTGTAAATTCTTGCACTATTTACAATCGTATTGATTTTCTTCAGCAATTATTTATTAAATTTTCAAACACAACCTAGCAGGATTGTATGATGGTACCATGTCGATTGTTCATATCCCTTCTTTGTTGTTGTTAAACGAGTTGCCCTATATATTTTATTCTTTATTATTCTTAACAGTTTTGTGAAAGGATCTCATTCCGTTTATACCCTAGTAGCACAAAAATATTAGAAAAATATTTTTTAAGCCACATTTTTTCATATGAGAAAAATATTGGATCTGAATATTGTATACATGTACAAGAAATATAAATTGAATGTTTAAAAAATACAAGCTAAATATTCAGAGAATATAAAGTAGATATTTAAAAAATATCAGCCAAATGTTCAGAGAATAGAAAGTATACTGTACTTCTAATATGAAATAAAGATCCATTTAATATTTTTTAAAAAATGTGCATTCGTGGCAAAGAACAGTATCCCTGCCGGATAATTGTCCCTGGCCAGACCCGTGTTGCGGACAATTATCGATAAAATACTGTACTTCTAATATGAAACAAAGATCCATATAATATTCAGAAAAAAATATTTTTCTCGTAACATAAAATAGATATTTCCTGCATATTTGAAAAGAAACATTTGTTACTTAATATAAAATAAATATTGTATGTATATTTAAATATTAAGAAGAGATTGAATTTCTTTTTAATATTAATATTGAATCTCTTTTTAATATTAAAAAAAGATTGAATCTCTTTTTAATATTGATATTGAATTAGTAATAATATTGAATCTCGTTTTAATATTAATATTGAATTAATATTAATATTAAATCTCTTTTTAATATTAATATTGAATTAGTATTAATATTGAATCTCTTTTTAATATCAATACTGAATCTCTTTTTAATATTACATATATACAATATTTTGTGCTACTAGGGTAATAAATAAACGACTTTGTACCGCGGCGTAAACAAAGCGGAAGGAGATATATCGCTATATATCGATATATAAGGCGACGACCTTCGTCCGTTGAACGGCTAGTAATGCACTTAGCAATTTCGACAGGTTGCGGACCGATTCACGCGCCGACAAGCCTTAGATCGCAACGTGTGCGCGCAACGTGTCCCTACAGTTGTTTTCAAACAAAGAGAGGGAATCGAAACAAAGTAGTCAGCTGATCCGAGATGCATCTCTGGTGGGAGAACCGTGGGGCGAGGGCTTAAATAGCACCGCGTGTGGTAACGCGCGTCAGTGCCAGGCAGCGTCACCTGAGACGAACGCTCTCGTCGTTGCCTTCGATCCCTTTTTACTCGCTTCTCTCCACGAGTGCTGGAACACGGAGACCGCGGAGAAAACCGTGCATCCGAGATCCGATTAAATTAACCTTACCAATTTCGTTCCTCTAACAAAATAATAAACTTGCTGTTTAAAATGCTGGTTTCTTGATAGAGGGCGACAGTGTTGATCCATATACCTCCAAAAGTAAAAGCGACAGACACGTGTAAATCAGTCGGACGTGGATTTCCATTTGGATTGAAAGGATCCGAGGAGATACGGCGCAGATATTCTGGAGAGAAGACTGGAGATATTGCTTTTGTTTACCTTCGTTGGAATCGATAGCAGGAGAGATGCGACCGCCCTCGTACAATGGTGAACAAGTGCAACAAGTATCTCAGGAGCAGGGGGAGAGGAACGTGGCCATGGCAGTTTGCGTTCAGTTGGCGGGCCGGGCGATCATTAGAGTAGTTTCCCGGTGCGAGGAGGCGCAGGACAATTGCAACCTAGGTAGGTTCTATCCGCAACAGTGTCATCCGCTGCTCCGTTGTAAGATCCGAAAAGTAAGCAGTTCTAATAATTATATACAACAAACAAAACACGGTAAATTGCGATTTAAGAGAGGAGTCTCGTTTAAAGGATTGTAAGGATATCTGTAAGGATATGCGCCTTTTCGTTTCTCGATAATGTAGAGATGTGATTTTTTCAGTAGTGAAAAACGATAGATAAAGGATCAACCTAGGCAAGAGTCTGAGAAGTCCTGTTTTTTTAAGATAATAATAATTATAAATTTTATTTATGATTGTAATTATAAATTTTATTTATAATTGTAATTATGAATTTTATTTATAATTGTAATTTTAAATTTTATTCATGATTGTCATTATAAATTTTATTTATAATTGTAATTATAAATTTTATTTACAATTGTAATTATAAATCTCATTTATAATTAATTATAATTATTATTCAGTAATTCGCATTATTCGGTAGCATGTAGCCTTCACAGCCTTATTATTTATTTATTAAAAAAGAATGAGATCCTTTTACAAAATTCTGTCTCTATATATATATATCTGTCTTTGTCTCTGGAAGGTTTGAGAGAAAACCGCATTCGAAAAAGTCCATTTTATCAAAAGTTATAAGCAGAAAGGTGCCGAAAAGAGAGGGAAAAAATGGTAATTACATCACAACTTTTTGAACCAATGGGCTTTTTCGAATGCTCTTTGCTTTTAAACCTTCCTGAGGAAACGATGCGTTTAATGGTCCAAACCGCAGCTTTCTACGTTGAGCCGTTCTCAATTGATGCCGTTACAAACAGACATATAGACGGACACGATTTTATTATTTTGTTATACAGGGTGTCTCAAAATTCCTTCAACATCCGGAAATGGGAGGTTCTTGAGATCATGTCAAGCAAGATTTTATTTGCAAAAATATCGTCCGCGACTTTGTTAAGGAGTTATTAAAGAAAAACACTGACCAATCAGAACGCGACTTAGACGCGTGTTGGTACAATCGACCAATTGGCAGGTGGCGCGGCGGGCCCACTGTGCCAACACGCGTCTAGGTCACGTTCTGATTGGTCTGTGTGTTTTTGTTAATAACTCCTTAACAAATCGGCGGACATCATTTTTGCAAAGGAAAATGTTGCTTCAAATGATCTCAAGAATCACCAATTTCCGGATGTTGAAGGAATTTTGAGATAACCTGTATAAAGAGATAAATGGAATGAGATCCTTTTACGAAACTATTTATAATGACAAAGAAGAAGGAAATATAAGTCAACTCGTTTGACAACAACAATGAAGGGACATGTTGTATTTGCAAATTTAATAAATAATTAGTGAACAAAATCAACACGATTATAAATAGTGCAAAAATTTGCAATAATGCCATATAATAATAATTATAATAATAATAATAATAATGTATATTATTATTAATAATAAAAAAATAATAATAATGTATATTAATAATAATAATAATAATAATAATGTATATTATTAATAATAATATTGCTTTATGCTCCCAAATAATGGAAATTAAAAATACGACTTTTGAGAGTGGATCTTTTTATCCAGCACTTTTCACTACTGAAAAATTTACATTATCGAAAAATGAGAAGGCACATCCTGCACCCTTGTAATTCTGAATACGAGACTGCCCCTTAAGACACGCGTAATTGTTTCCTTTGCGATGCACACTTTCTAAGGTACGCTGTCTTTCCGCGTTCGAGCTAGAATACTTTCGCTCAGGTGCAGACCGCGGGAAGAGAAGTGGGGCGACGTTGCAGGAGGCTCGCCGATGCTTTTCCGTATCTGACGATGATCGTTAATTAATATAAACCTCAATAACATTAAATTTTCCATATAAATTTCTTTTACAAATAATTTTTAGAAGAAAATTCAATATAGATAATAATATTAATAATAATATTAAATTTTCTTTTCCATTTTCATTTACAAAAAATTTTTATTTGAAAATTCAATATAAACCTAAATAATATTAAATTTGCATTTACAAAAAATTTTTATTTGAAAATTCAATATAAACCTGAATAATTAAATTAATAATAATAATAATAATAAAATTAAAAAAAATAAATATAAAAAATTAAATAATAATGATATAATAATAAATATAATATATTATAATATATTATATTATATTATATTATATAATTATATTATATTTAATATATTAAATTTTCCATATAAATTTCATATACAAAAATTGTTATAAAAAAATTCAATATACACCTCAATGAACCGCAATAATGTTAAATTGTGACGACTCTCCTCGCGCGTGGCGTACGCGGACTGCGTAGTTTTAGTCATCGATGCTCTCAGATAAGCGATCGCCGCCAGTTAGATGTCAGACAATGTTAAGGTTGCGTACAACGTGAATCGTTGCCGCGAATTAATCATCGCGACAGATCGGTGGTTGCTCGCGTGCTAATTCCGATCCGGTGGATTACTCGCGATCGGTTTCTGAAGCTCGTGCGTCACTCCGGACTACCCCGAACAGAGGAAGTAGATCGTAGGACGCGGTATAGACTGTATACGGTTTTATTATATTATATATTTATTTTATTATAATGTATTCTACTGTGCGCAGTGGCGATATCGTAACCAATGAGGTTCTACCGAGGTGCGATTATTGCTAGTTTAAAACTTATAATGTATTATATAATTTCTAATTAGGCTGTATGAAATTCGATTTTATCTATATATTAGAACAATATTGGAATATTGTTCAGTTTCTCGAATCGGTTCACTGTTTTATATTTTACCCAGCCAATTTTTTTTATTATCATTATTTATTTATTACTAGCTTAAAATTTGTATTTGGAAAACCAAAGAATTGTGGGATCAGGACCTACAGAACGAATTTATATGAAAATTCAATATTAACCTCAAATAATATTAAATTTTTTTATAAAATAACCAATATATAATTTTTATATGGAAATTTAATATAAATTTCAAATATTATTAAATTTTTTGTAAAATATACAGTAGGAGATCAGGCAAGAATTAGGAGGTACCGTGGGTGAGTTCGTTAGTCGATCGGCTACCACCAGAATTGGTGAACAAAATCAACACGATTATAAATAGTACAAGAATTTGCAATAATGCGATTTAATGGATTAATTAATCCATAATTAGATTTCGCTTTAAGTGTTTTCCAGTACATAAAAATTGATTTGCTCAAGTAGAGAGGAACAACCCACACGATTATTAATTCAATGAAAAATAAAGATCTGGTCGGATATTATTCTTCTTTGCAGATAATGGTTCGAGGTTGATTTCAGTTAATATCTCGGAGTAATCATGATCGAAGATTGGCATTGGATTATTTAGCTTAAATGAACACAACTTTAGAAAATACTGCACTCTCTCAAGCATAATTTCGTACTTAGAGCTTTTCGGAGACCATATAATAGATGCATATTCTAATAGCCAATACGTAATCTAATTTTGTTTATAAACGCCTAAAAAAATGCACATATATTCGAATATTTACAAGATGATTTCTACAACGCCAGTTGACGTAGCGGCTATGGTCTCCGTCGCAAAACCGCTGAAGACTTTTTGGCCCAGGTTCGAATCCCGGTCAAGTCAATCTTTTTTCTCATTAATCAGATAGTTTTTTCTAACCATATTATTTTTGTTAAATCTTTGTAAAAATATTTTGAACGATGTTCAGACTATTTTCAATTAATTTTTCGGAAAAATATTGTTTGAATACTTTCGGTCTTTAATCATTTACGGATTGTATTACTATCATCTTTACTGGGTGACTTATTCAATAATAAATCACTAATAATTATATTAAAATATATTATAATAGATGCATTTTCTAATAGCTGCTTAATTCTGAATGCTTAATATTCTTAATGCTTAATGCTTGATGCTTAATGCTTAATGCTTAATGCTTAATGCTAATTCTAAATGCATTTTCTAATAGCTATTGCATAGTCTAATTTTGTTCATAAACGCCTGATCGAATAAAAATCTGAACGAAGAGAAACTGGTATAAGTGCATCCTTACGCGATGAACTCGTGTGCAATAGTGTGCATTGATAGCAGCGAGTTGCAACGCATGGTCTGACCCCCTACTGGCATAATCTACTTCGAACGGTGAATTCGTCGGTGAGGCAACCAGCGCGGCACGGCATCCCTATCGCCGCGCAAAATCGAAAGTAATCCTGTGACGCGTGCAAACGCGAGAAAGGAAAGCGATACCGTTACACGGGAACACCGTGGATGCTTTGCTGGTGCATCGACGTGCCAGCGCGTTCGCGTGCGCCTCGCTTTAAAAGATAGCACGCGAGCAGCCTGTTTTTTCCATCGATATACACTGTGAACCTTACACCGACACAGTGCGCCGACAAGGGGACTAACGCTAATAGACGCGCGTGACCTTAAGGTTCGTTCAGTTAGCTGACTAACAATGTTGGCAACGCGATACATGTTTCTGGCCGTCCTTGATTCTCTTGTTCGACCGACCCGTAACGAGCTCGACTTTCAAACTACCGTGACGAATTGTCGCGGGTTGCGTTTCGCCTTGGCTCGCGCGATCGATCGACCGATCGAGCCGATCGACCGATCGAGCCGATCGACCTAGTCGGGCTACGACATAGATCGCACGGTTCGCTTCCTCGTTTAACCTAGACAAGTCTCTCGGGTCCTCGACTTATCAATGCACCTGCATTTATCTCGGACCTTCCTCAATGTCATCCTCTTCTGTTTCTTTTTTATCTGGAAAATATAAATCTTCATTAATTTTTAAATAAACCTGGAACCATTATGTGCAAAGAAGAATAATATCCGACCAGAGCTTTATTTTTAATAAATTAATATGTGGATTGTTCCTCTTTACTTGATTTGGTCTGGTTGATCCTCTTCTGTTTCTTTTCTAAAAATATAAATCTTCATTAATTTTGAAATTAAATGAACCTGGAACTATTATGTGCAAAGAAGAATAATATCCGACCAGAGCTTTATTTTTAATTGAATTAATAATCTTGTGGATTGTCCCCCTCTACTTGATTTGGTCGGGTTGATCCTCTTCTGTTTCTTTTCTGAAAATATAAATCTTCATTAATTTTGAAATTAAATGAACCTGGAACTATTATGTGCAAAGAAGAATAATATCCGACCAGAGGTTTATTTTTAATTGAATTAATAATCTTGTGGATTGTTCCTCTCTACTTGATTTGGTTGGGTTGATCCTCTTCTGTTTCTTTTCTATCTAGAAAATATAAATCTTCATTAATTTTGAACTGAAAAGAATAATATCCGACCTGAGGTTTATTTTTAATTGAATTAATAATCTTGTGGATTGTTCCTCACTACTTGAGCAAATCAATTTTTATATACCGAAACGTGAATTTAACAATTTAAATTTAACAACTTCTTTGTTGTTGTTAAACGTTGTTGTCTTATAACCTCAAATAATATTAAATTTTTTTGTAAAATAGGATTATTTTTAATTTTAATTTAATTAATAATCATATGGATTGTTCCTCTCTACTTGAGCAAATCAATTTTTATGTAACGGATTGTGAACTTAACAATTTAAATTTTAATGTAACACTTCTTTGTTGTTGTTAAACGAGTTGTTTTTATAACCTCAAAATATTAAATTTTTTGTAAAATTATGTTTTTCTTCTTTGTTATTAATAATAGTTTTGTTGAAGGATCTCATTCCGTTTAGAATAAATAAATAATAATAATTTTAGAGAATAAGAGCATACAAATATATCATTCGAGAGGACATTTTTAGAGTACTTCAGAAATTTGTTGCTCTCGGAGATTGTTCTCTCAGCTATGCGACTTGTTTCCAGGTTTGCAAAAGTGCTATAGGGTTCCTCAGTAATGAAAAGCGTTATATAAAAATTCAATCTAGGCCGCAGTCGCCCTCGGCAATCTTGTTTTCACGTTTGCGAGGTGTAATTTGCATTATTCGATAATACGTAGTTGTCGTACTTTATGAAAATAGCTACGTGCGCAGAATTATGTTCCGAATAATGCATAATTCCGCCTCGTAAACGTAAAAATAGCGTTTCTATCTAGCGTTGTTGACTACTGGAAAACCCTATTGCATACACATTATCGAGAAATCAGAAGGCGCATCCCTTACAATATTGTAAACGTGACTACCCCTTTGAAAGGCATGGGGCAATACGTGACATACCTATTCTATGGTATTTATCCGGATTACCAAAGTCTGCAGGGAGAAAGTTTTTTTTGTGGTAACACTGATAAACATACATATGTATCAGTCTAACGCTTCAATTTTGCTATAATTCCACGTTTTTCCCTTTTTTTTATTAATGTCTTTATTAAAAGACATTAATCAAGCCCCATATATTTTTGTTGTTACGATCCTATGTTGGCAGTCCTGACTAGGCGCCATCTGGTCTAACCAGCTGAACTAAAATTGGCTCTAGACTTGCTTTAGACTCTGGCATCATGAATGGAATATGGGGAAATTGAATGCAATCACGGGCTGTCGCTTTTTTACCTTATACGAGCACGTTTTGAGCTGCACGAGGGTTCATTTGATAGAGGAAGTCAAAAATATC
>CM052338.1:2181042-2217948 GCA_028455595.1 Lasioglossum vierecki
TCGGATATTCTTCTTCTTTGCAGATAATGGTTCTAGGTTCATTGCGTAGTGTCAATGGATCAAATATCTGGCTAGCATATTTTTTTCAAAGGTCATTTTTTGAAGTTATCAAGGTCATCGTTGTTTTTCGATGTATAACGACATTATTCTTTAATTTCATCGTGTAGCTGATTGAAAAATACATTTAGATATGTATAACATCGTAACCTTGAAATGACTCATCTCGTTGCGCCGAGCAACAGAGTATTAAGGTCATTTCAAGGTCATGATATTATACATATCTGAATGTATTTTTCGATCAGCTACACGATGAAATTAAAAAATAATGTAGTTATGCGTCAAAAAACACAGATGACCTTGACAACATCGACAAAAAAAAGACCTTTGGAAAAGAAGGACACCATGCACATTACGAAACAAATATTTTTTGCTTCACAATAACCTGCAGAGATAAGTAGTTTGTCTTACCACGCAAAATAACGGCAATTTTCGAAGGTCAAGGTCATTTCAAGGTCACGTTACTCTACACATCTCAATGTATTTTTCGATCAGCTACACGATGCAATTAAGAAAATATGTGGTTATGCATCGGAAAATACTGATGACCTTGCTAACTTCAACAAAAATGACGTTCGGGAAAAAATACTGTTTACAATATAACGGTTCCTTTAAACCATTCAAATACCATACACAATATTTTTTGTACCCCCACAATTAGAGGAAATATTTAGGTGGCCTTACTTAGGTGTACCACCCTGTATATAGCAATCTAAGTGTGCGGATTGAATGAAAATCAGTGGAGAAACGAAGTATGGAACCTTCTAGAGGCGAAATTCTTCAAGTTTGCGTAGGTTCGCGACGACATGCACGCCGAAATACCGTATTCGTCCACGCAGAAATTAGAAAGTCATTCCGATTAGAAATCACGAAAATTTCACGAGGTCAAGACCATCAACTGTCTATTAGCAGTTCTGGCAAGGTCGTGAGAGGAAGGACGACTCGAAGAGTAATTAAGACTTGGAATATCATTTGGTCGTTTACTCGAGTTTAAGAGTGGCGGGGAATAACGGCTCCGTCGATTCTAATTCGAACAACGCCGAGCCACGCCGAGCCGAGCCGAGCCGGGCCTACGAACGATAAATGTGTGCCGGCTGTTAAGTGCACTATCATCCGGAAGTTGACGTGTCCTTGATACCAGATCGACCGTACGTCGCCGGGCCTGCGGAGGAAACGGGTCGAACGCGGGACTTTGACTTCGCAGAGTGGGGAACACCGTTTCCGATCGAATCCAGACCCGTTCGAGTACTCGCGTCCGATCGGAAAAGCTATTTTCGCCGGCTCTCTTTTCTCCTCTCCTCGCTAGCTGGGTCTGGGTTACCATACAAATATCGGATAAGTTATTCTCGGGTCCACTCGAATTTAGGTCGCAGTCCGAAACTCGTCGATTACCATTTCACTTGATAACAAGGCGACCGCATTTCCACTTATCAAGGGGATAGACTAGTCATGGGCACCGTCGACTAAATTCAACTATCGACTAATTACTATTTAGTTACTACATACTATCGAATATATAGTCGATCGTTTTTATTCGGCTGCAATTTTGTTTTAGTGGTTAGGTTAGGTTAGGTGCTTAGTGATGGGCACCATTGACTAATTACTATTTAGTTGCTACATACTATTGAATATTTAGTCGACTGCAATTTTGTTTAGTGGTTATGTTAGGTTAGGTGCTCAGTGACGGGCACCATCGAATAAATTCGACTATTGACTAATTACTATTTAGTTGCTACATACTACGAAATTTTTATTCGACTGAAATTTTGTTTTAGTGGTTACGTCTAGATTGTGGGCTACAGTCTATGCTTACGTTTATACATCTCATCTCTCACAAAAAATATACTAGCCAGATAAATGATGCATTGACACCACGCACATTACGAAACAAATATTTTTTGCTTCACAATAACCTGAAGAGGTAGTTCAAGGTCATTTCAAGGTCATGTTACTCTACACATCTGAATGTATTGTTTCAATCAGCTACACGATGCAATTAATAAAATATGAGGTTATTCGAAAAAAATTACCTTAAAAAAAAACTTTTTTTGCAATATAACGGTTCCTTCAAACCATTCAAATAGTACAAAAAATATTTTTTGTACCTCCACATTCGAGTAGAAATTTAGGAGGTCTTACTTAGGTGGATCACCCTATATACATATATACAAGCGAAATGAAATTTTGACGATTTCGAAGGTGAATGATTCGCGAGAGGAATATTTCGAACAGCGTATAATTTTCCGTACGAGAGTTTCACGGAAGAGGCAAGCCGGGATATTTCACTCGTCCGCTTGACTGAGAAACACCGGGCAGGCACGAAACCCCATTCGCGATCGAAGGCACGCCGTGTATCCGTATCGGAATGCATTTAATGAAAATCAACGGCACGTCGCCTCTTGTCGTCCCTCGTCGCGTATCGTCGGGGAAAACTGAGACTGCCGGTGAACGGTACCTCCTGTATTTGCACGATCGACGCGCGAGCAACGCGTGAGCCTTGTATCGCTGAAATTACGACGCGTTAAAGACGCAAGGAACGTGCCCGCGATAATTTATAATTTACATGCAAAGACCGCGAACGTGCGCTCAGGATAAATTTCTTTGTGACGAGCACGCGAAAGTCGTCCCTTCCCCCCTCTATTTACACGCGCGATACGATTAAGCGTTTAAACGGATCAGCTTAAAAATTGTCGCGTTTGCTGTCGTTCGACCAGCGAGAATTATGAGTCTATGACAAAAATTGGGTAAGCAAGATTTAAAGTAGTTATACATTATAATTATACATTATAATTATAATACAGCAGTTATACATTATAATTATAACATAGCAGTTATACATTATAATTATAACATAGCAGTAATACATTATAATTATAACATAGCAGTAATACATTATAATTATACATTATAATTATAACATAGCAGTTATACATTATAATTATACATTATAATTATAAGATAGCAGTAATACATTATAATTATAACTTAATAGTTATACATTATAGTTATACATTATAAATATAATATTCCAGTTATACATTATAATTATACATTATAATTATAACATGGCAGTAATACATTATAATTATAACTTATAATTATAATATATTAGTTATACATTATAGTTATACATTATAGTTATACATTACAGTTATACATTATAATTATTAGGTTAGGTTTCTTAAAAAATAATTTCTCATTAAAAATAGCATTCTATTTCATTCTACTTTCTCGAAATTTTTCTACAAAAATTCGATACAAAATCTAGTAAGATTCTAGTTACTTTCCACTTACGTCACGTGCTATCCGTTGCATCTTAATAGGGGAAAACTCGAATGGAAACTGATAGCCGTGATCGACGTCGGATCCGCGTGTACAAACGTTCCTTTGTACGCTTGTCCCGACGATCGAGGATCGAGATAATCGGGATTTCTAAAGCCGGCAGTGCCCAGAGCCAGTTACCGCGAGATTATTAATTACGAACTCGTCTAGAGTCGCTCGGCAGATTCTCTGGTATTAATAGCCGGCGACTAAGTAACCGACTGATAATTGCGATCTCTATTAGCCCGTTAAACGGGAAAGCTGTTCGAGCGACGGCGGCACACCGGTGCAATCGTGCAATTAAAAACCTACAAAAACAACCGGTGAACACGATGTAGCTTACATTAGCGCGAGTGCCACGAGGACTAACAAGTTAACCGACGTTCCCGGCTACCGGCTGTCGACTCGAAAACCAGATATCGAAGCGCAGCCGAGACTCAGGTGCTTCGCGGCCTGCATACAGTATAACGTGAATTTCAATAAGCTCGCGAATCGAAACCACCCTACGCATCTCTTGAAAAATGTTCGCTGCGTTTATCGGTAATCAATAATTATTATATAAATAATTATATAAATTTATTAATTGTATAAATTATTATATGAATAATTATATAAATAATTATATAAATTACTATATAAATAATTATATAAATTATTATATAAATAATTATATCAATTTATTAATTCTATATATTATTATATAAATAATTATATAAATTATCATATAAATTTATTAATTATATAAATTATTATATAAATTTATTAATTATATAAATTATTATATAAATTCATTAATTATATAAATTATTATATAAATTTATTAATTATATAAATAAATTTTAAATATATAAAAAAATTTTACAGTTTTAAAGTTACAGAGTAGAAAATTACCACGTTTTTAAAAACGGAATGAAAAGTGTAAAATAATTTTTCCTGGTTCCATAGAGATTCCTAACCCTGTAAAGATAGTCCTGAAAATTTGTGACTGTAAATTTTCAATAGCTATGAAAATAATTGGTATTTTTTTAAATTTATTTTTATTTAAATAATTATTTTCTGCTTTGTAGTCTTGTGTTAATACTTGTATCATGATTTTCTTTTAACGAAATTTAACAGATATGAATGTTATGTATTTCTTTTTAAATGGAATAAAATTTGATTAATTTCTAATCAATATTTAAGCATTAAAATAATTGTAGCCATACAAAAAATATACATTTTATTTCCCCCTCTACGACATTTTTGGTGATAAAGACATTTTAATCACTGTGGTTGTAAATAAAAAGGTACGGCAAGGGGTTAATACTTTGTACACTCACTAACCTTATTGTAAAAATTTCACTTGATAAACAAAGCGATGATGTACTACCGATCCTAATAGTAATACCGACCCTACCGATACTGAGCTCCGTCGGGCGAAGTGGGTCCGCGGAGTGGGGATGAGTGCGCGTGCATAGTAAACTAGAGGGCGCTGTCGCGCGGAGTGGGGATAGCTGAACGCGATTGCGTTTCGCGGGGGGACGAAAAGGTAAATATTTAATTGTTATTTTCTCCGAAATGGATAGACTTTTTAAAAAAATTTTTTTGCGTGACGCATTGTCATCTAGTTTTGAGCCATTAATGCAATTTCAATTCTGTAGCTCATCGGAAAGTTAATTTACAATCAATTGCAAAATTTGCTTGCAAAACGTGGTAAAATTAAATTATACATTAGTTTAATTAGTAAATATATATATATATATATATATATATATAGTTAATAAATAATTATATATTAGTTTTTTAAAAATTGACCGGTTGAATTTCAACCAGTTCGCAGCGTTATCGTTAATAGAAATGAAATTACAAAATCAAGTTCGATCGACGAGCCGGTTCAAATGGAACTGCCCCCCTCTACGAAAACAACGTTCGTTCGTGGTCGCTTGAAAAACTAGCGGGCGAATTTGAACCGGTTCGCGAATCGAACCACCTTGTATCTTGAAAAAGACAGGTACTGCTAACACGGCGTTATCGGTAATACAAAATAAAGCATGGATCGATTACGAATCAAGTTTCCCATACGAGCAAGGAGATCGAAAAGCAATCGAGAAAGCTGCCGAAAAGATAAAGTACAACATCGACGAGACCGGGATCGGCAACGAAATAAAAATAATTTTTATTAAACAATTTTTAATAAAACTTTTAATAATTTTAATTTACCGATTACAGTAAAAGTATTATCCTCACCAGTGGGGGGATCCTTGATTAGAATTAATTGTTTAAATAAAATTGATTAGTAATTTTAGAATTTTTATTACATAACAAAAGTCCCACGTGACCAAGTTATTTTAGAATGCTTAATAAATAAAATCCATAAGAGGAGCTTTGATAATTCTTTAATATTGGCATAGTCCTACTTATTGAATATCATTCAGTATTTGTTGCAAGAATCTTTTCAACAAACAATTAATAGAAGAATTTTAATTTTTATATTATTATAAATATAAAATAATATATAAATATTTATATTTTTATATTATTTTGCAAATTCCAGCTGTGCTCATACAGTACGCCAAATGTCATCGAATTCGAGAGCATCCTTATTGTGCGTGCAAGGAAAATAGGCTCTCGAATTTGATGACATTTGGCGTTCCGTATGAGTGGAGCCTAAAGGTGAACGCGCGAAACGTAGGATGGAGTGTTTCGAGACACCCGTTGTAACAAACGTGTGCAACAGTAGACGGCATTCACGGAACAAACAAGGGGGCCCTTTAATACAATATTACCGGCTGCGTCTTGTGTCCGTGAACTCGTGGGGTGCGTGAGACGCGCTCGTTATACAGGATGTCCCATTGAAATCGTTAACCTCGGCTACTCGGGCCTTTGTTAATTTATGGAAAAAAGAGAAAAAAAGACATGGACACGGCAAGAGACCCACCACTATGGTGAATCGGTTACGAGCCTCTTAGGCTCCACTCATACAGGGCCCTGGCTCCCGGGAGCTAGCGCCAAATGTCATCAAATTCGAGAGCAGATTTATGGGTCCTTATTGTGCGTGCAAGGAAAATAGGTTTCCATGGGCCTGTTTTCCGTAAACGCACAATAGGGCCCCATTAACCCGCGCTCGAAAGGGTATAGCCAGATAAGATAGTCAACAATATTCTTCAACCGAATTGTATCGACGATGCGTCATTCGATAGGGCCCCAAGAAAAAAAATACTATGCAAAGTTTCAACCATGTATCTCGATCGGGAGGATAGTTATGGGGTAAAATCTAAAAATCAGTTTTTGGCCTAATTTCCCTGGTTAATGATGTTTAGAAATTCTGAGAAAAATCTGACACATGTTGAGAATCCAAATATATACTTCGCATTTGATTTCAGATTTTTAAATTGAAAATCCTGCTGGAAAAAATCGAAAAAATGCAGATTTCATATAGAAGTTCTGAATTGGGCAAGTTTAGATTTTTACAGTAGCGACATATTGTTGCAGATAATGTTCATGAATTTTTTCAGATTTTTTGGTTTGGTGCGCTGTTGTTAAAAAAATAATAAAAACCGATTTTTTTGACGTTTTTCCTAAAATGCACCTCTGTATGAGCGCAGCCTAATAATACATCATGGACCTTGGCACCAGGCTTGTGCGAGAACCCGAAATCTCGGGAAACCCGACTCGGGTCGGGTCGGGAATTTTCGGTAGAGAATAGTCGGGTTCCCGAAAGTGAGATACGTTTCGGGTCCCGAAAGTATCCCGATTCGTAAGTAGCCAGAAATCTTCGGGGTCCCGAAGAGACATAGGCAGCCGGATACTTTCGGGACCCGAAACGTATCTCACTTTCGGGAACCCGACTCTTCTCGACCGAAAATTCCCGACCCGACCCGAACCCGAGATTTCGGGTAGACGATCAACGTAGACGACGAAAAGCTTCTCGCTCCTGGGAGAGCTTCTTACCTGAGTTTCGCGGCGTACTCCACTTCGATGGCGCATCTGTCGCGAATAAAATGCCCGTACCGTTCGAGGAACTCTATCCCTTTTTGCGTGTGCTGGGATAGATTCTCGAATTGGTCCTGGAACAGAGAGAAACGAACCGAATCACATGGCTGGAATTTTCTGGCTTCCATCGATCATAATTCACGGTGAACCTTCAACGATGAATGAAACGACCAACACTTTCAGATTTATCCCTAGTAGCACAAAATATTCTATGCACATTTATATAATAATCAAAGGAGATTCAAACTGTTTTTAATATTCAAATATACATACAATATTTATTTGACATTGAGTAACAATGTTCACATTTTTTTTTAATATTTACTTTATAGTTTTTAAATATCTACTTTATATTAACTGAATATTTAGCTTATATTTTCTAAACATTCAATTTAAATTTCTTGAACATGTGTACAATATTAAAAAAATATTTTTCCAATATTCGAAAAAATATATATATCCAATATTTCTGTGCTACTAGGGAAAGTTCACATTTTTAAAAATATTTACTTTATATTTTTTAAATATCTACTTTATATTCTCTGAATATTTAGCTTATATTTTTTAAACATTCAATTTATATTTCTTGTACGTGTATACAATATTCAGATCCAATATTTTTCTCATAGGAAAAAATGTGGCTTAAAAAATATTTTTCCAATATTTGAACAAAAATATTTATCTAATATTTTTGTGCTACTAGGGTTGCAACTGCAGTGCCTTGACCGCTTGGACCTAACTCGATTTCTTTCTCCTTTTCCCTTGTTCTCTCCCGCTTTAGACTCGCTGTGACTCTCTTCTGCCTGGCAGACGACGCGGAGAAATGTCTCCGAACGTATTCGATAACTTTTTGTCCCTCCACGGCGAGATTTCAGGACAACTCGCCATAAAACTCGTCGCAAGGGGAAAGGAGAATTCGAGAACGATAGGTGAACGAACCTCTCTCTTTCTCTCTATCTCTTCGGACAGTTTACTTTTGATCACTTGCCCCGTCGATTGTCCACAACTTTAACTTCCTTCCCATTTTCCGAGATAAATGTGGGATTTATTTCAATCCCGCCTATTATAATTAATGTTAATTCTACACTTTTCCCTGTTCAATATTTTTAATGAAAATACTTTTAATTTATTCTTTAATGCAAATACTATTAATTGAATCTTTCGGATTCGTTCCAATCGACGACGAAATTTAATATTTTACTATAAAATTAATACCATAAAATAAATTTTTATTATTACTATAAAATAAATTTACTATAAAATTCATAAAATTCGTCGATCCAGAGAGAATGACCATCGAGAACGATGGGATACGTTGATCCCCGTTGATACAACGTATGTACATTCTATTTTCTAACGCGGCGAAAAGAAACCGCAGACTTTGTTTGCGCGTCGACGGGAATCGATCGCCGCTGCAACCGACAAGACGAGGCGGCGAGCAAATGATTTTATCAAACGGCAAACATCCAGCGCACGGTGTTTGCAAAGCCGGGATCGTTGCGTCCGAGTGGATCACACCTCATTTTCTTCAGTAGAAAAATTGAATAATCACTTCGGTTCAACGAACGCTCGAACTCGTTTCGGATCCTTTCCGCGAGAAACATTCACTTGCAAAATTGTCCCTGGGCGGACCCGTGTTGCGGACAATTATCGATAAAATACTGTACTTTTAATATGAAATTAAGATCCATATAATATTCAGAAAAAAAATATTTTTCTCCTAATATGAAATAGATATTTCCTGCATATTTAAAAAGAAATATTTGTTACTTAATATAAAATAAATATTGTATTTAATATTGTGTTTAATATTATATTTAATATTATTTTAATATTGAATTTAATATTATATGAATGTGTATACAATATTTTGTGCTACTAGGGAAATCGAGAAATATTAAAAAATATAATAGTGTATTTAATATTGTATTTAATATTGTATTTAATATTGTATTTAATATTGTATTTAATATTGTATTTAATATTGTGTTTAATATTGTATTTAATATTGTGTTTAATATTGTATTTCATATTCTATTTAATATTGTATTTAATATTATATTTAATATCATATTTAATATTATTTTAATATTGTATTTAATATTATATGAATGTGTATACAATATTTTGTGCTACTAGGGAAATCGAGTTAGGTCCAAGCGGTCACTGCAGTTGCAATGGCGCGCTACTACTCTCGAGAGCCGCCCTACCTGGGACAATGAGGGGTTTCGCAAGGCGAGCCTGCAGAAAGGTGGAAAGATTTCTGGCCGTTTAGCGGCTCGCTACGAAAAGTGAAACTGGACGCTGCCTTTCCGTTGGCGCAACCGAACGCAACGCAACGCGCTAACTGGCCAGTCAGCTCGAACAGAAAGACAGAGCCTGGGAGTATTTATCGGATCTATGAATCAGACACAGCACCCGGTACGTTACACGCCACCAGCACTTCCTTCTGCCAACCAATTTCCCCATTCAGATTTCGACCTAGCCGGGGCTCTAGCCGTGAATGGAGCAATTGCGCGCGGCGCTTCTAAATCGACCGCTCGATTCACAAGATTATCGGTCGTGCACCGTTCCGAGCTTATCGAGCTCCTTTCCGTCCGACCACCTTCCCCCCTCATCTTCTCCGGCGATAAAACGCAGTTGACACGTACGGACTGTTTCTATTCAAATGCTTTGAATATTTGTCTGGTCGGATTCGTTTATTTTATTTTTATACAGATATTTTTTGTTAAAAAATAAAAATGAACTGAAAAGTATGAAACTGTTCTTCTTTGCTATAATTATAGTTATTAACAATAACAAATTTAATAAATTTTTGCAAGTGGGAGCATCGCGGCAGTATCTCCTATTAAATTTCATCGAGATCGCTACACTCTTCGCAGAGAAACACCAACTAATTTTTTTTGCTATAACAATAGTTATTAACAATAACTCCTATTAAATGTAAAAGGTTTCATCGCGATCGGTACATTCTTCGCAGAGAAATAACAAGTAATTTTTTTGTTATAACAATAGTTGTTAACAATAACAAATTCAATAAATTTTTGAAAATGGGATCATCGCGGCAGTATCTACTACTAAATTTGTGAGACGCAACCATTGCTCCCCGTCTCGACGTCATTGGCGATACGAGATTGGCAAAATAAAATTTATTGATACCGAATGTTCACTGTTATCGTGATTGATTTCAATAAACGCGTCGTTCATATTTTATATCAATTTACACGTAGCATGACAGTTGTAGAACTTCTGATTGCAATTTTTCCGATATCTCTGGTTGAAATCCCTAACAAATGCTACGTAGGTAGGAATACTTTAGCGTTTATGCGACTATCGTATGAAATTGGCACGCGGCCATCCAGACAATTGCGTAATAAATAAATAAATAAGACCGGGAAGCTCATTTAACTTCGATTCGAGGCTTTATCTGTGTCATAAGGAATTGGGGCATCCAAGTCGGTTCTTTGTACGTGTATAGGTAGCCCTGTAAAAGCCGTTTCCCTCGAACGACATCAAGAGTATACCCCAGTTGCACAAATTATTGTATATACATTCATATATTATTATTATTATTATTAGTTATTATAAACTATTTTACATATAAGAAAGATACTTTTATTAATAATATTAAAAATTATAAGAATAATATTAAAAAGAGATTCAATCTTCCTTTAATATTCAAATATACACGCAATATTTGTTTTATATTAAGTAACAAATATTTCTTGTAAAATATGCGGGAAATATCTATTTCATGTTAGGAAGAAAATATGTATCTTTTTCTGAATATTATATGGATCTTTTTTGAATATTGGAAGTATAGTATTTTATCGAAAATTGTCCGCAAAACGGGTCTAACCAGGGACAATTATCCGGCAGGGATACTATTCTTTGCCACGAATGCCATGAATATGTCGGCGGAAGTTCCATAAAAAAATAATGAAATAATGAAAAATGAAGACGTTTTGTAACTGGTTTTACCAATATTTTTATCTAAATATTAAATGAATATTTATTTCATATTAGAAGTAGAATAGTTTGTTCCTGAATATACAAATAATATTTGTTTCACATTATTAAAAGAATATTTCTTTCTCGTTATAAAACAAATCTTTGTTTAATAGTAGGAATGGAATATTTTTTCCTAATATAGAGATAATGGTTGTCCTTGTACATTGTACATATATACAATATTCCATATTTTTCTCATATGAAAAAATGTGGCTTAAAAAATATTTTTCCAATATTTGAACAAAATATTAATTTTGTGCTACTAGGGTACGCTCGACGTGGCTGTTCGACGACAACGCTTCGTAACTGTAATGAACATCTACATCCACGTTCGCGATACGCGAGAAATTGTAGAAACGTAGATAACAACCATCACGAATTTATCCATTCGCTCAGCCGATTGGAATATTTTCACCGATAAAACACGCGAACGTCCGGATAAGTCCGGTACCAACCTGTTGGCCAGGTATCTCTAGCGGCGGTGGGACAAGCCGTTTCACGTAATATCCGTATTTTCTCCGACAGAACGATCGAATAATTAGTCCCGCGTGAAAATCAAATCGGCTGTTGCCGATAGAGAGGCGTAGCTGAGCAGCGAGCAGGACCAGAAGGAGCAGAAAAACAACAACAGGTTTTCCTGTTAGCCACTTGGCCTGTATCGTTTGAAAGTCGAAGGACTGTATTCACCTGCGCTACCAGTTCTCCGACATTCGGTCTCAAATTCCTCGGTTATCGCAATGAGAAAGTGGCACCCGATGACAAAAATTCACTTTTACATTTACAATATTTTTTAAGCCACATTTTTCATGTGTGAGAAATATACTGGATCGTTGGAAACGTCTTCATTTTTCATTATTTTTTTATGGAACTTTCACGGACATATTCGTGGAAAAGAATAGTATCCCTGGCGGATAATTGTCCCTGGGCAGACCCGTGTTGCGGAAATTTTCGATAAAATACTGTACTTCTAATATGAAACAAAGATTCATTTAATATTTAGAAAAAAATATTTTTCTCGTAACACGAAATACATATTTCCTGCATATTTAAAAAGAAATATTTGTTACTTGATATGAAACAAATATTGTGTGTATATTTGAATATTAAAAGAAGATTGAATCTCTTTTTAATATTATTCTTATAATCTTTTTTTCTTATACTTTTTAATATTATTAATAAAGGTATCTTTCTGATATGTAAAATAGAGCTTCAGCCCGTTTATAATAAATAATAATAATAATAATAATAATAATAATATATGAATTTGTATACAATAATTTGTGCTACTAGGATATACAGACATATTCATGGCATTCATGGCAAAGAATAGTATCCCTGCCGGATAATTGTCCCTGGGCAGACCCGTGTTGCGGACAATTATCGATACAATACTGTACTTCTAATATGAAACAAAGATTCATTTAATATTCAGAAAAAAATATTTTTCTCCTAATATGAAATAGATATTTCCTGCATATTTCAAAAGAAATATTTGTTACTTAATATAAATAAATATTGTGTGTATATTTGAATATTAAAAGAAGATTGAATCTCTTTTTAATATTATTCTTATAATTTTTTTTGCTTATAATTTTTAATATTATTAATAAAAGTATCTTTCTCATATGTAAAATAGGGCTTCAGCCTGTTTGTAATAAATAATATTATTATATGAATGTGTATACAATATTTTGTGCTACTAGGGTCGTGTCCAGCATATCGGTCTACAAAGTATATACGGCAAGGATCGTATAGCGTGTAGGTATACCTCTCGTCGTTCGCGGGAGTATCATGTTTTCCCTTGCACCGATTATTTTCCATTTGCGAACTCAAAACGAGGTTGACGAGGATCAATGTCGCGAGATCTCTGGCTTCTCCATATCGGCGCCGAGTGTGTACCAGCGACAGTGTAAATACACCGTATGTATTGCTCGCCCGCCACATCCCTCGCCACTGGGCCGGATTTAAAAGTTTAGGGACATTCGACTAAAAAAAGATTGAATCTCTTTTTAATATTATATAAATGCGTATACAATATTTTGTGCTATTAGGGTCGTTTCCTCCCATATTTTCTCTCAGTTTTTTTGTATGATATAGAACATCTCTTCCCAATAAGAAATTATATATGTTTTTAGTAATAATAACTAATAATAATATATTTGAAAAATAATGCTGAGCATGACAGATTAAAAAATGTTCTATATTTGTCAAAGGATATCTTTCTTGTCACAAAAAACTTCCTTTAAATAACCGTACAAGAATCAATTCCGACTTCGTTCGACTAACAACAATATAGTTGTTTACAGCGAACAATGTTGTGAAGCGGTGAGGCAGTTACTATCTTAAGGATAGTAACTGATTCAACAACTACATAAAAATTATAAAATAATAAAATATAATAATATAATATAAATAAAATATAATAATAGAAAATTATAAAATAATAAAATTAATTTATAAAAATAACTAACTAACAAATTAAACAAAAAATATATTCTGATACGTATTATTCGAAAGAGATTATTTTATAATATTTTTTAGTTCAAGCCTCATTTCAACATCTCAAACGGTTCAAAAGTTATGCACCAATGTCCCTACATTTTTTGATCCGGCCCACTGTGCGCCAACGCTCTGTCCTTTTATCGTCGCTTTCGTTAGTCATCGTACCTCGAGGCAGCTTGGTGTACCGCTCGAAAGGTCGCTAGAAATCTCCGTTCTTTTTCGCTGGAAAAATACGCGAACGGAGCAGGTGTCGCTTTGTTCGAATCTATACGATCGTTCGTTTCTAAACGTTATGTTATGATTTCATAGAGATCGATGGACGAGAAAAAGTTTCGCGAGTTGCTGTCGTATGCGGTCGGGCCGGAAAGTTAACGACCGAATGAAATCAATCATGAACGAAGTCGAGTCATTGTATTATTTTGTTCATAAGGTGTAAGTAAACGAACAAATATATTGGTAAGACATATGCGCCCTTAATTGTGAAAGTGGTCTAAGTGAAAATTTAAAGAAAATTAGTTTATCAGTTATTTAAAAAATGAACATAATAAATAATATTATTATTATTTATTATAAACGGGCTGAAGCCCTATTTCACATATGAGAAAGATACTTTTATTAATACTATTAAAAAATATAAGAATAATATTAAAAAGAGATTCAATTTTCTTTTAATATTCAAATATACACACAATATTTGTTTTATATTAAGTAACAAATATTTCTTTTTAAATATGAAGGAAATATCTATTTCATGTTACGAGGAAAATAGTTTTTTTCTAAATATTAAATGAATCTTTATTTCATATTAGAAGTAAAGTATTTTCTCGATAATTGTCCGCAACACGGGTCTGCCCAGGGACAATTATCCGGCAGGGACACTATTCTTTGCCACGAATGCCATGAATATGTCGGTGGAAATTCCATAAAAAAATAATGAAATAATGCTAAATGAAGACGTTTTGTAATTGGTTTTACCAATATTTTTTTCTAAATATTAAATGAATTTTTATTTCATATTAGAAGTAGAATATTTTGTTCCTAATATACAAATAATATTTGTTTCACATTATGAAAAAAACATTTCTTTCTCATTATAAAACAAAGATTTGTTTAATAGTAGAAATAGAATATTTTTTCCTAATATAGAGATAATGGTTGTTCTTGTACATTGTACACGTATATAATATTCCGATCTAATATTTTTCTCATATGAGAATATGATGCTTAAAAAATATTTTTTACAATAGTTGAACAAAAATATATTGATTATTTTATTAAAAAAAATTTAATATTATTTGAGGTTAATATTGAATTTTCATATAAAAATTATATACTGATTATTTTATAAAAAAAATTTAATATTATTTGAGATTAATATTGAATTTTCATATAAAAATTATATATTGATTATTTAATATTTTCATTTAATATTTTTGTGCTATTAGAGATAATTGTAACTAAATATTGAATTTATATTTTTCAAATATTGATTTCACATTCTTTGAAATATTTACTTTATACTTTCTAAACATTCAATTCATATTTCTTAAACATGCATGTAATAGTTGGATCCAACATTTACCTCATATGAAAAAGTGTGGCTTAAAAAATATTTTTACAATTTTTCAAGAAAATATCTATCTAATATTTTTGTGCTACTAGGGACCGGCCGTTGCTCCCCGTGTAATCAGTCGTTCGGTCCCGAGGTGCGCGTTTGCGCGCAACACGATACCTTTTTGCAGTGGCGCAATTACAATTAATCCAGGTCCCGCTCGTCGAGGTTGGCTCGATCGTTCGGAGCTGTTTTGCCGCGGTTCGCCGTCACGTTTCTAATTAAAGTCCAATTATTTTAATGCGTGCATGAAGAGGAGGGGTCGTCGCGAGTCTCAAGCGCGCGAGAGACTCGAGAACGGGAGCGGTCGCAGACATATCCTGGTCGCGTGACATCGATACCTCGTGAGATCCCGATCCTTCTTTTCATTTTTTTTATTTTGAACCTGACCAGACCGGGGAGCTCTCCGGAAAGGTATTTACTGGATCCCACAATATGTTCGAGGCCCTTATAGTGAAGGGCACTATCGACTAATTACTATTTAATTGCTACATACTATCGAATATTTAATCGATAGTTTTTAGTCGACAGAAATTTTGTTATAGTGCCCATCACTAGGCACCTAACCTAACCTAACCACTAAACAAAATTGCAGTCGACTAAAAACTATCGGCTAAATATTCGATAGTATGTAGCAACTAAATAGTAATCAGTCGATAGTTGAATTTAATCGATGGTGCCCATCACTAGGCCCTTGAATGGCTACTCGTTAGAAATGAAAGTAACGCATTTCGAATGCCAGCCCAGGCGAGACTCGGTCGACTTGTCCCTCTCTCTCTCTCTCACACACACATAAACAGACATTCCTACTCTCTTCTTCTCTCGCTCCCTCCCTAGTTAATTCTCCGTCGCCAGTCCCTCTCTTTCGCCTTGTCTGAACACAGGAACGTGGAGCTCGATTTGTCCTTAGGCATCGGGCTCTGGCGTAAATGTTGAAACACTACGGAGTCGTCCTTGAACGATAAAACTCGCATTCCGAGACGTAACGGGGCGACAGCGTTGCTATTCCGTGGCTCCCACAGATTTCTCGGTAGGGAACCGGCGCTACCCGAAAAACTACCCGGAAGAGAGGGGTTCGCTCGAGGTCTCCGTTGTAACCGTAGACGACTCGCGCCTCTGCTTCATTGCTTTTCTCCCACTCTGCCACGAACGAATCAGGCTTCCGCGATTGATCGGCTCTCGGACACTCGCGAAGCCGCTCCTCGGTCATCCGAGACCCCTCTCGAAACAGCGGGGAGGATTTCGCACCGGTGCGGTGGCTAAACCAATTCCTAGCCACTATGTAACTAAGCCGCACGCAGGGGGACGACGAACAATCCCCCTTGATCGCGTACACTGATCTTTCTTAATTATTTCTATAGACGCGGACAGTGTTCGAAGCGAAACTGGTACCTAGAACCTTGAGAAAATTACCCCAGTAGTAAAAAAATATTAAATGGATATTTTTTTTCAAATATTGGAAAAATATTTTTTAATCCACATTTTTTCATATGAAAAAATATTAGAATATTGTGTAGTATAGTGAAAGATAAATTTTTAATTTTAATAAATAAAATTTTTTTGTACCTTTTGTATCAGGGTTAATTAAATTTCAAGCATTTTTAATATATTTCTCGAATATAAATGAGCTAATTAAAGAAAATTGTTTTTGTCGTATAAAAATTATTAATATTTAATTTGATGTGAAATGTAAATCGAATTTTTAGATATCTAGTTTTTTTTAGAAATGAATTTAATTCATTAAATTTAAAATTAAGGGATAATCTTTAAATTAATTAATATAATTTAATTTATATATATATATCATCTAGTTAATTATAATATTTAATAAATTATAAAAAAATTTAATAATTTATAAAATAATATGTACAATGTACAAGGACAATCATTATCTCTATATTAGGAAAAAATATTCTATTTCTACTATTAAACAAAGATTTGTTTTATAATGAGAAAGAAATATTTTTGTTCATGATGTGAGACAAATATTATTTGTATATTAGGAACAAAATATTCTACTTATAATATGAAATAAAGATTCGTTTAATGTTTAGAAAAAAATATTGGTAAAACCAGTTACAAAACGTCGTCATTTTTCATTATTTCATTATTTTTTTTATGGAACTTCCACCGAGATATTCATGGTATTCGTGGCAAAGAATAGTATCCCTGCCGGATAATTGTCCCTGGTTAGACCCGTTTTGCGGACAATTTTCGATAAAATACTATACTTCTAATATTCAATAAATATACTTCATATAATATTCAGAAAAAAATATTTTTCTCGTAACATGAAATAGATATTTCCTGCATATTTAAAAAGAGATATTTGTTGCTTAATATAAAACAAATATTGTATGTATATTTTAATATTAAAAAAGATTGATTTTTTTTAGTATTATATCAATGTGCATACAATATTTTGTGATACTATAAAATTATGCGATCAGAATGAGTTGTAGTTACGTTGCCACAGAACATGGAAGAATACGTAAAATTCAATACAGTATTTGCAATAGTTTTTCGCAAATATCTCGAAAACTAAGAGCAAGCGCCGGGTAGTTGCAATGACAAAAGTTGTTCATAATGTTGTCCTTGACAACATATGGCAAGGTCATCAGATTCGCCTCCCCTAAACGTAAGTTTTACCACAATTTCTTTCGGAACTGTCGGAGAAGACAATTGGCTACGAGAGACATTCGCGATCTGTTGACAGATTTAGAGAACATTTCGAGGAACCACGAGAAGAGACGAACAAGACGTATAGGACCTCTTGGGAGGTGTAGTTGGACAGCGACGCATTAGGCTGTCGCTGCATTCTTTTGATGCAACCGGTGAGGGAAATACGCGTCCCTGAAGGGATTAAGCTTCTAATTTCCCAGAGACTCGAATGCACCGCGAAGAGCGTGCCTCTCGAGGGATTATTCTCGCAGAGTCTCGAGTCGCGTTTAAAGACAAAGTATCCGTGTACATATTCGTGTATCCGTCGACGGGTTCCCGTTCTTTACGATCATTAGCTCGTTCGCGTACAGAGAGACGCTCGGAGTCGATTGTCACGGTTTCCTCCTCTTCCCAACGAATTTCACTTTCTTCTTTCTCGTTGGCCAAAAGCCGAATTTCGAGTTCGAAAATGCTGCGATTTTAATTGGAATTAATTTTAGCGGCGCTGGGATCGATCAATTTCTACAACCCTAAATCACCGACACCAGATTTCACCGACAACGATTTTTACCGACAATTAATTTGACCGACAACGATTTTGACCGACAACTATTTTCACCGAAACGAATTTGACCGATAACGATTTTTACCGGCAACGATTTTGACCAACACGAATTTGACCGTTAACGATTTTGACCAACAAGTATTTTCACCCAAAACGATTTTGACCGATACGAATTTCATCGACAACAATTTTTACCGTCAATGATTTTGACCCACACGAATTTAACCGTCAACTATTTTCACCGACACGAATTTTACCGACAACTATTTTGACCGATAACGATTTTGACCGACACGAATTTGATCGGCAAGTATTTCACCGAAACGAATTTGGCCGATACGAATTTGATCGACAACGATTTTTACCAAAAATGATTTTGACCAACACGAATTTGACCGACAACTATTTTTACCGTCACGAATTTGACCGGCAACGATTTTTACCGACAACGATTTTGATCAACACGAATTTGACCATCAACTATTTTTACCGTCACGAATTTGACCGATAACGATTTTGACCAACACGAATTTGACCGTCAACTATTTTTACCGTCACGAATTTGACCGACAACGATTTTGACCAACAAGTATTTTCACCCTAAACGATTTTAACCAACACGAATTTGACCGCCAACTATTTTCACCGGACGAATTTGACCGACAACTATTTTGACCGACACGAATTTGGCCGACAACCATTTTGATCGAGACTAATTTGACCGACAACTTATATAACCAACAACGAATTTGACCGACAATGATTTTGACCGCCACGAATTTCACCGACGACGATGTTAAATTCGTTGCCGGTCAAATTTGTTATCGATCAAATTCGTTGGTCGATCACATCCGCTGTTGGTTAATGGCGTTGTCAGTTAAATTGGTTGTCGGTCAAATCTGGGGTCTGTGAAATGTTGTCGGTGAAAACTGTGTCGGTAATTTCCATGGGACCCGACGAAACACAACCTTCCTTCCCTGAACTATTAAACATTTGAATAGCAAAACGTGGCGTCAATTACTCTGATTCAAATCCGAATCGAACCGTTGCGCCGCTAAAATTAATTCCAATTATCTTGATATTACGATCGACATAAAATTACTTATATACACTTTGCTTTTACCGTGCAAATGAGGCGAACACTTTTAAAGACCGACAGCGACCGCGCTTGATGTTATTGCACCGATGCATGCACGGTCGCTGCGTCAGCGTCGGTTCAACGTTTCGTCTGCTTATTAAACGCAACCGCTGCGCCGAGCCAGGCTCTCGTGTCGCACCGAGTATACTCGTTAGCAGGCACGTGAAATCCTGGAGAGGCGAGCCGGTGTACCAAACGAGTATCGTTGTACATTCGTGAAAACCAATCGCAGAAGGTCGAAGGTAACTCCTTTTCGAGAGCATTCAGGACATTATGCAGTCGATTATATTGCTTACGTAATGATTTAAGTTGTAAATAGAATAACACGTCTTTTTTTTAACACATCAGTTTAACGTTTGATTAAAAAATATAACAAATACAATTAATATAATTGTCTCATTAAGACAATAATTCCTCGTTATTATTTTTTTTTATTGATTTATTTGCGTTGTTCATATTTTGTAATTTGAAATTTTTTTTTATTTTGTAATTTGAAAAATCGCAAATAAATCAATAAAAAATAATAATAATAATAACGAGGAATTATTATCTTAATGAGACAATTTTATTAATTGTATTTGTTATATTTTAAATTAAACGTTAAACTGTTGTGTTTACGGAATTGTTATTCTATTTACGACTTAAATCCTACACTTATAATCGATACACAATTCGTACACTTGCTTGCGAGTTGCTGATACACTCTGGAATGGAATTACACCTTGATAACTTGAATTTGAAAAACAAAGATACCATCATCGATGTTTATCTTCGTTCCTCCCGACAACCTCTGCCCCAAGCTCTTCCGAGAAGTCGAACGTGGCTTCGACCATTATCCAACTGTTAGAGGAAACTTATCTCTGTCGAGTTTCTTTCCACGAGTTTTATGACAAACTTTAACGATACACAGCACGCGGGTGAGAAAACATCCTCGAGTCGCGTCGACACGAAGACACGGTTTACCAGTTACTGGCAGCCGCGCCCCATTTCCACATTGTTCGAGGATCGGTCATTGTCAATATTTAACGAGTATCAACGACTCCGGCCGCATCATGTCGGAGCACAATTCTGAATCGGGCGTGTGAATCAGCTCATTATTTTATTGGGCTACATCTGCGACCTCGTTCATCTATTCATCCATTCTACTCAACCAGCTGGAAAGGATCTACACCAGATTATTTTCCATCTGTTTCGACCACTATCAAGAACGACTTTCAAAGAAGATGACTCTTAACTGGTGCCTGAAAATTATGAAGAAAATGCAAGCGAACGGCCACCGCCAGTTTGTCGTGTGCTCTTTAATTGCTGAAACGATTCGAAAAGGGTATTCCCCTGTTGCGAGAAACAGTAGGTGCTGTTTAAACAAATATGGATACTAAAAACGTTCCTGGGGGTCCCATGGTTATCCGGGCCGAGGCTCTCTTTCTCTCTCTCCCTCTTTTTCCCTTCTCTGGCCCGTGTCTGGTGCTCGTCACCCTGTCCTCCTCTCTGTCTCTCCGCGGTCCTCTCTGTTCCGCTTTGAAGTCGCGTGCGAGCGTGCACAGAAACGCAGGATCGATAGGGCGGCGCGCGTAGGGTACGTGAAAACCACCCCACCGCGATTTCGTGACTCATAATGCACACTTGTTCCCGAGAGCTGGAGAAAGGGAGAGAAAGAGTCCACGAGCTGGGAGCACGGCTAGGCGCGTGTCTCTCGTTTTCCAAACTATTTTCGCAACCAATGTTTTACGCTCGCTTCGGCCAGCATTTCCGCATATCCGGCACGGCTATTGATTTTCCACGGTACTCTCTCTCTCTCTCTCTCGGAGTTTCCCTCTTCTTGCCCGGATTTCCCGGTCGTCGTCTCCCTCCCCGCACCTTTCTCTTTCGCCCAACGCGAACAACGATTTTCCTAGGTACTCGGCGAATTAATTAGCGTCCACTCTCTCGCGAACCTGATTTTTTTTTCTTCAATTTTTCTCGAGATTCTCCCTCTTTCTCCCGACGCACCATGGGGTGCTTGGCCGATCTAGCTGGCCAAAATTATTTTTTCTGCGCAACGTGTTTAAAATGTACTTACTATTTATAGTATTTTTCTTTAAAAAAAATTATAAACAAATAAAAATTAACCATTTTTATTGAAAATATTGTTTTTAACTAATTTAGCAGTACGCGCGAATTACTACAATATAAACAATAAAAATAACAACAAATTTTTATTAATATTATATATTATATTATATTTGTTAAATTAGTTAAAAATAATATTTTCAATAAAAATGGTTAATTTTTGCTTATTTATAATTACTTTTTTTAAGAAAAAGTACTATAAATAAGTAATGGTAATAATCCCCGCAATGGGAATAAAATATTATTATTATTGTAATATATAATAATAACAAATAATACCTCTAAATAATATAACAATACTCGGGCAAAGGTATTTTCGGTCGATCAAAGGGCAGTGTTCCTGCGCATGGAAACTCGCTCCTGCTGCCGCTGCGGCCAAGACTGCGGCCGGTTTACGCTCCCGATAACCACGGTACCGTTCGCTACGCCCGTTACATCGAACACGGTGAATCACTCTCCGATTGTTTTATCGACCGTCCAATGACGCACCGGTCATTATCATTTCACTCGCGATATCATCGAGAGACTGCCGAATTCGACCCACACGTCCGTCCAATTAATCTATGTCCACTTCGACGATTTCCTGTTTCGCTCTCTTCGCGAACGATCACCTCTTGATTATCTGCACGATCCTTTGATATTTTCATTTTCTTCAAACAAAATATTGTATACGCATTCATATAATATTAAAAAGAGATTCAATCTTTTTTTAATATTCAAATGTACGTAGAATATTTATTTTAATATTCAATATCTTTTTTTAATATTCAAATGTACATACAATATTTATTTTAATATTCAATATCTTTTTTTAATATTCAAATGTACATACAATATTTATTTTATATTAAGTAGCAAATTTTTTTTTAATAGACAGAAAATATCTATTATATGTTACGTGAAAAATATTATTTCTAACTTTCTCTTCTTTTCAATTGAATGTCATATAAATATTGAATTTATATTTTTTAAATATCTTATATTTTCTAAACGTTCAATTTACATTTCTTAAACATGTATCCAATAGTTAGTTCCAATATTTATCTGGTATGAAGAAGTGTGGCAGTTTGTGGCAGTTAAGTAACAAATATTTCTTTTTAAATATGCAGGAAATATCTGTTTCATGTAACGAGATAAAATATTTAAGAACAGTATCCCTGGCGGATAATTGTCCATGGTCAGACCCGTGTTGCGCACAATTATCGAGAAAATACTATACTTCTAATACGAAGTAGATATTTCCTGCATATTTAAAAAGAAATATTTGTTACTTAATATAAAATAAATATTGTATTTAATATTACATTTAATATTATATTTAATATTATTTTAATGTTGTATTTATTATTATATGAATGTGTATTCAATATTTTCTGCTACTAGGGGAGAGTGAACGTTGTCCAACAGTCATCGCAGGGGGCCACTAGAAAAGTTTGAAAAGCAGACCCGTATTGTCTCCGGACCTCGGATCGGTCAACGTGAAAGCGAGAAGAAGGTCGGCAGGTGCGGCGTGGCAGGGTAAAACCCTGTGCCACGCATAATGGGAAACCGAAACATATCTGGTGGGTCCACCGTCTAACCTGAATAGTCTGTCGAGGCAAGGTTAGGTCGGCGTGCAAGTGCACCTCTTTGAAAAAGGTCGGCCAGGCTGAGTCATAGGGACAGGGAAGGGAGCGGCGCGTTTTCCATCTATCGACCTGCGGGAACGGTAGCGGCACAGAAAACGCGTGTGTAGCGTGTAACGTAGGGTTGTTCTGAGACCGAGGGGGAAAGTAATGCGCTCGGGCCGATTCATCGCGGCCGCCGGGAAATCGATTCCAGATAATCGACTATAATTCCATTCGCGTTCTACTCCCACCAGACGGATAATCGAATTGCTCAGCCAACAATGCCGAGGCTTTTTCGATCCAGACTGTGTCTCTGTCTAGTCTGTTCGAAAATAGTCCTTCCACGGAAGGTACAGAGCTTCCGCTTGATTTAGTTGTTCGAGGAGGATGCTTCGGTGTTCGAACCCGTGATAGAAATTAACACGGTAACCGTAATGAACATCTACATCGACGTTCGCGATACGCGAGAAATTGTAGAAACGTAGATAATTAAATTGTCTATACAAATTTCATATATAAAAATTTATAAATTTAATATTTTGGTAAAACTTTGGGGGAGGCAGCTCCGATGACCTTGACCTTGACGTATGTTGTCAAGGACAATATTATGAACAACTTTTTTTCATTACAACTACTCGGCGCTTGATCTTAGTTTTCGAGATAATTGCAAAAAACTATATTGCTAATACTAAATTGAATTTTACGTATTCTTCCACGTCCCAACGTAAGGCTGCCATAGTTTCGAATGAGCTACGCCTTAGGTAAATAAACATAGAAGAACCCATATATACGAATGTGACCCATGTGCGATTCAGTGCGAACCAGTAGCGATCAGTGTAAACATCGTTACGTTAGTTGTAAGTCTTGATAGTTTTTCAATTAATTTTTCAATATGCATCTCCATGAATTTGACATACAATTTCGATTCCTTGTGGAACTTTCTGTGTGAGCAAAAAAAGTGCTTCGTAAAGATATTTCATGTCCAAGATACAAAAATGTTTATTTAAAAGAACGTACAATTTTGATAAACGCATTGATTCTTCTTTCGAAATAATCAATTCTATTTATCCATTACACCGTTTAAATGCTGAATCAAATTTTCATTTTGAGGTAGATAGTTTTCGAAATATTTACAATTTCGTATTGTACTCCTCTGCAATTACGAATTACATTGTAATTTAATTGAATGAAGATCTGATTTATAAATTACAAATAATTGAATTATAATGTAATTCAATTACAATGTATTTTATAATTGTACTCCATTGCAATTACGAATTACATTCTAATTTAATTGAACGAAGATCTGATTTATAAATTACAATATAATTCAATTACAATGTATTTTATAATTGTACTTTATAATTTTATAAACTTTTTTATAATAGAACCGGCATTAACAAAATAACAATTTAGACTGTTCCAATACATTCATTACAATTTTGATAAATGCATTGACGCTTTTTTCGAAATAATCAATTCTATGTATCCATTACACCATTTAAATGCTGAATAAAATTTTCATTTTGAGATAGATAGTTTTCGAAATAATAATAATAATAATATAATAATAATAATAACTGAAAGCTCACTGTATATAAAGTAACACTCTGTTCTGATTTCCACAATGTGTTTATAAACAGAAAATAAACAGATGTCGCCTGGAAAAGGCTAACCTTACCGCGGAGCATGCAAGAATACGAAAAATTCAATTTAGTATTAGCAACAGCTTTTTGCAAATATCTCGAAAATTAAAAGCGAGCGCCGGGTAGTTGTAATGACAAAAGTTGTTCAGAATGGTGTCCTCGATAACATATGTGAAGGTCAAGGTCATCGGAGCTGCCTCCCCTAAGTGTAAGGTTTACCCTCTTGTTTCTAACCTAAGCACTATCACTCTGTTAGAAAATTATGTATAAGTGTACACAATTGTCAAGTATGTCGTACTTATCGTTCACAAACTTCTCTTTTACAGAGAGCTGATCAATTTTCCGATCATTTTTTTGGTTTATTATTATTACTTAATGTTGCTTTTTGAATTCTTATGTGAGAATTATTTCGCGACGGTGCAAAGAAGTTCTGTGACAATTTAAATATTTTATAGTCGAAGATCGCGTCAGGATCCTGGACTGCCTAAAACTTTGTTTTAATCGAAAAAAAATGACACGGAGCATGCAGGAATACGAAAAACTCAATACAGTATTTGCAATAGGTTTTTGCAAATATCTCGAAAACTAAGACCGAGCGCCGGGTAGTTGTAATGACAAAAGTTGTTCAGAATAGTGTCCTCGATAACATTTGTGAAGGTCAAGGTTATCGGAGTTGTTTCCCTTGAAATTAAGGTTTACCGAAATTGTTATCGCGAATGAATCGTTCAAAGAACTCCGCGATCTTCGGTCATGTACCAAGTAAAATAAATACTGGACCGTAGAAATGCGGTAGAGTTGCTTAAAAATATAAAAGATTAGGATTTTTGAAACTCCTGTCAGGGTTGCGACAACTCGGGAAAGATTCCAGGGCGTTCTGTTTTTTCTTTTTTTTGTTTTGACACTCCAGAAGCTGGTTCGCGAGCAGTTTTCTCGCAAACACCGAAACTCGAAAGCTACCCCCGTCGCGCTGTTCCCGGCGCCTCGTGACCTTTCGCGAACCCTTGTTTCCCTTCAGATTCACTGAAACGCCGTGCCACTGGCTCCTCCAGTAAATTTCTGTGAAGAGACTCTGTATATTCTCAGAGGGCGAAACACCGAATCGACCAGACCGAACACGACGATCCGATCCTCCCGGCTCTCAAAGCTTTTAATAGATCCCGATAAATCGCGCATGCGGCCTCTATCGGAGACGAATCGCATGCGCCACGCTCGTCGATGATTTATAGCTCGCCCTTGATTTCCTAATTAGACGACGCGCCGAGCCGCGAGCGATCGGTCGACTAAACGCTCCGCAAGAACGGCGGGCTTCTTCGAAATCCTCTGAACGATCGTTCGCTCTCGAGATTGTTAGAATTCTGATCTTCGAGCGTTCAGGGAAAACGCTGAGACGCTAGATTCGATCGACGACTAGTTCTAAAGTTAACAGTTAAAATTCTACATTATTTATTTATTACTAGCTAACCTGACAGACGTAGTCCTGTCAAAATTTCAATAAATTTTTTTGCGATCATTTTGTGAATTTATGGAAAGCTATTAGTTATTTAAAGTTGTAATTAAATTCAAAATAAAAAATTCTACATTATTTATTTATTTATTACTAGCTAACCCGACAGACGTAGTCCTTTCGAAAATTCAATAAATTTGCTTGTGATCATTTTGTTAAAGGAAAAGGATGTTCAGACTAAATGAATTCCATACAACATTCAAATTAAAGGTTTATATTAAATTTTCATATAAAAAATTTTTATATATGAAATTATATACAAAATTTAATATTATCATACAACGTTCGTTTTTGAAAATATCTCGAAAATCGAATTAATTTCGTCGAAAATAATGTAACTTGTTGAAGCGAAACAACAAAGTTGTCAAGACCGAAATTGGTTAGACCTCTGCGATAGGGTTGACGCGTTTGCTAGTTACTACGCACATGTACAAAATCGATGATCCGCGTGACGTCGCAGAGCTTCCGGCGCCGAAAGCGGCGATCGGGTCGCATGGTGGCACGCGCCCCCACCGATTCGCTAGGAAGAATAGATCCGGTGAGCGATAGCGCGTTAAGAATACTCGCGAATTCTCAGGAATGTTGTCCCAGGTCAGGACAACGCAATCGCGCGGCTCTAAGTCGGTCCGTGCCGGAGCTATGGGTAAACTTGTCCTCCGGTGAGAGGCGAATCACATAGACAGGGACGGATTACGAGACAAAGGACCCCCAATCGCGATCCTCTGACGCATGTTGCCGCCGCGACTGCCTGTGCTCGTCGCCGGATTGTGATCCCTAACGAGATACGAGTGCGCAGTCACGAACCAAACAATAATATAGCCGCGCAGAAATTCAAAGAGCCGCTTCTTCGTTTCGAAACACCTCCCTGCTTCATAGAGGATCCGCTTTCCCTCGACGATCGACTCGTTTCCCGGAATGTACTCGGACTAACAATCATTTTGGAATCGGCATCGATTGATCTGTGAAGCAATCTCTTTGAAAAGCATTTCTATTCGATCTCGTCGCGATCGTCTTTCTTAACGTGCCCTAGGAGCACAAAATATTATATACACATTCATATAATATTAAAAAGAGATTCAATTTTTTTTAAATGTTCAAATGTACATACAATATTTGTTTTACATTAAGTAACAAATATTTCTTTTTAAATATGCAGGAAATATCTATTTTATATTACGAGGAAAATATTTTTTTCTGAATATTATATGGATCTTTATTGCATATTAGAAGTACAGTATTTTCTCGATAATTGTCCGTAACACGGGTCTGCCCAGGGACAATTATCCGGCAGGGATACTGTTCTTTGCCACGAACGCACATTTTTAAAAAAATATTTACTTTATATTTTTTGAAGATGTATTTTATATTCTCTGAATATTTGGCTAATATTTTGTTAAATATCTATTTTATATTCTCTGAATATTTCGCTTGTATTTTCTAAACATTAAATGAATCTTTATTTCATATTAGAAGTACAATATTTTATTCCTAATATACAAATAATATTTGTTTCATATTCTGAGAAAAATGTTTCTTTCTCATTATAAAACAAATCTTTGTTTAATATTTAGAAATAGAATATTTTTTTCCTAATATACAGATAATGTTTGTTCTTGTACTTTGTACATGTGTACAATATTCCAATATTTCTCTCATATGAAAAAATGTGGCTTAAAAAATATTTTTCCAATATTTCAACAAAAATATCCATTTAATATTTTTCTGCAACAAAACATAAAATATTAAATCATTATATAATTTTTTTATATGAAAATTCAATATAAATTTTCTATAAAAAATCAATATATAATTTTATTTTTTTTATAAACATTAAATGAATCTTTATTTCATATTAGAAGTAGAATATTTAATATTTTTGTGCTACTAGGGGCCGTGCCCATGCCCGTGCTTCGCGACCGGCCTTTTTCTAGAAGAACAATTGGCTTTTCTTCTCTTCCGCTTATACGGCTCTCTTTCCGCTCCGAGCGTCTTCCTCGTACCCATCGTCGAGACTCATCCTCCCCCGCCTATTGTCCACGCGTCACCGGAGGAACACCTTGGAACGGTATTACCGTCCCTTGCTTTCGGAGAAACACCGTCAAACGGGATTATCGTCCCTTTCTTTCGGAGAAACGGAGAAACCAAGCACCTTATCACTGTTTCTAATTTTTTGTTCTGCTTATTGTAGACAATCTGATGACATTTGTGTCACGATAATGACAACCAAGAGAAACGTTTACAGAATAATATACAAATATAAGTAATTTTTAGTTTCGATCGCAATGTTAATTAATTTAATTATTTTTATATATATATATTTAATATATAAATACATAAATAATATATATTTAATATATTACTTGCTGTGGCAAAATAATTAGAAAATCCTTGCAAAAATAATTGCAAATCCTCTTTTTGTTTCTAGGTTTATTAAGTATTACTTTTATCAGAAATTTAAATTGAATGTTTAGAAAATACAAGCTAATTATACAAATAATACAAATATTAAGAGAATATAAAGTAGATATTTAAAATTATAAAGTAAATATTAAAAAAAAGAACAGTATCCCTGGCGGATAATTGTCCCTGGACAGACCCTTGTTGCGGACAATTATCGAGAAAATACTATACTTCTAATATGAAATAAAGATCCATTTAATATTAAGGAAAAAATATTTTTCTCATAACATGAAATAGATATTTCCTGCATATTTGAAAAGAAATATTTCTTACTTAATATAAAACAAATATTGTATATATATTTTAATATTAAAAGAAATATTTTGTGCTACTAGGGGGCCCAACGCCAGGTAGCAGGTAAAGAGTTCGTTTTTCTCTCCTCTCTTAGACAGGCGAGCAAAGTAATCTCCTCGTTCGGGCAACATTTTCCAGCGACTCTCCGGCGAGCTCGCAACACGCGAGCGCTTGTACAATGCAACGCGAATTAGCCACGGAATCACCGGAACATTTCGTTATTATCGCCGGACGCGGTCAACGACTCGGCAGACCTTCACACTGTTTTTTTCCTCCCCCACTATATACAGATAACTCGAGCAATCGCTCGCGCACGTTGTCATTCATGCTCATTGTCTTTTTCTCTCTCTCTCTCTTTGTTTCTCGGTCTCTCTTCGGTGGTTGTTCACCGACCGGCATTGCGGCGCTCAAGTGGACAGCTCTCTCTCTACTCGTATCGCGATAGCCATTTTCGAGGACACGTCGCTGTTTCGCAGGCTCCATGTCCGACGCGAAGTGTCCCGTTTTCGACGAATAGACGACGACAGGTTTTCAACCGCTCGCTGGTTTTTCTCGTTGGAAATGATGGCTCATCGAGTCCGCGGACATAATGTGCCCAGAATTATGAAAGTGGTGCAAGTGATGATAGAAAAAGATTAATTATTTTTAGTTTAATTTTATAAATTTCATATATACAAATTTTTTGCATGAAAATTTTTTATATGAAAATTTAATATAAACCTCAAATAATATTGAATTTTCTATTAAAATGCAACATACAAATTTTTTTATATGAAAATTCAATAATAACCTCAAATAATATTAATTTTTGTATATACTTTTATATATAAAATTTTTTAGATAAAATAGACAAGACTACATCTGTCGGGTTAACTAGTAATAAATAAATAAATAATGTACAATTTCCGTTTATACTAAATAAATAATAATAATAATAATTATCGATACGGAAGCAATGGGTGGATCCGCGTGTCTCGTGCATCGAGCCCCGAAAGATATGCACTCTCGGTGCGCGTCGTCATGGCGACGAAAACCGGCTGCAAAAGGGACACGCTGGTTAAGGAAAGAAGGAGGAGCCGGTCGCGCCAGAATCCTGGTGAACCCGGTCCTCTCGACGTTTCCCAACTCCTAAAAAACATCTCGCGAGCGGGTCCGCTCGTTTCCAGGCATCGACGAACTCTCTTGATATCCAATCGAAATTGTTTGGCCGAGAACCGGTGGCTCGGATAACGAGCAGAGCGATCGCATGGAACGTGAACCGGGGCGAGACGCGGCGCGATCACCGGAACGCGGAGGCCTCGGTTCTCTCACGGAATCACTTGCTAAAACGAACAGCTCTTACGGGCCCTACGGGCCCTTTTTTATCTAGGAGGGGGACAGACTAATTCTGGAGAATGTGGGGCAATGGTGGATATGGCCGCTAAATCCCCCCTCTTGACTTATCAGTCTTATCAAACATATACATGTATGTATATAAATGTACATATGCAACTGTATGTATATGAATGTATGAATATGAATGTATGTATATAACTCTATGTATATAAATGTATGTATATGAATGTATGTATATAAATCTATGTATATAAATGTATATATGTAACTGTATTTATATGTATGAATGTGTGAATATGAATATGTGTATATAAATCTATGTATATAAATGTATGTATATGAATGTATGTATATAAATCTATGTATATAAATGTATGTATGTATATAAATTGTAAACATACATACATAGATTTGTATACTTGTATCTATATATAAATGTATGTATGTATATAAACTTCAATATATAGAAACATATATATAAATTTCAATACACAAAAATTTAAAACAAAATTTTTGTGTATAAAAAATTAGAATCACGTCAATTATTTAAATGTTACTATATGTGTTTCTGACTTTATAATATTATAGCTGGCGTCAAAACAAATTCAACAACCTAGCATACTATATATACTATATTTTATGTATTTACCATATATGTATAGTAATTATAAACTCATAATAATCAAATTATCTAATATATATAACCTAAAATAATTACAATTAATATTATAAATATTTTACAAAAAATTGTATATTTTCGCCCTAGGAAAAGTTATTTTATACTTTTTAGTCCCTTTTTAAAAACGTGGTATTTTAAAAAATTTAAATAATTATTTTCTGCTTTTTAGTATTGTGTTAATACTTTTATCAATCTTTATTAATACGTTGTATACTCACTGAGCTTACTGTAAATTTTACTTGATAAACAAAGCGATGATATACTACCGATCCTCGCGCGGCGACGTACTATAACATACTGAGCTCCGTCGGGGCGAAGTGGATCCGTGGAGTGGGGACGAGTCAGAGTGCGCGCGCATAGCAAACTAGAGGGCGTTGCCGCGCGGATAAATATTAAATTGCTATTTTCTCCGAAACGGATAGACTTTTTCAAAAAATTTTTTCTGTATAATAAATTGTCATCCAATTCTGAGCCATTAATGTAATTTCAAGTCTCTAGTTCATCAAGAAGTTACTTTAAAATAAATTGCAAAATTTGCCACCGAACAGATAAACAAACAAGAAAGCGAGCTAATAAAAACATGGTAAAAAAATGTTTTTACGACTCGGTTCCCTGTCTAGCCCCCGAATAACTAAGGAAATCTCGTTTTCTTGTTTCGCTCGCCTCGTAATTGCCGTATCGATTTCTAATCGTGTACACGACACCGTTCACTGCGTACAATGGAGTCGCGAGACGTTTCAGCGGTGCAGCGGATTGTTGTTCTCGCGAGGCACGCTCTTGTCCCGAACGTCAACAGCGATCTGCAACCAAGATTTTCTCCAAACGACACACTCGAGTCTTCGGCCTCGTCTTCTCCATTAACGCCGAGCCACATTATCAGCCCACGGTCATGGCGTATGTACCCTAGTAGTACAAAATATTGTATACACATTTATATAGTATTAAATACATACAATATTTATTTTATATTAAGTACCAAATATTTCTATTTAATATTCTATTTAATAATATTTCTTTTTAATATTAAATGCATGTGTATACAATATTTTGTGCTACTAGGGTATACTGGGTTGCAGCTAGATAGGAAGCTGTGCCGCAACCGGGTACACTGCTGGATAATTGTCCCTAGGCAAACTCGTATTGCGGACAATTATTGATAAAATACTATACTTCTAGTTTTATATATTTTATATATTTAATAAATTTTATAATAAAACATTAAAAATATTAAATTTTATATATAAAATTTTTTATATGAAAATTTGATCTGTAACTAATTCCAAGTTTCTTAAATCCAAAGATTTTCCACGGATCGAGTTGAAAGTATTACTTTGATATCATTCATATTCATGGCATTCGTGTCAAAGAACAGTATCCCTGCCAGATAATTGTCCCTGGGCAGACCCTTGTTGCGGACAATTATCGATAAAATTTTTTAAAAAGTTCAAGTCCTTCGAACCAATTTTAAGACGGTCCATTTAATATTGTCCCCGATTGTACCGTACATACCTGTTGTACTTTGAAAGTTGACGCGCGACAGATATGTACTTGGTGTTCTCGCAAAGTTACCGTGAAACGCGATTGCAGAAATGGATTAGTCTGCGGCGAATCAACCGAGAATTCAAGGTTGCCGAGGGTAGATTAATCCGCGTTGTCTGTGGTTGGGTAACCGTGCGGTTCGCGTACAACTCCGTTCAAGATTCACGCATCGTTCGCTCCCGATCGACAGAACACGACGACGACGTTGATCGTCGATCATTTCCGTTTCTATTTTCCTAATTTACATCGACTATGAGGTAATGAACGTTCGTTGAATTCGCATTCTTAGCTGCTGCTGGATGTAACAATTGTTACTTCGTTATTGTTGTCAATACTTAAGAAAATGTTAAAAAATGTTTTTTAACCCTTCGCTACATAATGTATTCCGACAACAAATCTGATAATATTAAACTAAGAATGTATTTTGTTATAATGTTTATTTTCATGAAAATGTTGTTTTCATTTTTTTAATTATTTTTCCCTTACATAAAATACCCAATTAATTTCATCCCAATTTTTAAAAAATCTTGCAGTGAGGGATTAACTGTTTTGTCTGCGCTACATAATGTATTTTCTTGAAAATGTTGTTTTAATTATTTTTTAAAATTATTTTTCCCTTACATAAAATACCCAATTAATTTCATCCCAATTAAAAAAAAATCTTGCAGTGAGGGATTAATAATAAATTTAAAAATTAAATAATTAATTTTAAAAAATGCATTTTGTCAATTTCGGTAACCTGTATGCAAGACTGCAAGTTTGATTGCCAACTGTTCGTTCCGAAGCTGTTTCGAGCGGTGTCCGGTTGTGTTGGGAGCGAAAGGACGCGTGACCCGAAAGTTATCGTGCGACGCCGCACCGTGGCGAGCGTTCAGCATCGAAATTACGGTACCCCGAGATTACGCGTTCCAGCCGGTTGTGTAGGTAATCAATTTCGGAGGAAAGAGAGGCCGTGATTCGGCCGGATCCATCGGAGATTCGAACTTCGACATTTAACAGGACACTGTAGCCTGGAACGCGTCGAAACTTCATTCCCGAATCGGATTGCAAAACCTTAAATGCCTTATGCTATCGAATTCTTTAGATGTTCGCGGCTGTGACGGTGGAACGAAAACTTGTTTCCACCGAATCGTGTGCTGCAAACTAAAGTGACAGGTGCGCGTAGCGAAGGTGCACGCGAAGTTTCACATCTATTCATAGGTCTGTAAACTCTGTCGTCAAGTTTAGAAATTTTACGAAATTTCCAGACAAGAAAAATCTTCTCGGACGCGATAATGAAGAATCTTAGGAAAAATAAGCGAATCGCTGCCTTGGGAATCGAACCCAGGCCTCACTGGTGGTAGGTGCACGACAAACGCGCTCACCCACAGGACTTATTCTCGATCTCCTACTGTATTCTTCTAGGGGTCCTAATCCCACAATAATTCCGAGACGTTGAAGCTAAACCAAATATCAAAGTTTGTCACTACATAACATTAACATTTTTAAAGAGCTGTGCTCTTAAAGTAAAAGTTTTGTCTATACTGCTCCAACTAATCATATTTCTGTATTACAATATTTGTATATCTCTAATAATAACATTCTATTTTGTAACTTATTTTTATTATTTTGTAATTTATTTTTATTATTTTGTAATTTATTTTACTATTTTGTTATTTATTTTTATTATTTTGTAATTTATTATTTTGTATTTTGTACTTCGTTTTTGTAATTATGTTGAAATAAATCTTATATGAGATTTTCTATTAAAAAAAAACATCGTTTTGATCGGACCGAAAATCTTTAAACATGAATAAAAGATAACATGAATAAGAATTGAGGTAAAATTTAGTATAAGTTTAAGTAGATATATAATAGAATAAGTATAAGTTTTGTCTATACCGTTCCAACTAATCATTTGTCTGTGTTACAACATTTGTGTATCCCTAATAATCACATTCTATTTTGTAATTTTTATTATTTTGTAATTTGTTTTATTATTTATGATATATTTTATCATTTTGTAATTTATTTCTATTATTTACTAATTTATTTTTATTATTTAGTAATTTATTTTTATTATTTTGTAATTCATTTTTATTATTTTGTAAATCTCATATGAGATTTTCTATTAAAAGAAAAAAAAAAGAATTTCGGCCTTCTTAGTTCCTTGTCGTGAAACAAATTGAGTCGTTGCACCTGTAAACAGCCCATTGAAGGGCTGACGTTCCACCCAGCATATTTCGATGAGAATGGATGGCAAGGATCGGACGAGATTCGAATCGAGCTGAGCCGAGTTTGGTTACGCTTGATACCGTGTCGCTTTTACCTATGGTCTCGTGCCCGTTATACGGCCAGGATTCGGGAACCGTTCGATTCGATTCCTTTCCTGTTTCGTAGCTCGCCTCGCCTCGTTATGCATGTACGTAATGCGTTTATCCGCGCTCGCTTACGTAACGAGGCGAACGTACGATTTTCGTTTGCGACAATATACCCTAGTAGCAGAAAAATATTAGATAAATATCTTTTTGAAATATTGCAAAAATATTTTTTAAGCCACATTTTTTCATATGAGAAAAATATTGAATCTGAATATTGTATACATGTACAAGAAATATAAATTGAATGTTTAAAAAATATGAGCTATATATTCAGAGAATATAAAGTAGATATTTAAAATAATATAAAATAAATAATTGCAAAAAATGTGAAATCAATATTTGAAAAATATAAATTCAATATTTAAATAACATTCAATTAAGAGGAAGAGAAAGTTAGAAAAAAATATTTTCCTCCTAACATAAAATAAATATTTTCTGCCTATTTAAAAAAAATTGTTACTTCCCTAGTAGCAGAAAAATATCAGATAAATATCTTTTTCAAATATTGCAAAAATCTTTTTAAGCCACATTTTTTCATATGAGAAAAATATTGGAATATTGTGAACATGTACAAGAAATATAAATTGAATGTTTAAAAAATATGAGCTATATATTCAGAGAATATAAAATAGATATTTAACAAAATATTAGCCAAATATTCAGAGAATATAAAGTAGATATTTAAAAAATATAAAGTAAATATTTTTTTAAAAAATGTGCATTCGTGGTAAAGAACAGTATTCCTGGCGGATAATTGTCCCTGGGCAGACCCATATTGAGAACAATTATCGAGAAAATACTATACTTCTAATATGAAATAAAGATCCATATAATATTAAGAAAAAAATTATTTTTCTCATAATATGAAATAGATATTTACTGCATATTTAAAAAGAAATATTTGTTACTTAATATAAAATAAATATTATATGTATATTTAAATATTAAGAAGAGATTAAATCTCTTTTTAATATTATATGAATGTCGCGTCTCTCGCATTGCTCGACTATTCGCCGGTGTCTCGTGTTCGACTAATTTCTCGATCCTCGGCTGCTACTCCTCTGCCATCGTTTTGCATAATCGTAGCGTGCCATTGCGCATTGAGCTCGGGTCTCTCTCTCTCTCTCTCTTTCTCCCTCGCGCGTGCACGAGTATGTACTCTGTAACGATTCCTCTACGAAAAGTCAAACGCAAGGAGGAAATGGTCGTTCTTCTCCGATTCTTCAAGTACATCGCAAACAGTTTCGTCGATAAAAAGTTATCTCGCTTCTGCTACCGCAATTTTTATCTCGTTTTGATTCGTCATCAGAAGACGACATTTTCCGCGGTTCTCAGACAACCGAGTGGGTGTAATTTAATTTGTTTTATTATTTTCAACGTATTAAACACATTATTGTTAATAAATTTCTAAGGTTTTGTTCATTTAAGCTAAATAATCCAATGTAGCTAGTAATTAATAAATAAATAATGTAGAATTTTTTACTTTGAATTTAATTACAACTTTAAATTGCCAATAGCTTTTCACAAATTCACA
>CM052338.1:2218048-2257987 GCA_028455595.1 Lasioglossum vierecki
GCTTTTTAATATTATATGAATGCGTATGCAATATTTTGTACCATTAGGGATAAAATTTTGGTACATAAGTGGGAACATACTTTGGTACTACGTTTTCACGTGGGTCCTGTTCTCATGTTCGGTTACGAATGCGAGAAACAGGTTTCGAGTACTCGAAAAGATCCGATCTTCCCTTTCCCTCGTTCGATCGAGTCGAAGGATTAGGTTTCTCGTTTACTCGGAACCATCGCAGGGTGCAAAAACTAGACTCGACTTGCTCCTTACTAGGCCCGAGTTAGGCCAAGGCTGATTCCACCTGCGACAGTCTCTCCTCTCTGCTCCATTTCTCTCGCCTGGCAAAAACCGTTCGCGATAGAACGTTCGATTTCTTTTGTTTGCCGATTACTCAGCGTCGCGACATACTCGTCAGCCATGACACCTGACAAAATCAATTAATTCGTAATCGCGTTCTCATTGGTCGGTTACGAGCTCTCGTTCTGCGTCTTTTTCCGGGTATTATCTCGAGAAACTTGCGCAACATTTTCGGCTTGATCAGAGAAGGCATTGGTGACACACTGATAACGATGTGTGCGCCTTGGGGTGATTCATTGTTCAATGCTAAACCTGCTCGAATTCATTGTTTGCCGACCAAAGGCCGTCCAATTGGCTCGTCGACCATTACGCATCATTGTTATGTTTCTATAATTAGACGACGGATTAACGCATTTATAACAAAAATTATTAACTGCATCTTGAAACAATAGAAACGTTAGAAATATTTTAAAATAGTGTTTTCATATATTCAAACTGTTAAACATATTGAGAAAAAAAAATGAAATTCTATTTAACTCCAGTTTGTTGTCAATATTTTCATTTTGCATAAAGATCTGCTGTAAACTTATGATACATAATTCTTATAATTTATAATACTCTTATATGTGCAATAAAGTTATAATAAAACGTCGCATTATTTTGATTGTATCTTACAATAATAATTGCGACGATTAATTATGAATTATATGTACCAAGAATAAAAGAGGTGAAAAAGAGAAGATTCGTATCAGTGATGAACATGTTATTGTGTGATAACTAATAAGCTTGTTTATTACGTTCGTTTCAAGAAAGAGATATCAGTTATAGAAAGAAAACATCCTCGTGAACAGAAACATAAAATTCAGTTGTTTGTAAACACGGATAAAAATGTAAGTATTTTTTCACATTAAGAAAGTAAGATACGCATTGATTAATTTACATTATATTGCATTTCGATTACACTCATGATTCACGTAATTAGCACCAAGTGAAAGGTTCGAATTATGTAATGCAATTGCAATGTAATTAAAATACTGCGTATAAATTAGCATAACACTGCCAGTAGGTAGTCTAGCTGAGCTTCACGGTCGCGTCCTTGTCCCTTCGCAGACGAATTTCACGGCGAATAATATCCGACCGGAGCTTTATTTTTAATTGAATTAATAATCATGCGGATTGCTCCTCTCTACTCGAGCAAACCAATTTTTATGTACCGGAACATGAACTGAGAACAATAGTGGCTTTTAATCTTGAATTTAATTATAAATTATATTTAATTATTAATTAGAAATTTTATTTATAATCGTGTTGATTTTGTTCACCAATTCTTTATTAAATTTTCAAATACAACAATTTGTTGTTGTTGTTAAACGAGTTGTCTTGTCTTTTTTCTTCTTTGTTTTACAGTTTTGTAAAAGGATCTCATTCCGTTTATAATAAATAAATAATAATAATAATATTTTCATATTTTCAGGTTGCTGAAAATGAATCCAATGTCAGAATAAATAATTATAATATATTAGAACTTACAATAACTTTTTCGAAACACAACAATAAAAATTTCAATTTCTCCGTATTATATTAAATATTAAAAATCTTCTTTTAGGTGATTTTAGGTGACCTGTTTATGATTATTTATGATTAATGGTTTATGATTAAAGTTGCTATTGGAGGATTCTTTTTAAAATATTCAAAGTAAATTTCAAAATTCCTAAACGAGCCGGTTATTGTCCAGCGATGCGACAATTGCACAGACAAAACCGGCGACGGAGACAAATGGAACGGGAATGAAAAAGCGCGATTTCGTTCGAGAAAAATAATGGCGGCCCGGAATCGGTACAAAAACACGATGCCGGGATTCTTGCGTCATTCCGCTGGGAGACTGTGCGTGTTCCAAGCGCGAGAAAGACGGCGCGCGTCTACACGTATACACGTAGAAAAGCAATTCCTGATTTCGTTGTGCCGGAGAAAGTAACTTTACCGCTCGTAACCTTCACGTTTTCCCACCCACGTCCACACTCGCTACGGTTTCCGTTTCGCGCACATCTTTTTACGGATCCTCGACCCTAGTAGCACAAAAATATTGGATATATATCTTTATCAAATATTGGAAAAATATTTTTTAGCCACACTTTTCATATGAGGTAAATATTGGATCTAACTATGGCATGCATGTTTAAGAAATGTGAATTGAATGGTTAGAAAATATAAGCTAAATATATTCAGAGAATAATAAACTAGGTATTTAAAAAATATTACAAAGAATGTGAAATCAATATTTGAAAAATATAAATTCAATATTTAAATAAAATTCAATTAAAAAGAAGAAAAAGTTAGAAAAACATATTTTCCTAGGAATATGAAATAGATATTTTCTGCATATTGATTTGCTCGAGTAGAGAGGAACAATTCACATGATTATTAATTAAATTAAAAATGAAGCTCTGGTCGAATATTATTCGTTTGAGATAAATATTGGATCTAACTATTGTATACATGTTTATGTTATAATGACATATTCATGGCATTCGTGGCAAAGAATATTATCCCTGCCGGATAATTGTCGCTGGGTAGACCCATTTTGAGGACAATTATCGATAAAATACTGTACTTCTAATATGAAATAAAGATTCATTTAATATTTAGAAACACAATATTTTTCTCGTAACATGAAATAGATATTTTCTGGCTATTAAACAAAAAACAGTAACTTCCCTATAAAATCGGGAAGTTAAAAACATTTGTTACCTAATTCAAAATAAATATTGTACGTAAATTTAAATATTAAACAAAGAGTGAATCGCTTTTTAATATTATATCAATGTGTATACAATATTTTGTGCTACTAGGGACTTAAGGAGGTAGACTAAAATAAATAAAAAATATTCTACTTCTAATATGATTAGATTTAAAAATTAATTATATCGATAAATTAATTATATAAAGAAATGATTATAAATGATTATATAAAGAAATAATTAATATAAAGAAATTAATTATATAAGGAAATGATTATATAAAGAAATTATTATTAATGATTGTATAAAGAGATTATATAAAGAAATAATTAATATAAAGAAATTAATTATATAAAGAAATGATCTAATAATTCATTTAATGTTTAGAAAGAAATATTTTTCGTAACATGAAATCGATATTTCCTGCATATTTAAATAGAAATATTTGTTACTTAATATAAAATAAATATTGTATGTACATTTGAATATTAAAAAAAGTTTCAATCGCTTTTTAATATTATACAAATACGTATACAATATTTTGTGCTACTAGAGGAGCTGCGTACAATCGATATCCTTTTCCAAACATCTTAATTGCTATCGGAACACTATGACCGTTAGAGTCGAAATAGGAAAAACAATTATATTCGAGTGCAAAGTGCGCCGATAAGTCTCTCTTCGACAGCGTGCAGCACAAATACGAACGAAGCGTAATTAAGATCGTGGGAGCACGTGGCGCATTCGGGAACGATTCACGGACTCGTTCTACATATACACAAAGTGTATCGCATGTATGTATAAAATATCGTCGAGGCCGCTATCGTTATCGAGAACCGTTCCAAACGGTTGAAGCTTATCGAAAAGTTCTCGCCATAAATTGGCCGCATTACCCGATTTAATTGTTCCGTAACGCGAAGCGATAAGAGATCGGGATAAACTTTACTGTGGGATAATATGTCACTCTCTGGGCAAAGATGAATTCAGGAGAAACACTAGCTGGTGCAATTCAAGACGATAGAAAGAATCGAAGAACTTCGGAATGTAATAAAATTATTTCCACATGGAAATTGGTTGAATATATTTTATATATATAATATATATTATATATATATATGTAACTCCTGAACAAAGCCGCGGATGCTCAATTTTATATAAATTCCTTAAATTTTATATAAAATTTATAATATTTTAATATTAAATATCAAATTCTATTTAATTTAAATAATTTATATATAGAGTTTATGTGTACTGACTTGCAAAAGAGGGGGTCGAATTTGAAGCTTGTATTATGCTAAAAGTCGAACAAAATATAAATACAGATTTTTATCCATAACTGTCCCAAATGTCTGACCGCTAAATGTCCCGAAGCTATCCCCCCTGTCGCGGGGTGTACCCCCTTGGGGAGCTAGGAAGCTCAAGAGGCTTCGAGAAGTGTAAACATAATTAATCTTTCACCGACACTTTCGTGACAAAGAACAAACAGTATCCCTGGCGGATAATTGTCGCTGGGTAGACCCATTTTGAGGACAATAATCGATAAAATACTGTACTTCTAATATGAAATAAAGATTCATTTAATATTTAGAAAAAAAATATTTTCCTCCTAACATGAAATAGATATTTACTGCAAATTTAAAAAACAAATTGTTACTTAATACAAAATAAATATTGTATGTATATTTGAATATTAATAAAAGTACTATTCCTGTGTTCACATTACTGTATTCACTTATATTATTCATGTAAAGCAAAATAAACCAAGTAGGGTTTCAAATGCTTATAAATTTAAAAAGAAATATTATAAAAAATGTGAAATCAATATTTGAAAAATATGAATTCAATGTTTAAATAACATTCAATTAAAAAAAAGAAAAAGTTAGAACAAAAATATTTTCTTCCTAACATGAAATAAATATTTACTGCATATTTAAAAAGAAATATTTGTTACTATTTTATTATTAACTATTATATTAACTATTATATTTGTTACTAAATATTTTTTATGGAACTTTCACAGACATTCGTGGCATTCGTGACAAAGAACAGTATCCCTGGCGGATAATTGTCCCTGGGTAGACCCATTTTGAGGACAATTATCGAAAAAATACTGTAAATCTAATCTTGTTGTTCTCATAATAGAATAAAGGTAACTTGAAGGAGAGAAAGAAACTTAGTGAACATCGAGAATTGTTTCACACCGAAATTACGCGAGTCATATTTCTCTTTCTCTCTTCGTTTCTTTTTCTCTAACCAACCCAACCCCTCTCTTTCACTGAGCCTTTCTCTGTCAAGAGCATGGCGAGAGAGGCACGCCCGTGTCGTACGTGTGCATATGCTGTTCCCGCGAGCTGGCTACATAGCTGGCGGCCGTTAGCGGTTAAACACGAACGCGTCCTGTATCATGATTCACGGGGGAACACGAGTGGAACATCAATCATTTTGTAATACGCGATCGCGCGCAGAATCGAGCCACGACTTCCTATCGGTCTATCGTCTATTGGTTAATCGGTCGAATGAATCCCGATTGGTACCGAGAATAAGACACTTTTCCAGTCGCGCAACGTGCGCGCGCCAATCTTAACGGCTTTCGAGGCAATGATTATCAAATGAGCTTCTGCCGCCACACGTCGAGACGAAACGGTTCGCATTATACCCCCCTGAACGGCAACATTGTAAAACTGGTAGTAACTGGTGGCGTGTGTACACTGGCATGGCGTCGCACGCGTCACATATTCATCGGTCAAACACCATACATTATACAGGGTGGACCACCTAACGTGAACACGTACGTCGGACACTGGCACATACACTAGTAGCACAAAAATATTGAATAAATATCTTTTTGAAATATTGGAAAAATATTTTTTAATCCACAATTTTTCATATGAGATTAATATTGGATCTAACTATTGTATACATGTTTACGTTATAATGACATATTCATGGCATTCGTGGTAAAGAATAGTATCCCTGGCGGATAATTGTATCTGGACAGGCCCTTGTTAAGGACAATTATCGAGAAAATATTGTACTTCTAATATTACGTAAAAAAATAAAGGTCACCTTGACTTTTTTAAATGCACTATATGTTTTGGACATCATAGGATTGTTTCTGACGTCGGGACGAATTTAGCAGTGTACTATACTATGACCTTGAAATGACCTCAAACTTGAAAATGATGAAACTTGACAATCCAAAAAGCATATAATCATATATCTAAGTTGTGCTAGCCTAGCCCATGTATAAATAAATAAAAAATATTCTACTTCTAATATGAAATAAAGATTCATTTTGTACGAGATTAATATTGGATCTAACTATTGTATGCATGCTTAAGAAATGTGAATTGAATGTGTTCAATATTATAGTATAAGTATAATATTAAGTATTAAATATTAAGTATTATAGTATATTATATATTATTGTATATTATATTCTTTCATTCTTATTTTTATTTTATTTATTTTTATAGGGCTATGGGAACATCAGATCCTTTCGTATGAACAATAATTTTAAACAATCCAAGACAAAAACAATATTCACTAGCCCTAATAGCACAAAAATATTGGATAAATATTTTTTTCAAATTTTGCAAAAATATTTTTTAAGCCACATTTTTTCATATGAGATTAATATTGGATCTAACTATTGCATACATGTTTAAGAAAAACGTAAATTGAATGTTTAGAAAATATAAGCTAAATATATTCAGAGAATATAAACTACATATTTAAAAAATATAAAGTAAATATTACAAAGAATGTAAAATCAATATTTGTAAAATATACATTCAATATTTAAATGACATTCAATTAAAAAGAAGAAAATGTTGAAAAAATATATTTTTCTGCCTATTTAAAGAAAAAATTGTTACTTAATATAAAATAAATATTGTATATTCACTTGAATATAAAAAAAGTGTTAATCTCTTTTTAATATTATATGAATGTGTATACAATATTTTGTGCTACTATGGTGACCTCGATGGAGCCATTTTTTAAAAATATTCTTTTTAATTTTTAATTTCAAGCACTGGGACCGTTTCATTACATTTCCTATTTGTGTATAGAAATTGTATAATTGCATAATAATAATGACAAGTGACAGAATTGTTCTGAATATGTTTCCTACCAACTCGAACTATGTTTTGTCGAGAAAAATGAAGTGTTCGATGCATGTCAATTTCACCGATTAAAAATATTTAATATTAGCTATTTATGTCTTTAAATTACATTATATATTTATTTAATTTTTTAGAATCGTAAATGGTCGCGCCACGCTGCGCCAAATACAATTCTGTGACAGTCATTCGAGAGTCGACTTCAGCTTCCCCGTGTCACTCGCGAGAGACATTATCGATCAATAGAAAGAACTTTAAGCAGAAAGTGAACGTAAACTACGGTGATAATTGAATATCCTTTCGCGTAACCGTCGAAACTAGGATTGTCGTAAACTACTACTATTGGATCACGTGGTAACTTAATTTAGAATGTACTATACTTATACGCAGATATTTTTATGGAAACTAATTGATGTACTTAAAAAGAAGAATTAAAATTACAGTGAGTAATAAATTCACTCTAGATTCAAAAATCACGATCAAGTCGTGAATGAAATTCAAATGACGACGTAAATCGTAATTCTGCGATATCGCTGTGATAAATCACGATTAGTAAATCGATATCAGATTGATTATCGATCAGTGAACATTTGAACCTTTATCACTCGAGCGATGACTGTAAAGTTCCACTAAAAATGACTGTGCCATTATTCAAAGTATTGTTTACATTATTAAATATGTTGGTATTCATTCAATTATTATTTATTTAAATTACATTTAAATATTGAGTTATTATATCAATTTAATGGAAATATTCTAGGTCGAACAAATGAAGATATCGAATCGATTATCGATCAGTAAACATTTGAACCTAACCTTTAACAATCGAACGATGACTGTGAGGTTCCACTAAAAATGGATGCGCCATTATTCATTGTATTATTTACATTATTAAATATGTCGGTATCCATTCAATTACATTTAAACATTGAGTTATTATATCAATTTAAGGAAAATATTCTAGGTCGAAAAAATGTTTAATTGTCGAGTTGAAATAGCTCCGCGAGTGCAAATGGTTAAAACAGTATTTTCATAGGAAAGTTCAATATTATTAAGGCGCGACTAATGAAGAAACATGAGTGGGAGCTGTCACAGCAGCAGATAATCAAGTAGAAACTGCTCGCGAACGACTCGCGGTACAGAATAGTACAGATATGTAGAGTTATATCTACATATATCGAAGGATCGAGGGCACCATCGATTAAAACTATCGAATAAATCGATAGTACCCATCTACTGTTTTCAGTTCATTGATTTTTTAAACTATCGACTAAATCGGTTGAATTTTAACTGGCGGGAGTTTTGAATAGATTTTATAAGATTCACTATCAAATACGTTCACACATTAGCTATATCGAATAATTCTTTCGCTAATAATGTTAAATAATTATTATTATATGAGAAATATATTATACAATTATTAAATAACAATATTTATATATTGCACTTATGGGAATAACAACTTTAATCATCAAACCTCATTCAGCAAAACGAAAGACGACTAAAAACTAGTGATGGGCATCATCGATTAAAACTATCGATTAAATCGATAGTAGCCAACTACTATTTTCAGTTCATTGATTTTTTTAATTATCGACTAAATCGGTTGAATTTTAACGGGCGGGAGTTTTGAATAGATTTTATAAGATTCACTATCAAATACGTTCACTCGTTAGCTATATCGAATAATTCGTTCGTTAATAATGTTAAATAACAATTATTATACTAGAAAGATTATACAAAATATTACACTTATGGAAATAACAATTTTAATTATAACCTAAAGAAATAGTATTTTATAATTATACCTGTCAATAACAGGTATTTTTTTAAAAAGTTCATCAACACTTTACCTTTACATTGTACTATTATTAAAAGATAAATAAGAATTTGTGACAAATGAGACGTATAGACGTAAGCATAGACTATAGAGCATAACCTAGACGTAAACACTAAAACAAAATTTTAATCGACTAAATATTCGATAGTACGTTTCAACTAAATAGTAATTAATCGATAGTTGAATTTAGTTGATGGTCCAATCTGATCACTAGGCACTTAACCTAACCACTAAACAAAATTACAGTCGACTAAAAACTATCGACTAAATATTCGATAGTATGTAGCAACTAAATAGTAATTAATCGATAGTTGAATTTAGTCGATAATTCCCACCACTATCTCGAAAGAGATCGCGGAAAAAAGAACCGAGGAGTAGGAGAGCCCCGCGCAAATGAATTATTTATAGAGAACTGAAAGTAAGGAAAGATAACGATGTTGGGCGACACGATTCCCGATCCTATGCGTGCCAGACGAACACAGAGATGTCTTCGCGTGAACGCTATTGTAAAGCGCAGAGAATACAAATAACGGCCTCGTCGACTCGAGCAAATGACAAACGGTAATCGTGTTCAGGGAAAAGTCTTATTTTGCTTTCCGTTCTCTCGATGCAATTACGCTAGGAAAAAAGTTTACGATAGAAAACCCCTACAAGTTCAAACATTATCCATGAATTAATTAATTGGTTCTCGATCGTAATTTATCTTAATGATAGTATAAGTATTTATTTCCTTTTCTTTTCCATTGTCATAAATGATCGAACTAGTGTGCCGCAAATAAATACTTATACTATCATTATCCATAAAATTCAGTAAACCGCACAATGCACGCACAGAGAAACATGGTATCCCGAGGTAGAAACCTGGGATGAAAGAAAGCAAGCCAGAAAGATAACCGATTTTCTGCTGCACAGTGTGGTATTGGACCTGAAAAGCTGGCCAAAAATCAATATTGTAAATATTTACATAGAATGTTGTAATTATGCCCCTATATAGATAAATAAACATGCCATTACGTGATGCACTCCTTTTTTTGTTTATCCAAACAGTCACCTGTGTCTCCAATTAAAACATAGCACCTGTTCGATACACAAGCCTTTGATCGTAGCATTCCATTCATACGCATCTCTTTCTTGTTATAATTTTTATGTTGAAAGTGATTTTTCTGACGAAATTTGGAATAGATGTTGTTACAAGATATATACATATATATATTTTTATATATATTCCTACACATATGTAAATTATTAATTGTAGAGGATAAAGGTACAACTGTAAATAATGTATATTTTGATCATGTACAGAAGAAGTATATAACAACTGTATTTACTTACACATGTGTAATAATGGAAGCCGTAATAAATGTTCCTAATTTGGAATCAGATTTTCTAAAAGAAGCGAAATGGACCTACTTCAAGGTCTAAAGAGAAAATCATAAATACATTTTATGTACATAACAAAATATAGCAAAATTTGTACCAGACACAAGAAAGCGAGTTACTAAAACCATGGTAATAATAAAGGGGCTATATTTGGAGCTTTATTCTTTCTTAACGTGAAAACTTTCATGTGGTATACTAATTCTAGATATCCTGTAGTTTAACACCACATAACTTTTATGTCGCTGCGACTAGCTGCACATATTTAAAAACACTAATTTATGCAAAAAACTGTCATGAAAATCTAAGAGCTCTTAACATTGACATAGATATGCTTAATATAACGTACATACCTTCTCATAACAACATCTATTCCAAATCTCATCAGAAAAATCACTTTCAACATAAAAATTATAACAATAAAGAGATGCGTATGAATGGAATGCTACGATCAAAGGCGTGTGTATCGAACGAGTGCAATGTTTTAATTGGAGACTCGGGTGACTGTTTGGATAAACAAAAAAAAGGAGTGCACCACGTAATGGCATGTTTATTTATCTATATTGGGGCGTAATTACAACATTCCATTTACAATATTGATTTTCGGTCAGCTTTTCAGGTGCAATACCACACTGTGCAGCGGATGCACCAGTCTCGCTTCAAACGATTCGAGAAAATCGGTTATCTTTCTGGCTTGCTTTCTTTCATCCCGTTTCCACGTCGGGATACCATGTTTCTCTGTGCGTGCATCGTGTGTTGTGTGCGCGGTTTACTGAATTTTATGGATAATGACAGTATAAGTATTTATTTGCGGCGCACTAGCTCGATCATTTATGACAGTATTGGGGCGTAATCACAACATTCTATTTACAATATTGATTTTCGGCCAGCTTTTCAGGTGCAATACCGCACTGTGCGCTGAACGGTGGGATGACAAGCCACTGTCTCGGCGTAGCGCCGGCATATTCGTCCAAGATTTCATGAGAAAGGAAGCAGCGAGCGAAGGAGCACACAGCGATGAGTACACGTACACTCGCGGGCTGGGTATGGACGAAGAGGAGGGGATACACCGAAGGAGAGAAGAACGTCGCCCGCGGCTAGCAACCGCAAAGGCAAAACTCCTGCGAGTGGTTTACCAGCGTTGAACTGGTTTTCGGGAAGATATGTGCGTTGTGGTCCTGTCTTTGGCGGAAACAACCGAGCAACAACGGGTAAAGTGTACGTGACGGAACGCCTAAACTATTCCGGCATGTGTCGTGCGCCGTGGTGTGCGTGTCTCGTGTGTCGCAAACGAAGAGTAACACGGAGACAAACAGGTAGAGACGGGGAGGTACGTGGATGTGGGACTTACCCAGAGCTCCGTACCCCAACTCATGTTCGCTGGGCCGGGTAAACCAGGCACGAGCTGCAGCCTTGTCACACACGACACACTTCACATGTAGCGATCGAGATGCACTTTTCGTGTCGGAGACGCGTTTGAAAACGCATCAATAAATCACGCGTCAGATCCCACCGCGCTGAACGCTCACTAAAACATCACCAACATGTCGGCCTGTAACCACTGACTGGCCGGCCCAGACTGCCCAGCGAAAACCGCCCGGAATTTTGCCGTAGCGCGCTCTACCGACGCTTTTACGCACGAATAAACATAGTGGAGGGGGCGAAAGCGTTCTCATTGGTCGGCCATTTTGTTCGGCACTGCCGCGATTATTCAAACCGTGTCGATGACATTTCATTCGATTATATTAAATATTTTTTGTACACAAAGAGATGCTTTATAAGTTTTGCATTTATTGATGATTGTACACTTATTCGCTATTGTATATAATATATTTTGTGTATAAAGAAATGCTTTATAGGTTTTGCATTTATAGAGATTATCGTATTGGGCAGAAAGTAATGTATTAGGAAGAGTTGTGCCAATACAATTACATTGTAATTCAATTACATCGTAAATGATTTACTATATAATTCAAATACAACGTAATTGAATTACTAAGTATTTTAATCAGATTTGTAATTGAAATACAATATAATTGAAACACAATGCAATTGAAATTCAATTTATAATTGAATTATATTATAATTGAAATGCAATTTGTCATTGAAATACAGTATAATTGAAATACAATATGCTTGAAATACAATACAATACATGAAAACAATGTATTTTATAATTGAACTTCATTACAATTACGAATTACATTGTAATTTAATTGACTAAAGATCTGAATTACAAATTAAAAAATAATTGAATTACAATTGAATTCAATTACTTTGTATTTACAATTCTGGAGTAATTCAATTGTAATTCTGCACAACTCTGGTATTAAGCAGGTGATTTTGCTTTTAAATCAAAAACACATGTTGCTAATGAGTGATTAGGAAATGAATTGACAAATTATCTGAGAGAAAAACAATAACGAAGTGAAAATAAGCTGAAAACTATAATGTATACCTGTCTATAAAGTGTTTGTAAATAAATTATCGTCTTGAGCGCTGATCGAAATTAATTTGTACGACACGGTACGCAGAGCGTGTTCTTATTGGTCGGCCATCTTGTCCGGCACTGACGCGACTATTCAAACCGTATCGATGACATTTCATTCAATTATATTAAATATTTTTTTTTATATAAAGAAATGTTTTATAAATTTTGCATTTATAAATGGTTATATTCGCTATTGCCAGATTATCGGTTATGCTTAGGAAGTAATTATTGGGTAGAAAGTAATGTATTAGGCAAGTGATTTTGTTGGTAAGATCAACGAATTAACAGGTTATCTGAGAGAAAAACAATAACGAAGTGAAAATAACAGTGTGGGGCAAAAAGTAATTGCATTTACAATTACTTACCAATTACTGTAATTTATAATTGCAAAAATAAAAGTACAATTACATGTAATTGTAATTGGTAATTGCTATTACTTTTCGAATCACTGTAATTGTAATTGTGGTTCGTAATTACAATTACTGGTTGAGCCAAAATAATAGCAATTACAATTACTTACCAATTAATGTAATTTGTAATTGCAAAAATTAAAGGACAATTACATGTAATTGTAATTGGCAATTGCAATTACTTTTCGAATCACTGTAATTGTAATTGTGGTCCGCAATTACAATTACTGGTTGAGCCAAAGTAATTGCAATTACAATTACTTACCAATTAATGTAATTTGTAATTGCGAAAATAAAAGTACTATTACACGTAATTGTAATTGGCAATTGCAATTACTTTTCGAATCACACTAATTGTAATTGTAATTGCAATTACTTTGGCTCAACCAGTAATTGTAATTGCTATTGCCAATTACAATTACATGTAATTGTACTTTTAATTATTTCAGCAATTACAAATTACAGTAATTGTTCTCTTAAACCATTAATTTTTATGTTTTGGACCAGTATCTGTTTTCGCATTGAAATTGTAGTCCACTTTTGCTCGTGTAATTGCAGATGTAATTAATTACTCACGTAATTAATGACTGCCCAACTCTGGAAAATAAGTTGAAAACTATAATGTATACCTGTCTATAAAGTGTTTGTAAATAAATTATCGTCGTGAGCGTTGATCGAAATTAATTTGTACGTGTTTGTACGACACAATGACGCAGAGCGTGTTCCTATTGGTCGGCCATCTTGTCCAGCACTGGCGCGACTATTCAAACCGTATCGATGCTGTTCTACCAAATAATGCTCGTTACCCGACGATAACTAACCTCCACACAAACACGAATTCTCAATTGCAAATACCAAACTTGTGTAAACCATAGAATGACCTCTTACGAAATCTAAAACATTTCTTATTACGTAAATACGTGTTATGTCTTCGGTTGGTAATAAACTGCGGGATATGTCATTGCCCATTTCTATAATTTTGTTACTCATCTTAGATATATAAATCGACAATAACTTTACATCGTTTACACTAAATATATACATATACATTTTCCTACATTTTTAATGTTACGGTGGTTGTAAACTAGAGCTCGCTTTATCCCGATTTAAACAGTTTCACATGATCGTAACATTATTTCCATAATGTACCATCGAAAAATCCTGTCCGCTTACAGAATACCATATTTCGAAATTCTCGATTAGATCTATACAAGTCGAAATGGACTATGTAATTGATTTATGCGTTACAACGTATAAGTGCGACTAAAATGGCGCTGGGTGACTCGAGCAAAGTATCAAAGGTCATTAGCTGAATGTAGATAACTCGTTTCTTATATCGAACCATACGCATCGCTGCGATTCATCTGCCGCGAATTTTCTTCGTTCTTTACTTATGAAGTCGTGACATGACTCTCGGACACGATTTCCCAACGAGCTGATGGAAGAAATGAATACCCACTATGGAGGTTGTACTTGTTGTTTATTACTTTATATTTTTTACGAACACGTATATTACGCGAACACAGTTTCTTATAATGATTCATTGGATCATACTGTTTACATAAACAGTTCTTTCTTTTCTTTGGTATCCACTTTTTTAAATCCACTTTTACAATAAAAAAAAATAGTTGTTCATGTATTGTATTTTTAGGTAGTGGAATTGTTCAATGAAAATTTTGGATCGTACATCTTCTCGAGATGGATCGGCAGATTCATAGAGGATTATCAAATATCAAGAACCTTCGTTGTCGTTCTGACATCGATAGTACTGGTTTTATTGGTAGCGTCCATGATAATCCTACGGAAATGGAAGAACAAAGAGTTTCTCCCGGAAGTAAAAGAATTCGTCGGGGTAGGTACGAGCAAGCCCAGGTTCAGAAAAAGAGACAAGGTGCTCTTTTACGGAAGGAAAATGTTACGCAAAGTCAAATCGATCAGCGGACAAGTGCACGCGACTGGACAAGGGAAAAAACGAAAGGCTGTCATGCGATTCGCGCGTAGACTGTTGCAATTGAAGAAGGATTCCACCCCGCAGCAATTAAAAGTATATTGGACGTTCTTCTTAATTTTGTTGGAGTATGTTTCTTTTGTAAACTAATCTTTTATTCGAATAGGTGTTGGAACCACCTGCTGAATATTTAGAAGAAGACCTAGGTCCCGGGGACAGAGTCCCGCCGGATGCTTTGTACATGTTGCAAAGCATCAGGGTATTCGGTCATTTCGAGAAGCCGGTGTTCTTGAAATTATGCAAACACACGGAGATCATGAATTTACCAGCTGGAAGCATTTTATTTAAAATCGGAGATCCCGATGAGAATTTATTTATCGTACAGCAAGGCTTGGTGAACGTTTATATCACCGGACCGGACAGTTCTCAGATATCATTGAAATTAGTAAAGACTGGAGAGTCGGTGACTAGTCTCCTTAGTTTCACGGATGTACTTACTGGGCATACGAGTACCTACAAAACAGTATCCGCCAGAACCGTGGAGGATTCTATCGTAGTGAAGTTACCAATGTCTGCATTCCAAGAGGTATAGCAATGAGAAGTAAAGAAATATTCAAGATTACCATTTCTAATGTTTTTTTGCTTGTAGGTTTTCAAGGATCATCCCGATACATTTGTTCGAGTTATCCAGGTCATTATGGTTCGCCTCCAAAGAGTCACCTTCACAGCGTTGCACCAATATCTCGGCTTATCCGCGGAATTGGTTAACCAGGGGACGCACAAGAAGAAACAGAGTCCGTTCTCTGGCTCACCGGTCAGATCGAGAACCAAAGAAAATTTCTCCGCTCAAAACGCAGAGACGGTGTCTTCTGCAGCTGCGCCTTCTTCGTCGGAGCAACACGATGGAAGCGAAATGCTTTATCGTGATACTACTACCCTGAGTAGTCCCCAATCTGTACCCATCGTCATAAATACACGGTACGTTAATCGAACACAGAAATAATTATACATCACCTGAAAGAACATCATCGTCTTTTATACGAAGTATGCAAAGAATTGCTAACAAAGACACTGCGTTGAATGACGTCTCCAGAATAATAACACTTTGTATGAAAAACGATGAAGCTCTTTCGTATAACTGGGCTGCGGATCTTTATGCATTTATGAAGATGTTGGTTGGGCGAAATACAAAACAGTAAAAAATTTGAACACTTCAAGAACGTTGTAATGTTGCTTTTAATGTGACAAAGACGTTGAGGGATGAAATCAATTTATACAATAAAACATTATTATTTTGCATAAAGATCTGAAGTCTACGTATAACAAATAATTTCTTTGCGAGCAGTATCTATAGTATATAGTATCTATTTTGGCTAATTTTTTCCTCGGACAGGCCAAGAAGTAACGTTGACTGGAAAAACCAAACTGCGGGTATGCAGTCGGATCAAAACGTGGCGGACATGGTACCGGAATGTGATTCGCATTGGTCAAATTCTTCACCTATGACACAGCAACAGGGCGGATCGCAGCCGGATGTCGTTCACACAGGAAATTCTCAAAGTTCTCGATCCAAGAAACGATCTACCATCGTGGAACCGGTTCAACAGCAATTAGACGAAGCGCACCTCGTCCAAATAGCCACGGAAGCGTTCGTTCGAGAGCTTGGCTTGGAAGACGATTCAGTATTGAAGGACGACAAGATTCAAATTAGAGAAGTACCAGCTGGAACGTATTTAATGAAAGAAGAATCTCACAAAGACGTTGCCCTCGTCTACGTTGTGTCTGGTTCGCTGACGGTAAGCCAGCGTGTTTCAGAAGGCAGAGACGTAGGGCAAGAAGTTCACATGTTCAGCGCCCATCAGGGTGAAATCGTTGGCGGATTGGCTGTATTAACCGGAGAACCCTCTTTCTACACCATCAGAGCGAAGCATCCTAGTCGCATAGCACTCCTCAGTAAACCGACATTTTTCTCGATAATGAGAGAACAACCCACCGTCGTTTTACACGTGGCACATTCGGTGGTCCGTAGACTCAGTCCTTTCGTTAGGCAGGTCGATTTTGCTCTCGACTGGCTATTCCTCGAAAGCGGAAGAGCCGTGTACAGGCAAGGCGACGAGTCGGACTCGACGTTCATCGTGTTGAGCGGTCGACTTCGATCGGTGATCACGTATAACAACGGGAAAAAGGAATTGGTCGCGGAATACGGCAAAGGGGACTTGGTTGGCATTGTAGAAATGGTTACGCAAACTCCAAGGTCAACCACAGTGATGGCAGTACGGGACTCTGAGCTAGCGAAATTACCAGAGGGATTGTTCAACGTTATCAAACTCCGTTTCCCGATAGTCGTCACCAGGCTTATCAACTTGCTTGGGCATCGTATACTTGGTACTTGGCAGCAACCACATACGAAAACCAACAATATCGATAAGCAGTGCGTATTAAAAAATATCTAAAACCAACCTTAAGAGGCAAGAGGTCTTCCCTTTTTTTATTAATGTATTTATTAAGGCATTAATCAAGCCGCATATATTTTTGTTGTTGCGATCCCACGTTGACAACCCTGACTAGGCGCCATCTGGTCTAACTAGCTGAACTAAAATTGGCCCTAGACTTGTTTTAGACTCTGGCATCATTTTCAGTCACAAATAGACATTTTTCACTCATGTGACGGGCACAGCGTAGTGCAGTTAACCCGATTACGAGATACTCTGCTTGGTAACGTGAATTAATAATTTAGTGGAGATACGTTTTCAGACGCGCGGCTGCAACGGTGGATACGAGGCCAGCTCAAGTAAATTTTTCAACGGTTGCTATAGTCTCGGTATCCGACGATGTGCCATTGACGGCATTTACCTATGAACTCTACCATTCGCTGTGCGCTATCGGACCATGTTTACGCCTGACGTCGGAGGTTGTTCGTAAAGTAAGAAATTCGAATCCAGTACCTCTGAATCAGCTAGATTCTTACATAAATTCTTATATTAATTATATTAATAAGATATTATATTAATAAGATATTATATTATTATATTATATTATAAGATATTATATTTCTCATTATATTAATAAGATAAATTCTTAGATTAATTCTTTTTCCCAATAGACACTGGGCAGTACCATCATGGAACCAGCAAATGAATATCGATTGACATCGTGGCTGGCTCAACAAGAAGACCAACACCGAATCTCTTTATATCAGTGCGATCCAACATATACATTGTGGACTCAGCGATGCGTCCGTCAAGCGGATTGTATTCTTATCGTGGGTTTAGGCGATAGACCACCATCTATAGGTAGGACTGAACGAGAGATTGAACGTTTGGTGATGAGAACCCAAAAGGAGTTGGTGCTGTTGCACAAGGAAGGTGGGCAAAGGCCTTCGAACACGGTGCAATGGTTGAATATGAGATCGTGGATTTCTAGTCATCATCACATTCAGTGTCCTAAGAGAATGTTCACGAGGAGATCGCAGTACAGGATTGTGAGTAGCCACAGCTTACGTATCCTAATTCTTAAAGGTCCTTACATACACATCCGGCAAAATATTGTTACCCACGTTTAAGTGAGACCGTCCACAACCGGCAATATCCGTCGAATTTTTGGACAACCTTTAACCTCTTAGTTTATGTACGACACAAAATTCAGCAGTGCCTAAGAGGTTAAGGTCACTACAACATGTCCGGCCGGCGTTTTTCGGTATCCATAAATTTCTGGCCGATTTTGGAGGCAATTTGAGTAGAAACGTTTCTCATGATGTTGTAAAGGAGAGCTACCATAGAAACCTTCTTTTTCGTGAGTTAGGGCCTGTCCGACTCGAAGGAAAAGTATCGAGCGAAAATCGGACGGACATTGCTGATTGTGGACGGTCTCAATTGAACCTGGGTAACAATATTTTGCCAGATGCAGAGACATTAATAAGTGACTTCTATTTTCTAGAATGAATTGTATTCCAAAGTGCTGATGTCGGAGCCGAACGTGCACAGTGATTTTAGTAGACTTGCTCGCTGGTTGACTGGAACCTCGGTGGGCCTTGTGCTCGGAGGTGGCGGTGCTAGAGGCGCAGCTCACGTGGGAATGCTAAAAGCGGTCATCGAAGCCGGAATACCCATTGATATGGTGGGGGGAGTTAGTATCGGAGCATTCATGGGTGCATTGTGGTGCATGGAGAGAAATATTACGACGACAACTCAGAAAGCTCGCGAATGGTCCAAGGTAATTGACGTCGAGAACCTTCACAGCAAAAACAAACGAGAGTTCATTCTACCCTATATCATCGATCATCATCCTTTTACAATAGAAAATGACGCAATGGTGGAGGCAAATAATGGATTTAACGTACCCGGTGACATCCATGTTCTCCGGGAAAGATTTTAATAAGACGATTCAAGGAACGTTCGGTGACACGTACATCGAAGATTTATGGTTGCCGTTTTTTATAATAACCACAGACATCACCGACTCTTGTATGCGTACCCACACACACGGTCTGTATATAAAAGCAGTAACGTTTCACATTGTTCGAAGAAGTTCGAAGCATTGATAGTTTCCAGTTTTCTGTCGCTCGAGTATGCTTAACCTTTGATTACTCGCACTCCGCTTTATACATAACTGTTTACGTAGAGCTTCGTATAGCCTGAATATAAATCAAATTGTTATTCGATAAAATAAATATTTGCTAGTGTAGTCGACGTCTTTGTTTGCGCTTTTAAAACGCTAATTTTCAGATTGCAAGTACTATATGCGAGTAATTAAAAGTTAGGGGGGCAAACTGGTTTCCAAGATTGTGAGGGTGCGGGGTGCGCCTTCTCGTTTCTCTATAATGCATGCAATGGGCTTTCTCCGTAGTTAAAAGCGCTGGATAAAAGATTAATCTAAACCGCAGTCACCTTCGAAAGTCATATTTTTTACATTTACGAGGCGTAATTTCCATTTTTCGACAGCAATATTAAATTTTATATAAGAAATCAATATTATTTGAGGTTAAGAGGCAAGGGGCACCATGTGACATACCTATTCTAAGGTATTTATATGTATTACTTCAATTTTGCTATGATTCCACGTTTTTCCCCATAAGCTCCATATATTTTTGTTCTTACGATTTCACGTTGGCAGTCCTGACTAGGCGCCATCTGGTCTAGCTAACTGAACTAAAATTGGCTCTAGACTTGCTTTAGACTCTGGCATCATGAATGGAACATGGGGAAATTGAATGCAATCACGGGCTGTCGTTTTTCTACCTTATACGAGCATATTTTGAGCTGAACAAGGGTTCATTTGATAGAGGAAGGTTAACTGCACCACGCTGTGCCCCGTCATATCAGTCAAAAATGTGTATTTGTGACAGAAAAGTACATCGGAATCTGCTGATGTTTTTCTCGATGTTTGCTCTACTTTGGGCTCATTTTTCTGTCACAAATAGACATTTTTGACTGATATGATGGGGCACAGCATGAGAAATTTGTTATTAATATTATTCTATTTAGCCTTTATACATATTTATTAGAGGGTACAATTAAAAAATCCCTATAGATCCTCTAAAGATATAGCCAATACAGCGTGACATAACTATAAAGTATCTAGAATCTTATTAGATTTTGGTAACACATAAACTATGACTCGAGGCGCCATCTGGTCTAACTAGCTGAACTAAAATTGGCCCTAGACTTGTTTTAGACTCTGGCATCATTTTCAGTCACAAATAGACATTTTTCACGCATGTAATGGGCACAGCGTGGTGCAGTTAACCTTCCTTTATCAAATGAACCCTCGTGCAGCTCAAAATATGCTCGTATAAGGTAAAAAAACGAAACCTAACAAACCCATGTTTCGATCCAAAATCTAGTAAGATTCTAGTTACTGTCTAGTTATCACACGTGGTGCCCCTTGCCTCTGGACGACTATGGCTTAGATTAATATTGTATCTAGTGCTTTTGACTACTGAAAACCCCTATCTTTGCAGCTTCACAATCCTGGAAACGAAACTACCCTCATAAAGGGGTAGAGTACAGGCAGAATATTACTAGAATATTACTACAAAAACAAGTGAAAACAGTGTTTGCGGCAAGCAGTTGTTTGACCTTATACGAACATAATAGGAGCTGTGGGAGGGCTCATTGTAAAGAGGAGGGTTGATTGTTGTAAGATGCACTCATGATTTAACGAGATTATGTTTATATTTAATAATATGAGTGTCCAAAGTAAAGGGAAAAAATCGAGACAACCACCCTTAGGTTCCCATGTATTTTTCTAGTACAAAACGATTTTTTTTTAACTGAAATCATGAGTGCATCTTACAACAATCAACCCTCCTCTTTATAATGATCCCTCACACAGCTCCTATTATGTTCGTATAAAGATAAACAACAACAGTGTTTTTTTCTCACTTGTTTTTCTAGTAATATTCTAGGAATATTCTAGTAATATTCTGCCTATCCCTTACCCCCTTAATACTGTGATATTCAGATTTCGATTCCGCTTCAACTGGAAACTCTCTCGTTGTTTTAGTGCGATTCGTAGACCCTGTAGATCTGCTTCTCGCCGAAGATTTTCTTTTTGAAATTTCAATACATCTAAATATATATCACATAGAGTGTCATTACGTAGAAATAAGCTTGAACAGCGGGAGTGAGCTTTCTGGATATAAATTATTGTTGACGTACTCTTCGTTCTGTATCGTTAATCGTTTAACCGTTTAATTCAAAAGAGATAGCTGTACAGGTTGGAGGATCATCCATCTGTATTTGTTACGTTTAACCATTGCGATGATAACGAAGAACCATGGGACTGCCAGTTGTTTTTTCAAGCATCCGTACTTATTAAAACGACCATAGGAAATAAAAGAGAAGAGACACACAGGGTATATATTTAAATACATTAAAGAACTTAATTCGTCGTGTTTAGGATCGCTGTGGCGGTACATTCGGGCTTCGATGTCTTTGTCTGGTTATATGCCACCCATGTGTGACCCAGTTGACGGCCATCTCCTACTCGACGGCGGGTACGTCAATAACCTTCCAGGTAATTTGAGCGTGACATTAAAGAGAAGTGCGTCGAGAATCTTACCTTATCTACTATACATGTTTTCCTACGAAACGATTAAAACTGATCGTTGCAAATCGAACGCACGTACGCTCTCGAAGAATAATGTTGATATAACTTCTTGTTGTTATATTTGATTAAATTACCTGGACATTGTGCGATCGTTCTCTATTTCTCAATGAAACGAACAGAGTCATTGGAGTACAATAATATGCAAGTACAAGCGCCGAAACGGTTCATTGTAATTTGATCAGAGAACGATAGAACAGTTTTCAAAAAGATAAAGCTCACTCCCGTTGATGAAAGATGCATTTGTCAAATTCTGAATAGCTAAGTGAACTCAGGTTTACTATGGAGATACATTCGAGCCAGTATGACCATTGCGGGGGTCTTTCCTCCTTTTTGCGACCCTCTTGACGGGCATCTTTTGGTCGATGGGTGTTATGTTAATAACGTGCCAGGTACCTTAAACATGTATTGTTTATCCTATTATATATGTACATATTTATATACATATATATAATATTAGATGATTGCTAAAGTTCGTAGCCTATTTGAAAATAAAGTTCCTACGGTTATATTTTAAAAAATAACAGTTTTATTAATCAATTATATACGAGGTCAATTGGGTACGAACTTTTGTAATCATTCAATATGAGAAATGATATTATATTCTCTATCGTGATTGGCAACATATACAGTCATCATTTTGTTTGTTCAAGCTGACGAAATGTTGAGGCAAGGAGCGCATCACATTCTGGCCATCGATGTTGGGTCACAGGATGACACCGATTTAACGAATTACGGCGATTCTCTGTCCGGTTGGTGGTTACTTTGGAAACGGTGGAATCCTTTCGCGACACCCGTCAAAGTACCAAATTTACCGGATATACAGTCGAGATTAGCATACGTGAGTTGCGTCCGGCAACTGGAGGAAGTGAAGAACTCGGATTATTGTGAATACATCAGGCCACCGATAGACAAATATAAAACACTTCAATTCACCAATTTCGATGAGATTAAGGATGTCGGATATCAGCACGGTAAATTAAAAACGAGTAACTATAAAGGATCAGTTTACTGACTAATGTGTGAATAATCTTTCTTCGTAAACAGGGAAAACTTATTTCGAAGGACAATCGAAGGCTGGAGTTCTCCCCCGATTTAACGCAGACAGAGAGAATGCACGGGCTTTACGAGCCAAGCATCAAGCAACGAATCAACAATCTGTACCTTCGTACACTTTCACAGATCTGGCTCAAATGGTATGCAAAGTCTCCAGAGGAAGTCGATATATGGATATCGATTCCGATACGGATGAGATGGAAGAGTACGAAGCAGATTTAGAAGAAGACGCACAAGAAGTAGGTTACGCGTCTGAACCCACTGCCGGTATTCTAGATCAGGTAATGATCTTTACTTTTACCTAACGATAGAGTATTGCCCCTTTTATTTCTTACACGTTCGTTGTTCATTCAATAATCGGTAACCTCGTAATGGACATGCAATTGCTCGATAAATGTCCATCCGAAATATTTTGTTTCTTCCACAAACTATGTAGAGTGCGTATATTTATTTTTGTGGAAGCAGTTTAAGGGATAAGGTACAGGCAGAATACGACTAGAATATTACTAGAAAAACAAGTAAAAAAACACTGTTTTCATCAACAAAACAGCGTTTGCAGAAAACAGTTGTTTGTCCTTATACGAACATAATAGGAGCTGTGTGAGGGCTCATTGTAAAGAGGAAGGTTGATTGTTCTAAGGTACACTCATGATTCAACGAGGTTATGTTTATATTCAATAATATGAGCGTCCAAAGTAGGGGGAAAAATCGAGACAACCAACATCAGGTTCCCATGTATTTTTCTAATACAAAACGATTTTTTTACTGAAATCATAAGTGCACCTTGGAACAATCAACCTTCCTCTTTACAATGAGCCTTCACACAGCCCCTATTATGCTCGTATAATGACAAACTTGTTTTTCTAGTAATATTCTAGTAATATTCTAGTTATATTTTGCCTAGCCCTTACCCCCTTAAGAGGTGAGGGGCACCACGTGTGATAACTAGACAGTAACTAGAATCTTACTAGATTTTGTATCGAAACAGGGGTTTGTTAGGTTAGGTTTCGTTTTTTTACCTTATACGAGCATATTTTGAGCTGCACGAGGGTTCATTTGATAGAGGAAGGTTAACTGCACCATGCTGTGCCCCATCATATCAGTCAAAAATTTTCTGTCACAAATACACATTTTTGACTGATATGAAGGGACGCAGCGTGATGCAGTTAACCATCCTCTATCAAATGAACCCTTGTGCAGCTCAAAATATGCTCGTATAAGGTAAAAAAGCGACAGCCCGTGATTGCATTCAATTTCCCCATATTCCATTCATGATGCCAGAGTCTAAAGCAAGTCTAGAGCCAATTTTAGTTCAGCTAGCTAGACCAGATGGCGCCCTAGTTAGGACTGCCAACGTGAAATCGCAACAACAAAAATATGTGGGGCTTGATTAATGTCTTTTAATAAAGACATTAATAAAAAAAAAGGGAAAAACGTGGAATCATAGCAAAATTGAAGCGTTAGAGTTATACATATGTATGTTTATCGGTGATAAATACCCTAGAATAGCTATGTCACGTGGTGCCCCTTGCCTCCGGATAAGAGTTGAGTAGTTTCAAGCGGGTACATTTAAGCTTCTTAGTACTCGAATGGTGTTAAGGATGTTCTGGAGGTATATAAAAACGCAAGAAAATTTTTGAAAATTTGACAATATATAATTCTTACTAAATTAATGCAATTGCCAAAATTTGGGTTCGATTCACTGCACCATTTAATATTTATAGCAACTTAAAGTTTGCACATTTTTCATAAAATTCATAAAATTCCACTTCAAACCGTATTTAAACATTGAAAAAACGCAACTAAAAACTCCATTTTTATGTATATAGTAAAAATTGTGTAATTAATTATATTCAAAATTTATTAGTATTCACTAAACAGTTACATTTGCAAAGGTCACTTACAATTTCTTATAATATGAAGACAATTTGATTAAAAAATAAATATAACATGAAATTCGCTAATTAAACGAAAGCTTTTTAAATTAATCTATTTTTTTAATGTAAAATATACTCATCAATGGCTTTCATTGACAATATATTGATGGATTTCGAATTTCTTGTGCTTTTGTCTCCTATTATACCTCCAAAACATCCTTAATAAATCGTCTACACTCTGCACCATCTCGCCGATCCCTCTGTACAATGAAAAATAACGATGCGGAAGAGGTAGAACGTTTTTTATTTTCCATATTTTCCATTTTATTGTACATGTTGTCATGTGATGTGCGTACGATCTGTAGAAAACTATTTTACATCATATAATATCCCTTATCCTTATTATACAGAGTCCTGACGAAAATCTACGACGAAGAACTGGCATCTCGTTGAGCTTGTCGGATACGGAGGCCGAGTCGGAGTTAGATTACCATTCTAAAATATTTTAAGCATTTGTCACCTTACTCTTTCGTTTGAATGTCCATGCGCGTCGAGCAACACTCGTCTTGTATAAAAAAAACTATGCTATACAAAGCAACAATCATACATAGCTGTATGAAGGAAAAAACGTATTTATGTGAAAGTACAAAAAATATTATTAAGAACAAATATTAATGGATACCTTGCCATTGTGAAGGTAACAATGCAATCCTTCATTAATATATCATAACGAATTGTTACAGTTCTTGTTCTAATCATTACGAAATACATTATTCTATTGTTTGTAAAATATACTCCTGTTATTCGTAAGCTTGCGAACTGTGGATAGAATCTGATATCTAAAGGTACGTATCAAAACTGTGTGCTCATCGTTAAATGTGGGTCCAACACAGCAAGAGCCGCTCCTATCAAATGCAAAGACCCTGTCACGAGAACATTGCACGTTTCATTATTGTTGTAATTAGCTTGCTGGTGTGAATTAGCTTTCTTTATGTCTTGCAAAACTTCTGAAACGCTGTTCGCAATCACCGAATCCGCTCCCCAGAATTTAGCATTATTCGACACTTGCAATTTCTGCGAGTGTAAAAGGTAATAATTGAATTCATCGTCTACACTATCAACGCCAGCATAATTTGGCACGAAATATGTTTTCTCGAACTGTATCGACTTCAAAGGCATCATTAGAGTCGTCGAATCTCGCTTGAAGCTAGTATTGAAGATCAATATGTTTTTCCCTCCGCCTTTTTTAGCGACAAAGTCGTTGAACCACCAAACACAGGATCGCATACTTTCAATCGTATGCGCACCGTCCAGCAGGAAGTCGCCAATGCTGCCCCTTAAAATTTGCATTCTACCAGGCCATTTGCAAGACGACAAACCCATTGCAATTTTATCCATATGCTGGATAGTATTTTTGTTGATATCTACGGTAGTAGGCATAGCGGATAAGTGTTTGTTTCTAGACGCTATCCATGCGTTAGCCATCTGTATAGCTAAAGATGCATTTTCCTGCTGGACCTTGTTTCTGATTTTTAGAATAGGAGATATATTGTCCCACTTATACTCTTCGAAAGGTGGGATAACGTGCAATCTACAATTTCGTTCGACCGCTCTTTTCTCCAGCACACCCATTGCTCGTGGGTCTTGAGGAACAGAAAATGCTACGGATCCTTCTTTAAAAATTCCAGACTTCTGATAAGCTATGTCTTCCAGAGTCGAACCTAACAAGGAGGTATGATCTAATGCTAAACTTGTTATACCAACGCAGACAGGATTTCCTACGATATTCGTGCAATCGTACAGCCCTCCGATTCCCACTTCGATTATGGCAACATCAACATTCAATTCTAAGAAAATCTTAAACATTAGAACAGTTAGAAATTTGAAATACATAGGCATGTCGGAGTCATGCTCTTTGGTGTTCTCTAGTTTCCGATGTACTTCCCAGAAGTATTTGACAAAGAGAGACTCGCTTATAGACTGTCCGTTTATTCTGATGCGTTCTCTTACGGTAACCAAATGCGGGGAACTGTAGAACCCTGTGGTGTAGCCATGCTCGCGCAAGATCGCTTCAGTGTACGCGCAACTAGAACCCTTTCCTTTAGTACCTGCTACATGGATAACGGACAATGTATCCAACTTTTCGATAGTGATACCAGTACTGAAAAATAATATGGGTAACAGTTACCTCTTGGATCATAGCAAATTCTTGTGTCTTTGACACGCTCTTTAAGAGTCTCGTTTCCAAGAATCTCGTATACAAATAAATTATTACCGGAGTAAATATTTTTGTGTGTCCTCTAATTTATTGGGATTATTCTTCGTTTCTGCGGATAGCTTTAAATATTCAGCGTTGCTTTGTAAACTGTGCAACGCTGTCAAAGTGGTCTAAAAATATATTAAACGATATTAGGATACATTAAGATAATCGAATATGGATTAAATAATTCGTATTATACCCTCAACAAATTATCACAGCAACGATTACGATTCATTTTACATTCCATAATGAAATTCCGAGTGTTCGCGGCTTTAAATATACATACACACAGAATTATACTACTACGTAGATATCACATAAAGTTACCTCATAATCTGCTAACGAGTATGAATTGCGTTTGATTATAGTATTCCGCATCATTCTCTGCCACGACCTAAACATCTGAAATACTACGTATTGAGTTTATATTTAATCTACGATTTATGTTATAGCGTAAGCGAAGATTATTTACAAAAATAGGTTATGATTCCTCTTTGGTGAAACACCGTGGTGAAACCTTGGTACAATAATTCAAATCTCGAGGGCTGAAATTTTCGGAACAGTGCAGAAAATTATCGTACGACATAATAATAATGTTCTAATTACATACGATGACTTAAAGAAACATTAAATTATTTAATAAATATATTGAATATTTTAACAGAGTAATTAAACAGCCTGATTTACAGAGGTAAACTAAATAATTACATGCAATAACTTATAAGTTCTTTATAGAGAATAAAATAAAAAAGTTCTTTAATAAAATAATAAAATAAATAAATAAAATAAAGTTCTTTATAGAGAACAAAATAAAAAATTCTTTAATAAAAATAAAAAATAAGTTCCTTATTATTAATTCTCTATAGAAAAAAAAATTCAATTGTTTAATAAAATAAGGAGAAATGGAGATCTCCAGGTTTATCATCTCTTGGTTTATCGATAAACCAAAGATAAACTTTGTAATATGGTAAACTTCGAAGAGATTTGACTATTTAAAATTCACGAATAATGGAGATAAAATTATATTATTTGCATGATAAATAATTCAAGGAATAATAAAGTGTTATTTCGATTTACATATAGAGATTTTACAAAAAGAATTCTTTCTTTCTGTAGAATCTCTTATTTAAATAAGCGAATATCGTACGAAATAATAATAATGTTCCAATTACATACGATGACTTAAAGAAACATTTAATTATCTAATAAATATATAGAATATTTTAAAAGAGTATATTTAAACAGTATGATTTACAGAGGTAAACTATTTTATACATAAAATAAAATATAAAAAGAATTCTTTCTTATATTATATATTATATTTCATATTTATAAAATTATTTTTATAAAATATAATATATAATATAAGAAAGAATTCTTTCTTATATTATAAAAGAATTATTAAAAATATATTTTAAATTATTTAAAATATATATAAAAAATATATATATATATATAAATTATATATAAAATAAAATATAAAAAGAATTCTTTCTTATATTATATTTTTCTTATGTTACATATTATATTTTATAAAAATAATTTTATAAATATAAAATATTATATATAATGTAAGGAAAATATAATATAAGAAAGAATTCTTTTTATATTTTATTTTATATAAAATATAATATAAGAAAGAATTCTTTTAATATTTTATTTTATATAAAATATAATATAAGAAAGAATTCTTTTTATATTTTATTTCATGTAAAATATAATATATAATATGAGAAAGAATTCTTTCTGTAGAATCTCTTATTTAAATAAGCGAAACTATGTTACGTTATCTCCTCGAGTTATCGAGGTTCAATTGTATTACGTAATTGTTGCGTCTTCGATAGGAATTTTTTTTACAGTTTCCTCGATCGAGTGAAACAGCCTACCTTGAATGATTACAAAAACCAAGATGCACATAACTAAAGAATTAATAATGCATCCAAAATTCTCTAAATGTATTTAGTAGTTCGTAAAATCTCGTTTGTACAAGTCGATGTTTGTTCATGATATATCGAAATGGAAAATTTTCAATTTAACTGCGCGTTCGTCTTGCATTCAATTAATAAATATTGCACATCGTGATAGAAGGAATTGAGCATCATCCTGCCGGTAACGCGCGGGCGCGTTTTTGCTTTAATGATTTACATCAACCTGCGTGTTCTATTTCTATGTCTATCGATATTCTTACGCTTCGGATCATTCGTGTGATACGTACAGTCATTCGTTCGGTACCTTCGTCGGGACCGACACAGTTTTCGATCGGTGAGCGGACAGAAAATTTTGTAACGATGGCAGATATGTCGATGAACAACATCGCGCCACGGAAAATGTCTTTCGGTATCAATGGGAAGTTGAACGGCTTGGAAAATAAAACGCCGTTCCTGATCGGAGTTTCCGGCGGCACAGCCAGTGGGAAAGTGAGTACCATATGATTTTGACTTTTCGATGTAAACGAATCGATGCCACTCACCGCTTTGCGAACGGTGGCAATTTTCCCACGACTTAACCTCCGCGGTTAAGCTTAACAGAAACGTAAAGATTGCTCCTCGATATTTCAGTCGACCGTCTGCAAACGTATTATGGAAAAATTAGGTCAGGTTGATATGGATCACATGCAACGGCAAGTAGTTTGTATTTCGCAAGACAGTTTTTACAGAGATCTATCACCGGCTGAGAAACTGAAAGCCGAGAAAGGTCAATACAATTTCGACCATCCCGATGCGTTCAACAACGACCTGATACTTCAGACGTTACAGGATATATTGGCCGGTATAAAGTGCGAGATACCTGCTTACGACTACAGAACGAACAGTTTGTATGTTACTTCGGCGTTACTTCGACGTTATATTTGTTGTCTTGTAGTTACCGTCAACGGCTTCTTTGATTTTCAGAGTAAAGGATCAGATCACGACGATCTATCCTGCGGACGTAGTTTTATTCGAAGGAATTCTAGTGTTCTATTTCCCAAAGATACGCGATCTGTTTCATATGAAATTGTTCGTCGATACAGACTCGGATACTAGACTGGCTAGAAGAGGTAACGTTAGATAAATACATTTGTACCGTTGTTTTCCTTCAAAGCTTGAAGATTTTGAAGCTTCGATTTTGGAAACTTCAATGAAAATTGAAGGTTCAAAGCTTTGAAAAAGCAACAGCCCTGTTCCGTACTTAAGTTTTTGATACGATAACGATTGTAAACTGTTAAGCGAATGATTTTGAACAGTGCCGAGAGACATAAACGAAAGAGGAAGAGACTTGGATTACGTTTTAAATCAATATATGAATTTTGTAAAGCCTGCGTTCGAGGAGTTTTGCCTACCAACAAAGAAGTTTGCCGATGTTATAATTCCCAGGGGTGCGGATAACACAGGTAAACAATACCATATACATCTATAGCGATAACGATTACATGCAAAATATACTTCCAAGCATATGGTGCTATACGTGTATATACAGGACGAATGGAAAAAATTAAAAATGTTAAAAAATTTTTAATTTTGTTGTAAAAGTAAAACTGTTTTTTTACAACGTTGGTAGAAAGATAATTATAAAGGGTATAGCTGGATAAGATAGTTAAAAATGCCTTTCGATAGGGCACCAAGAAAAAACATACCGTGCAAAGTTCCAACTCTGTATTTAGATCCAGAGGGTAGTTATGGAGTAAAATAGAAAAATCAGTTTTTAGCCTATTTTCCCTAGTTAATGATGTTTAGAAATTCTGAAAAAATCTGACACATGTCAAGAACCCAAATATATACTTTGCAATTGGTTTCAGATTTATTAAGTGAAAATCCTGCTTGTAAAAAATCAAAAATCTGAAAAAAATCGAAAAAATGCAGATTTTACATGGAAGTTCTAGAGTGTCCACATTTATATTTTTACAGTAGCAGTATATTGTTGTAGGTAATGTTCATGAATTTTTTCAGATTTTTTGATTTGGTGCGCCGTTGTTAAAAAAAATAAAAACCGATTTTTTCGACGTTTTTCCTAAGTTACACCTATCTAATTTAAATAAGAATTTTACAGCTTGAGATTTGCTGCTTTGGAATTTTACAATTTCATCGTTTCACAATTTTCTACTCTGCAACTTTAAAATTGTAAAATTTTGCAGTTTCACAGTTTTACCATTTTCAACTTTGCAACTCTAAAATTTTACAGTTTTACAATTTGCTGCTTTGGAGTTTTACAATTTTATCGTTTCACAATTTTCTACTCTGCAACTTTAAAATTGTAAAATTTTGCAATTTCACAGTTTTACCATTTTCAACTTTGCAATACTAAAATTGTACAGGCCTAAAATTAATCAGGCGTTTATGAAAAAAATTAGATTATGCATTAGAAAATGCATCTATTATAATATATTTTAATATAATTATTACTGATTTATTGCTGAATAAGACACCCAGTAAAGATGAAAGTAATACAGTCCATAAATGACTAAAGACCGAAAGTATTCAAAAAATATTTTTCCGAAATATTAATTAAAAATAGTCTGAACATCGTTCAAAATATTTTTACAAAGATTTAACAAAAATAATATGGTTAGAAAAAACTATCTGATGAATAAGAAAAAAAATTGACTTGACCGGGATTCGAACCTGGTCCAAAAAGTCTTCTAAATATTCGAATATAGGTACATAGTATCATTTTCGTTTTTTTGTATTACGCAAGTTTTAAAGTCTGGAAGATGTTTTTCTGAACGTACGAACGTTTAATATTACATAATATATTTTTAAGATTCAGAAAAGATAGGTGTAACTTAGGAAAAACGTTGAAAAAATCGGTTTTTTTTTAACAACGACGCACCAAAACAAATATATCTGAAAAAATTCATGAACAATACCTACAACAATATACTGCTACTGTAAAAATATAAATGTGGACACTCTAGAACTTCCATGTAAAATCTGCATTTTTTCGATTTTTTCAGATTTTTGATTTTTTGCAAGCAGGATTTTCACTTTAAAAATCTGAAACCAATTGCAAAGTATATATTTGGGTTCTTGACATGTGTCAGATTTTTCTCAGAATTTCTAAACGTTATTAACTAGGAAAAATAAGGCTAAAAACTGATTTTTCGATTTTACCCCATAACTACCCTTTGGATTGAGATACAGGGTTGGAACTTTGACTACCTTATCCGGCTATACCCTTTTCGAATGTTCGAGTTGTAAAAGTAAAAATGTTTTTTGTACAACCTTGGTAGAAAGATAATTATAAATCGGTCGCTAGAATCAGCCTGTATGTACGTATATATCTTGTAAAAATATTTAATCATACCGGTTGAATATTTGGTACATATTATAGGATTATTAACTGATTCATAAACATAAATTATGCATTCTACCATAACTTGAATTCATATTCATCCAATCTGCACCTAATTTATGAGATTCAACGATTGCGGCTTTACAACTAATAACAGTTTCATTTGTGCTGTTTATTAAAAGATTAACACTAATGTTCTAAAAACGTTTTCACGCGTTCATTGGCCGACGCAGAATTTAGATGCAGATCTGGAATAAACAAGGCAGCTTGAACTTTAATTATTTGCACATGTCTATATAGCTATTTATGGGTGCTGCCTGGTATTAAAGGGCTGCTAGAAACGTGCTGTTTTTTAAGCTAGGACAACGATTAAGGTCATTTAAAAAAGTACATGGTTTGGTTGTTGTATGTTTGCAGTGGCAATAGATCTTATAGTGTACCACATCTGGGACATTTTGCGTTTGAAAAAGGCTGAAAACTCATCCGGGCAGCATCCATACAACTACCAACGTAGGCGTACTTCAACTTTATCTGACACGCTCAGCAGATGATCTAAGCATGATATGCTCACTTATAAGCACCACACTTTTCCATATATCTATATATATATCATACATTTACATATAATCGAGTTTACGATAACCTTCAGACTTTTATTTTATGTACTTAATACTTCTCTATACCTTTAACAAACACTGTATTTGTATTACGTTTATATATCGAGCAGCAAACGATATCACTTTCGAACAAGTGTATTTACCACATCCACCCCCATGCATGAAGGTGAACATTAATTTTACTACGTACCAAAAATATCTAAATATTGTAATTCCAATCGAGCATAATTATTCGAAGTTTCTACGTAACAGCTAATATAATAGAAAGCTTTGAGTATTACTTACATATACACGAACTTCTGTGAGCATATGTGTACGTATGTGTGTATGTATTATGCATGTTATTAAAGATCGAATTCATTGTTTTTTTTTTTTTTAAATAATAATGTACCCCATACCGATTCAGTGCAAACTCAAACATTGTACAAGACGATTTAAGTGAGCATAAAGCATTCGTTTACTAGCATAATTCTCTAGAATGTGATACTTTTAGTTTAAGTTGGTGCATTATACATATACGATCATACTTGAACGTTTAATCGCATCGTTTGGTAAGGTGCTATTAATCACTTTACACGAAGCTCTCATTCTCTCGAACGCTCAAATTATTTTAATTCCCCACTAAAGATATCATTCTTTTACAGGACACATATACAGTTCGAATTATGTAATTTGATACGCCATTTATTTAGATTGTGTAAAATGGAATATATAATAATAAAGAAATTAAGGTGACCAAACAAGCTAACCTTTAACCATTTACTTATTTTGATATTTTGTTACAGTGGCTATAGACTTGATAGTGCAACACATAAGAGACTTCTTAAGCAACAGGGGTAGGGTTACGACCGAGCCTGAAATTCCGTTAAACAAAACAGAAAAACTGTCCAAGAGGCCACATTAACTTTTGACAGACTTAGAGCTTGGTAGAGAATAAGTTTTCAGTAATCCTTTTTCTTTCTTTCTTTCTTTTCCATTACTCCTAATACTCGTGTACGTTCTCGTGTAGAGATGTCTACATTGAATTAGTGATAATCGAGGTGATATAACAAGAATTTTCGGGATATATGCAGTGAACTATTTTTGCGTTATATTTTAACACTGTTCACAAATATATATATATATAGATTCGTAATTACTGTTAAACAATCCGAAACTTTAGGTACAAAGTGTTAATATCAAATATTAATATAATACGTTTTACTGCGTGCAGACGGCTATACCGATATATAGAATAAACTTGTAAAAATATTTTAGCAAAGAGTTTAGGTGTTGAATAACACTGCGACAAGGTTTGTGTAATATAAATAATTAGTCGACAACAATAATATAACAAAAAAAAAACTTATTTTTGCTGCTGCGATATTTGTTTATTGTATAGTTATACACAAATTGTATACTTAAATATTACATATAGGATATAAAATCATCAAGTGCTTAAATATAAAAGTTATTATTGTTATTATTGTATTTATATTTAACAGTGATTCGTATTAAGAGGCAAGGGACGCCACGTCTGTGCCGAGAAAGTCTTTTTTTGTGGTAACACTGATAAACATACATATGTATCAGTCTAACGCTTCAATTTTCCTACGACTCGAGGCGCCATCTGGTCTAGCTAGCTGAACTAAAATTGGCTCTAGACTTGCTTTAGACTCTGGCATCATGAATGGAATATGGGGAAATTGAATGCAATCACGGGCTGTCGCTTTTTTACCTTATACGAGCATATTTTGAGCTGTACAAGGGTTCATTTGATAGAGCAAGGTTAACTGCACTACGCTGCGCCCCATCATATCAGTCAAAAATGTCTATTTGTGACAGAAAAATACATCGGAATCTGCTGGTGTTTTTCTCGATGTTTGCTCTACTTTGGGCTTATTTTTCTGTCACAAATAGACATTTTTGACTGATATGACGGGGCACAGCGTGTACAATTAACCTTCCTCTATCAAATGAACCCTTGTGCAGCTCAAAATATGCTCGTATAAGGTAAAAAAAACTTGCATTCATAATGTCAGAATCTAAAGCAAGTCTAGAGCCAATTTTAGTTCAGCTTGTTAGACCAGATGGCGCCTAGTCAGGACTGCCAACGTGGAATCGTAACAATAACAAAATATATGGGGCTTGAGTCCACTCGGATCTACTAATAGCAATAAAGACATTAATAAAAAAAGAAAAAAACGTGGAATCATAGGAAAATTGAAGCGTTAGACTGATACACATGTATGTTTAACCTAACAAACCCATGTTTCGATCCAAAATCTAGTAAGATTCTAGTTACTGTCTAGTTTCACACGTGGAGCCCCTTGCCTCTTAACCTTAAAACCAAGAGGTTCCAAATGACGCACGACGTCGTCTGAGCGAACAGGGACGTCTGTACACGTAACCGAATCATCGCCGAGAACTTTGATATAACTGATCTTAGCGTCACATTTGAGCGCGACGTAAGTGATGAGGATGTAATTGACAATACTACTGACTAACTCGGTAAAATAACTTCTTCGTGTTAACGAAGTAATCGATGATTCTATTATACATATGGATCATGGATGTGGCGTGAGCAACGCCATAATCCTTGTAATGTACAAAATCGATGTTCAATACAAGAATGTCGAAAAGCTAGTCTAATCAACCATTCTGGAACGGATTTATCAAAATCCGAAAAGTCTACTCTAAGAAAATAACTGCCCCTTACTTCGTCAAGCATACGACCAGTCTCGAGTCCATACGAAATAGGATGATGACTGTTCCTATAGGCTGCAATAAGTGGCAATGCAAATACAGTCTCCCCAAAGGTTATCGTAGCTGGGTAAACTCAAGCTGCTCTAGCTTTTGTCTCCCCTTTAACAATTTGTGCTAGAACACAGGCGCAACAGTCTGGAGACTGATGATTGCTGCCCTGCTTGATACGGTGCCAAAACAATCTGACACGACGAATCACCTCAGGGTTATTTCTGATGTCGTTCTTAGTTTTGTAACCCTGCTGATTCCATGGTATCCCTGGAGATGAACTCTATATTGGTAGATTTTGCAAGAAAACATCACACAAATGCATCATGGGAACCAGAGCAGGCAACGTGAATGCTTTAGCGGCTCGAGCGATAGCTAAGTCCATAGCAAGATCATCTGGACGATTTACGGTGGGTCTAAACTTCTTAACGTCTTCACGTATTAACGAAAGGCTGACGGGACTACGAACGTAGTCCTCGCACAATGGTAGCGAGTCTTTCAGGTATAGAGAAGGATTTGCTTGGCCAAAGCCATCAGCTTTACCTCGATACATTCTGTACAAAATTCGTAATTATTGATAGTAAAGTTCTAAATTCATGCCGTCGTGAATTTCATCTGAATTGCTCGATTAAGGAAAAATCTTAAAAATTGAACATCTTGCGACAATATAAAAGTGTACTTAATATTGAAGGATACAATCTTGTAATTTTATATGATCCTTAAAAATCGTGTACCATTTCTTTAATACAATCTTTTCCCAATGCGTTCCAGTTTGAGCAGCTATCAATTTCTTTAAGTCACCTATCGTATCGTCCGGATTACATTTGACTCTAACTTTTTTCCCAAGACGATCGTTGCATGTTATCTCTAACATTTTCTACTTTCTAGAAACAAGAAAAGGATAATTGCACAAAAATAATTTATAATTATGAACCCATTACGATGATGATGATGATGATAATAATAACAAGTAGTAATAATCCATTATTTCAAAAAATCTGCAACGTAATCAACTCAAACCTTTGCTAGTTTGTACGAATAGTTTAATAAAATCTGTATAATATAGACGACACTGTATCCGTACGAATGTATAATAACGGAGTACAATATTTATTTACTTACAGGCAGAGTTGGGCAGTAATTAATTGTATCTGCAATTACATGAGCAAAAGTGGACTACAATTTCAATACGAAACCAGATAATGGTCCAAAACATAAAAATGAATGATTTAAGAGAACAATTACAAATTACAGTAATTGGTAAGTAATTGTAATTACTTTTTGCCCCACCCTGTATATATAATGTATTTAATAAATAATAAATATTTCCTAGCATATGTTTTTTGTTTGTTCTTTTTAGACATTTCCATTGAGTAGGTATCTAATATTTTTTTTAGTGCCATTTTGGCGTTAAGTAATTGCAACTACCAATTACAATTACTTGTAATTGCAACTACCAATTACAATTACTTGTAATTGCAGAAATAAAAGTACAATTACATGTAATTATAATTGTGGTCCGCAATTATAATTACTGATTGAGCCAAAGTAATTGCAATTACAATTACTGTGATTCGAAAAGTAATTGCAATTACCAATTAAAATTACATGTAATTGTACTTTTATTTCTGCAATTACAAATTACAGTAATTGGTAAGTAATTGTAATTGTAATTACTTTTTGCCCCACACTGCTTATAGGGTACTTTCTAGAAACAAGAAAAGGATAATTGCACAAAAATAATATTACATCAACTATAGTTGATACTACATCAATTACAATTGATATACTATCATCTATAGATGTAATTCTCCGATGTCGTGAGTTTATAGGTTATGAACCCATTACTACGATGATGATGATAATAATAATAATAATAAATAGTAACAATCTATTATTTTAAAAAATCTGCAACGTAATAAACTCAAACCTTTGCTAATTAGTAGAAATATTTTGTAAAAAATCTGTATAATATAAACGAAACTGTATCCGTCCTCTTGTATAATAACGGAGTACAATATTTATTTACTTACAGGGTATTCTATTACAGTTGTTTCGAAATAAATCTTCCTTATATTTTTACACTCGTAATATATATCGAAAAACACTTGGAACTTGCTTTCGACAAACTTGAAAATTATGTGCACATGATATACGAGTTCAGTCTAAGAAAACAGAGAACGATGATTGAACTTACTGATTTCTTTTTCAGCCGATTCAGCTCTGCTGCTGCCGGCTTGGTTCCCCGACTCGTACATCTAATGCTCACGCGCCACACACGAACGTACCTCTACTCTATCTGACTCTATCCTGCTTGTGAGTGTAGCGCGCGCGCAATCGAACAGGCACCACTGATATATACAGGGTGTCCAAAAATTCGTGTACTTCCCGGAAATGGGAGGTTCCTTGGGTCATTTCAAGCGACATTTTTCTTTACAAAAATGACGCCAGCGGCTTTTGTTTAGGAGTTATTAACGAAAAACACGGACCAATCAGAGCGCGGCTACAGCGGATTGATTCTGGCTCGGCCAATGGCGCCGCCACGCTAAGCGGGACCTGTCACTGAGTCGGACTCCGTTTGCTCTAGCCGCGCTCTGATTGGTCCGTGTTTTTCGTTAATAACTCCTAAACAAAGCCGCTGGCGTCATTTTTATAAAGGAAAATGTCGCTTCAAATGACCCAAGGAACCTCCCATTTCCGGGAAGTACACGAATTTTGGGACACCCTGTATATTTTCGCTTATTGTCACTGAGGAACGAGAGCTGGCTGTACGCATATTTTATTATTTATTTATTCCCTAACGCTGTCTACAACAAAACATAACCTACTAACACAAAACATTGTACACAATTCATATAATATTAAAAAGCGACTCAATCTTTTTTTTAATATTCAAATTACATACTATATTTATTTTATATTAAGTAACAAATGTTTTCTTTTTAATTATGCAAGAAATATCTATTTCATGTTACGAGAAAAATATTTTTGTTGGTAGAGGTAGATTCCTTTTTCCAGGATTGCAAGGTTGTGTTCCGATTTCTCGATAATACAATAATTTGATTTTCCACTAGTCAAAAACGCTACAGAAAAGATCTATCTAGGTGCGATCTCTCTCGAAACTCCTAATTTTTACGTTTATGAGTCGCAATTTGTATCATTCGTAAGCATACAAATGCGCGCAAAGCTATATCCCAGATAGCCAAGTTACGCTTGGAGCTGCTCAAGGCGGACTTAGCTCGATTTCGGAAGAGATTCTGTGCGCGCTGTCGTCGCTATTTGTGCCGTCCAATGGACCAGGGATATGGACCTGGGCAGAAAGACGGCACAATGCCGGACGCTGGCCGCCGAATTTGGCCGAATTTTCTTTTCCTTAAGAGAGCAGCACCGTCGGTGAGGATAGTTCGCACTAATGTGGCAGATGTCGGCGAAGTAAACGCAATCCCGTTTACTGACAATTCAAAATACTTTATGTTCATGCAAGGAGAGGAAACGAAATAATAAACGCCAATGTCAAAATTATATATATTATTATTATATTGTCGTTCTTTACAATTCTTTATATATAATATATATTATATTATACTATATCATAAACTGTTATTACTTGTAAGAATAGACATAAAACTGTTTAAAAAATTGTAATAGTCACTATGTAGATCTACATACTTATAATATGTATAAAGCTAATGGATCCAATATGACCTCAAGCTTCTAATTAAATAAAAAAAAGGTAAGACTTTAGAAAACCCCCCCTTCTTTCGATATGTGACATACGTCATTCTATTCGTTTTGACATGCTGAA
>CM052338.1:2258087-2326231 GCA_028455595.1 Lasioglossum vierecki
ATTTTTCTTGTCATTTCCTGCATTATTAGGGCCACTAACAGGGTCTCGGGTCAGGGTGCCCCCCGAAAATAAGCTGACAGAACAAACGAGAAATAAGCCTCCTATACCTTGATTCCTATACCTTGTTTGGGCTGAAAGCTTTCTTAGTGGTAGTACAGCCAGAATTATGTGAAATAACGAAGTTTAGCATTTGCATTTTAGCGATCTTATGCCGATATACCTGGCTGGCCGTAGGGTCGCCAGCTTTTATTGCACCACATGACCTCAAGCTGGCCAAAAGGATCTTAGAAACTACGGTTTCACTGCTACGGATCCTTTTGGAAATTTGTTTACGATTACAACCAGTATATGCAGCTTGTAATAATTATATATTTAATATTAACGCATATAATAACAGACATGCCGGAACTTGTAACGAAACCTCGCATGACAACTTGTCATTAAAATTTTTTGTTAACTGATCCTCTAAATTTTTTTCCGTCCTGTTAAAAATTGTATTTTATAGCAGAAGGTTCAAAGAAACCGACAACAGTTTATATGAGTCAATTTCAAGATAAAAATAGCGTTAAATAGGTTATTAAATTTTCAACAACAATTGTTATTTTGTTTATTATCAATAAATGACAGTTTATTATTATATAAATCAAAAAAGCATTTATTCGGCTTTAAAATGATTATAGAAACAGGAAGCATTATATTTAAACACAGGTAAAATATTCAGGTCGAATGACTGACTCTCGACTTTTTTCGTTTGCTTTTCCAGAATCATATTATTATGATTGTAATGTGGAAAAGTGGAAAATAGCAGAAATACTAGTCTGTGCTGGCACCAGAGATGGGCAGATTCGTATTCGTAAATTCGAATCCGAATTTGATTTACAGCACCTTAACGTGTCAATCCGAATACGAATACATTCATATTCAAAAATGTGAATTCGAATAGATTCATATTTGCAAGTGTGAATACGAATACGAAATTTCGATTCACATTTATGAGTACGAATACATTTGGATTCACACTTGGATTCACTGAAAAATTCAATTCAAAAGGCCAATATAAATAAATAAATGTCTGTCTGTACCTCGCTGCATTACAGGTAGGATGCGTTCTCGAATCATTATCTACTGCGATAATTTGAATTTGAATTTGATATTGAATTTGATATTGAATTTGATATTGAATTTGATATTGAATTTGATATTGAATTTGGTATTGAATTTGAATTTGAATTTGATATTGAATTTGATATTATTATGATTATACAAGGGTACAAATATTTTTAATTCAATTTTGCGCTCTTTCTTCACACCATTAATCATTCTTAGTTTCTTTTATATTACATTTATTACACAAATTTCACTACTGGTTATTTTGTTACAACTTATGATTAACTTGTGATGTTATAACACACTATTATTTCAATCTTATAAACTTCATTTTTGAAACTCGTGCTATTTTCCTTAGTACACCGGTTTCTCCAAAGACGGCGCTGGCACTGAATTCTTAAAATGGCCCCGTTCAATTTGTGACATAAAATTTATGGGCAAAACCGTGTCTATGAATATATATATCAGTGTGAGAGGCACTCACACGGGCAGAATAGAGGTACGTTCGTGTGTAGCGCGTGCGCAGTAGACGTAAGAGTGGGGGAACCCAGCCGACAGCAGCAGAGGAGGAGGAAAACCCGAATACTCACGTTTCCTACATCACTGGCAGCGGATCCTGCGTGAACAACCATGGCAGACGCTGTAGATCTTTCCGGCGCTTCTTCTGGGCAAAAGATGTCGTCGAAAGTTTTAAGACAAAAGGCGCAGGAGTTTCTTTCCTCAAGAAAATACGCGAACAATTTAGTAGACATAATAGGACAATGGGATGTAAGTTTGCTTTTGAGAAGTGTCTTCAATCGACGAATGTATCGAGTGTTTCGAGGTTATATCGTTTTCTAAAATTCTTTCATCACTGTTCCTCAGGAATCTACTTCGACCTGTCTGCTCACGATAGAGACGATATTCGTTGACGTTTTAAGAAGAGGTGATATGTATCTGAAACGCACGATAGCCCTCACGATTTCAGGTAAGTTCCAATATTTTCCTATCATCGTTTCAAGTTTGACAACATACACGTCCCTTAGAATCTTCTACCTAATATAAAACTTATAAACGTGTACCGTGCATTTATATTTTGTGAAAACATTCGTTAAGCCACAAAATTAAATCGCTACACGTTACGTTTCAATATCTCAAATATTAATCCTTCGCACTCGGAGCTATTCCAAATTCAAAATTCAACGATAATAAAAATTCAAGATAATTAAGAAATTAAGATAATCAAAATTCAACATTTGCTCCTACCTAGAATGCTTCAATTCCATATGATTTTTGAAATTTTATAACTGGGTGGTATCGATAGCTTGTGAAGCATAACTCTGTAAATTTTCTGGGCTCAACTTCCCAACAAATACATTGTGTTGTACTCGAGTGTTCCATAAATTTCTCTGCGCATATGCAGGAATAGACTTTGACCAATGTTTGCACTTTCTTGTATACCCAGTCGTAAGTTTAAATCGCTAATATCTTTTTGAAATTTTATATTTTATATTTAATAACTTGAACAGTATTTCGAACAACGGTACAGCAAATTTTAGTAGCGTCTAAGAGCCACCATTGTGCGAAGGGTTAAAAAGTAGCAGAATAGTTTCTCTATAAGGTTTCGCTAACAGAGCCGAGTCCAGAAGCGAGATATGTCAACTGGTTGAGGAACTGCTACGAAGAGATATGGGAGAAAATACTGTTGTCGATAGAGAAATGCCGACCTGCCATTCAATTACAAGCTCTCACCACTGCTATTAAACTGATGGCGGAGGAAGGGAAATATCCGTTAGAACCAACTGATAATGTGGGATACTACTTTCCGCTTCATCGATTGAAACCAATCCTAATGAGCTTACTGGCGCCCGAGAAGGACAACGCCAGCTTAATATCTAGATTTCAAGAAATTACGGAATACCCTGACGCTCTGTATTACACTTGGAAGTGTCTTCCTTCGTTGACTCCGAAAAGGCAGCCTCACGAAACTTATATAAAGAATTTATTAGAGCTTATAAACAAATCACCGTTGCCGAAGAAAAGCGAAGGTATGAATTAAAGCGTAATCATTAGACTGTGGATTTATAAGTATTTATGAAGAAATTGGTTCGGTGATACAGAAAATTTTAATTTTGTATAAAGATCTGCAGTCTAGTAATGATCGTTACAATTTTATAGAATCCTCGAAGAGCTTGAAATATAACGTTAGCATTGAATTTTTATTCCAGAGCACGAAATGTCGGAAAGCAAAAACTTGCTGTGTAGCACGCAACAAGGTAGAGTAACTAAAATCTATATTACATTATAATATTATAAATAATAAATATAATAAAATACTATATTACATTTGATTTTTCTGTTATCAGATAGCAGAACCTTCGTATGGGATCAAGCAGGATCTAGACGCGCACTGAACAAAGTTTGGGTTTGCGTGATGCATTGGGAATTAACTGCACAGACGCACAAGCAGTTATTGTTGGTTCTTTTGGAGCGGGTGATGCCACACTTAGAGAAACCTGTTCTGTTAACGGACTTCCTTATGGACTCTTTGGATGCGGACGGACCTATCGCTTTACTCGCGTTACAAGGTGTATTTTCGCTAGTCACCAAACACAATTTGGAGTACCCGAATATCTTCACGAAACTATATTCGATGTTCGAGCCGGAGATCTTTCACACGAAGTACAAAGCTCGTTTGTTTTATTTGTCTGACCTCTTTCTCAGTTCGACGTGAGTATTCTCTGGTATTACGAGTAATAGTGTTCTCTCGGTAATTGTCGAAAACACGGGTCCGGCTAGGGACAATTACCGGTCAGGAATACTATTTTCGACATTTATCGAGAAATCACTGTACATTACGTATATTTTACATCGAGATTACAATGTGCTCTTTATTCTGTTACCAGGCACTTACCCGAAGCATTAGTCGCTGCGTTCGCGAAACGGCTGGCGCGTTTGACTCTCGTCGCACCACCCGAAGATATTCTAATTATACTACATTTCATTGGGAACCTTCTGCTTCGGCATCCTGGTCTGAAACGACTAATCGATCATCCACAAGATGGAGAGACGACAACGGAGGAGAATAACGGTGCCGGTGACCCATTCTTGATGGAAGAACGAGATCCACTGTTAAGTAACGCTCTCATCAGTAGCCTTTGGGAAATCAAAGCTCTACAGTGGCATGTTATACCAAGTATCGCGACTGCTGCGCGTTTCATTCGTGAGCCGCTCCCATTGGTCGAATACGACATGGCGTCGGCTTTGGAACGGACCGGAGGACATTTGTTCGATCGTGAACTGAGAAACAAAGTTAAAGATATTATGTTGACGTTCGAGAGGCCGAATTCTATGGCGTTACCGAAAGGCGAAAGGTTATTGCAGTATTGGCAGTTAACGGGAACGCACTGACTGGCAATATCGGTATTATGCATCGCCTGTGCGTAAAAAGCTTCGTGCAATATGCACCCGTTTGTCGAATGGATGATTGCGTAATTTTTCGATGAACAAAACGAGAAACCGAAAAAACTGTAAGGAAACAGATGTTTCCGTGGTTTTTTCTTGTTGTAACGATTAAGAAAACGTGTAATACGAGGAATATTGCATACTTTTGTATTATTTAAAATCTAAAGATAATTGTAAAGGAATTGATTCGGAATACATTCTTTCACAAGCAACCTGTAGATATATATTTTTAGATTATCCAAACGTGCAGCTAGCACAGTAGCTACTTGTTAACACTACCGGTTTTGTTAAACGGTGTCATTTGTATGCATGGATGTGTGATAATAAAGTGAAAGATATTTTAATTTAATAGATCACGCGTATTTCATTCGGAATTGTAACGTCTGCTTGGCGTGATAACATATGCAGGTAAGCATAAATAAAATCTGTAATAAGATCGTCTCATGATACAATTTTTATATTTTAAAGCAGTATTCAAACTAATCCCTTACTATGATACAGATAAATAAGCACCCTTATGTATTATTGCCGATTGTCATGTATAAAAAGATATATGTACATAGTCGATACTTAACCCAGACGATATTATGGGTACCGTTTGTTTTCCAAAACCTAAAACATCAAAATCGTTATCAATTTTAATTCTTTCGATATATAATCGAAGTACATGCTTGTTTGTTCTCGATCGTAAATTGTTGTTAACGAAAATTTCCTAATGATAACTCCTACACTATTTGAAAAATTTTACACTTTTTACTTTTCGATCTCTTTTTTTTATATCATTTTCAAGAAAATTTTAAAGATTGCTTCTGTAAATTAATAATTCAAGATTAAGTTTTGTAACATATGAATTTAAAAGAAACCTGTAACATACTTTGCTTTGTGTAAGGGAAAATAATTTTTCCGTAATACTCTTAATTCTCTTCTCTTAATGCTCTTAATTAAATTGTAATAGTAATTCAATTACGTCATAAATGAATTACTATATAATTCAAATATAACGTAATTCAATTACTAAGTATTTCAATCAGATATCTAACTGAAATGCAATTTGTAATTTAATTACAGTATAATTAAAATATAATATACTTGAAATACAATACAATACATGAAAACAATGTATTTTATAATTGTACTCCATTGCAATTACGAATTACATTGTAATTTAATTGACTAAAGATCTGAATTATAAATTACAACATAATTGAATTACAATTTCATTCAATTACTTTGGAATTATAATTCTGGAGTAATTCAATTATAATTCTGCACAACTCTGAATTCATTAGCCACTCAACATGTGGCTAATTAAGAATATTACGGAAAAATGATTTTTCCTTACACAAAGCAAGTATGTTACAGGTTTCTTTTTCGTTTTAAATTACACGTAACCACTTTGTTTTATCGTGATTAACTAGTTACAGTAATGTCCCGTTCTAAGTCAATTTTTGGTTCCGTGCTAGGACATAGATCGGGAAGAGACACTATTTTTTTCGTGGCTTCACTAAATAAGTTTTGTAATGGAATTACTAGTAGATTAATTTTAGAATTACCCCTGGAAATTATAAGAACACGTGACCACATTGTTTTGTCGTAATAAAGTACAGTAATGTCCGGTTCTAAGTTAATTTTCGGTTCTGTGTTAGAACACAGATCGGAACGAGACACTATTCTTTTTCGTGGCTTCACTAAAGAAGTTTTGTAATGGAATTACTAGTAGATTACTTTTAGAATTACTGTATTTGTATCTTTTCGAAGATTTACCATCATCGTGTATCTTATTAGGAAATTTTGGTTAATAATCAAAGTACGTTGCCACCGAATACTATTTTCTTTAAACAGTCTACGAACCCGCGTCAATTGCCGCCACTCGTCTTCGTTCAACGCGTATTTGATTTTCACCAAAATATTTGCTGGAATATCGGGCACTGGTTGTAGCAGGCGTTCTTGTTTTGTGGGCACGTAGTCAACTTGCAAAAGCTCAGCCACCGTTGGCCGCGCTTTCGGGTCGTGTTGAAGACATTTACGCATCACGTCGATCAAAATTGATGGCGCTGCAACTTTATTGTCCCCTTCTCTCGACGGCAACGTCGCGGGGAAAGAAATATTCAGTTTCGGATTAGTGATCGCATTCACTTTAGCCCATTGCGAACGAATATGTTGAAACGGTGTGTGACCGTACACTAAACTGTACAATATGCATCCTAACGACCACACATCCGACTTGAAGGTAATCTGTGCAATGAATACACGCGTTACGATTCCGTGTTATCAAGTTTATTGTAAGATTAAATATCGGATACCTTGTACTTGACATTTCCCGTAGGAGAACCTGAACTTTCTCCGCTATCCATTAAAGCTTCCGGACTGATGTAGTTCAAGGTACCTATCGGACAGTTTTTTACAACGGACGTCATGTCTGCGTTCATGTTCGAAGCAATTCCAAAATCTATTAGTTTCAATCTTCCCCTTACCAATAAAAAATTCGCTGGCTTTAAGTCGGAATGAATTACCCCTGGAAATTATAAGAACACGTTATAAAGTAGGTACAATAATGTCTCGTTCTAAGTCAATTTTTGGTTCTGTGTTAGGACATTGATCGGATAGAGACACTATTTTTTTCGTGGCTTCACTAAAGAAGTTTTGTAATGGAATTACTAGTAGATTACTTTTAGAATTAACCCTGGAAACTATAAAAACACGTGACCACGTTGTTTTATCGTAATAAAGTACAGTAATGTCCCGTTCTAAGTCAATTTTTGGTTCCGTGCTAGGACATTGATCGGAACGAGACACTATTTTTTTCATGACTTCACTAAAGAAGTTTTGTAATGGAATTACTAGTAGATTACTTTTAGAATTACCCCTGGAAATTATAAGAAGTAATAAAGTACAGTAATGTCTCGTTCTAAGTCAACTTTTGGTTCTATGGTAGGACATTGATCGGAAAGAGACACTATTTTTTTCGTGGTTTCACTAAAGAAGTTTTGTAATGGAATTACTAATAGATTAATTTTAGAATTACTGTATTTGTATCTTTTAGAAGATTTACCATTATCGTGTATATGTTTAACAGCTGTCAACATTTCTGTCCAGTAATAAAGAACCATTGTGAGAGAAATGTGTCCCTCCTGCGATATCGTTTTCAAGAGTCGACTGAGATCGGTATCTCCCATTTCCATCACCACGTACACCATGTTATACCTTATTTCGCTGCAAGAAAAAGCTTCGATGTAATCGTCAGTGCACACACGTACACGCGTTTACAAAATCATTTCTTACTAGTCGAACATTCTGACGATGCATGGTGCTTGTAACTTATGCAACATCGAAATCTCTTCCAAGCAGCCCTGAGCCGACTCTCTGTCCATGCGACTGAGATTAACGCATTTTATAGCGCACAGTACGAGCGTCGATAAATCTTGCACCCTCAAAACTTCTCCGCTCATTCCCTGGCCCAGCGAGCCTAGAATTAAGTACTCTTTCCCCTTAACAAAAATCGTTTTAGACTGTGTCGGTTTGGGAGTGTTGGGTGGTACCGAGAACTGTACATTCGGTGCGGTATCTGCGGATCTTTTCGGTTCCGGTTGCTGGTTTTGATTATTAACTGCTAAATATTGATTTTGGGAATCGTTACTTAGTTGTTTCGGCGCGTCGCTGACATTCTTTGTCGAACGAGAAACATGTGCGGAACTTGGTATCGGTTTTTGTACCTTTGCTTCTTTATCTGGATATTTATTTTCCTTTAACTGTTCGTTAGACTCCAATTCGAATTGTGCAGGATTTTCAGACGCTGCGAATATTCGTTCGTTTACGTTTATTTTGCGAGGTAAATTTTTATTCAGTATCTGATTCTCAACGTTAGGTGTTTCTTCTTTTACTTTGGGCAGTTGATATCCTTGTAGCACACGGCTATTTGAAGCATTGTTGAGTATATAACTCCCAGCGTCTGCTAAAGGCTGTTTCCGCTTTGCCTCTGAATTTACATACCTGTAAATAAATCTTAATTTGAAGAACAAATTCTGCAGCAAACATTTAAATATTGCACGCGAAATTGTTCTAGCTAGAAAGAAATATTTTCTTTCGGAGTTGAAATAGCTCTGAGTGCAAAGGGTTTATTATTATAATTAATTATTATAAATATATACATAATATGAAAATTATTATAAATCAAATTTGTACCTTGAGCTTTCACGATTAGTCATGCTCGGAGTAAAGTAAACAGAATTCGTGGGTGTCTGAGCAGTCTCTTTGATTCTAACGCTTTTATTTTGCAACGGAGTCTGCCTCGTGTTGTTCAGAGACATATGACACGAAACTGTAGCTGGCGTTAAACCCAGACTTCTCGACATGTCGAACGGTTTGCTCTGTGGCGTTTGAACAATATTCCTGCGAGAAAAACACGGTTCCGGACGTGAAGAACAAGGCGCGTGTTTCAGGGGAGTCTGCAGCGCCAAATGATCCATAGAATTTACTAACGTGCCATTCTCCAATGCACCTAATTTATTGGAAGAAATATTATCCGCTGCTTTAGAATCCACTGTGTCTACATTTGTATTCTGTAAAGTACAACTTCCGGGTTGCTGTACATTCCTGAAATGTTGAGATCTGTACGCTATAGAGTCGAGTTCGTTGCTATTTCCTTTACTATTTTTGTCTGTAGATTGAACATTGCTTTTACAGGTTTGTTCTTTACTCGACTGTTTATTAATGTCTACGTTGACCATGTGTTTACTTTTGTGCTCGTTTTGAGGAACCCTTTCTTGAGCGTAAGCGCTTTCGCTATTCGATTGCGGCACATTCGATTCGCATTTCTTATCGGTGTTAACTTCTGCATTGACAGACCACGTTGATCTATAACTGTCGTGTTTTATATCTTTGTATTTACTATCATACGAATCTACGTTATGAAAATTGCTTTGTACAGACACGTGTACTTTTGCACTGTCTGGTTTAGATTCCGCATTGTTATAGACTGACAGAGGATTGGTAGTCTTCGAGACAGTGCTTGCGAGTGAAACTTCACTGGTGGTTGGTTGCAAACGATTATTGTATTTTACATCTGATGAAGGTAATGACTCGTTTAACGTATTATCGATACTATCATCGTGAGGCAAAGGCTGAGGCTCATCGACATCTGACTCGGTATCAGAATCCTCCGCTTTGTCTTCGCTCTCATCATCATCATCGCTTCCATAAAAATTTAACAACTCTTTCACGCGGATTGGTAGACATTTTGGCCGCGAGCTCGCGTGATTTTGCACATCCATGGTGTTCAACTCGGTCGTACCTTTCGCCGAAAGATCCGACATTCTTCGAACTGTAAACAATTCACGCTAACTGTCCCAGCAGTCCCAAGCGAAATTGTGATCGTAGCATGCACAATTCGATGTCGCATAAAACTATGAACCTCTTTTAAACGATGTGTTTATTCAGAAGAATTATTAAAAACTCTCGAGAACCATTCACTCTTTGTTGTCCCGAAAGCATCGTCGTTTTTGTACTCATTAGAATCACTGTGACGTTAAACAGGCATTTTTAGAACGTAACGATACCGGTCTGACGTATTTTTTTAAAGAACGTTCGGAAGGAAACGCTTGTTTTCACCAAAACGTCGTTTAAAAAACACAAAGTTGACTTTTGCGATTTCGGACTGTTTGATTTGTATCGTACTGGTCTTTCTGTTTACGTCATCAGATTTGAATTCTAAAGGTACGCTCTCATTGGCCGACTCTAACAGTGTTGCACGGCGCGTACAAAGTAAATATGGTGCGCGGAAGCGAACTTAAACGGCATCTGAAGTTTGTGTTACACAACTAACGGGTCAAAACACGAGAATTTGAAACCCATACTACCCATTCCTTCCTAATTTATAATTTTTATTTAAAAATAAAAAAATTAAAACATTTTATTACATTTTAAATACGTTATATTCAATATTGCATTTTTCACATTTATAATTGCATACTACTATTTACAATGTTTCCTATACTTACTATTCCTGCTAATTGCGATGCGCTGTTTAATAAGTAAACACGAAGTTCGTAAAAGTCTTTCGCGCTTGCCACACATTAAATCATTAAGATATCTACAAAATCTACTTATTACAATATCTACTTATTTTCGCGAACGCGGTGCTGTGTTATTTGTCCAAAAAAATTTTCTAAACAATCCTGGTTGAATTGTCTTGGGGAAACACTTTTTACTCTTAGAGAAAATAGATTTTTCCGCAAGTCAATAAAACCGCTAATTGTTAACATTAAATTTTTTAGTGACTGTAGAAAACAGCACTGTTGTACATCATTCTTAAAATGCATACATTTTTTTAGTGCTAGTCTATTTCCAATATTTGGCTTGGGATGATCTTGTTATAGGTCCTGTCAGTCAGAGTTGTGCTAATTCAATTACATTGTAATTCAATTACGTAATTGAATTACATTGTATTTCAATTAATAGTAATTCAATTGCGTCGTAAATGTATTACCATATAATTCAAATACAACGTAATTCAATTACTAGGTATTTCAATCAGATTTGTAATTGAAATGCAATTTGTAATTAAATTACAGTGTAATTAAAATACAATATACTTGAAATACAATACAATACATGAAAACAATGTATTTTATAATTGTACTCCATTGCAATTACGAATTACATTGTAATTTAATTGACTGAAGATCTGAATTATAAATTACAACATAATTGAATTACAATTTAATTCAATTACTTTGTAATTATAATTCTGGAGTAATTCAATTGTAATTCTGCACAACTCTGCTGTCAGTGGTTTTAAGACTGTCGAAAATCTCGTCGAATTCCTTGATAATCATTGCAGTCCCACTGCTTTTGCTGTTCATGCAGAATTCTCCCGTAACATCAGTTTCATCTGAAAAGAAATACATTCTTTACTTTAAATTCAATTTTGTAATTATAATAAACAGTGGACTGTAATCGTAATGATAATTGGATAATACTTACTATGGCGTGCCATAATATTTAAAGCTGCAGCCATCGAGTGGCTGAATTACTCTTGCACGGTAGTGACATCTTTATTTTGTGTTACAGTACTAAATTCGTGCTAACAGTTCTCATATTAGAGTAAAACTACCCTAATTAGTATATATGGTCAGGAAAATTGATTATAAATCTCAAATAATATTAAATTTTATATACAAATTTCACATATAAATATTTTTTATATGAAAATTTATTATATATGGTTTGAGATTGGTCTACGGTTTACATATGTAAGTTGACGATAGATGGCGAAAATGATGACATCAGTGTACTCTAGTGGCACAATCTATAATCGAGCGATCTCAGATTTTGTGAGGAGTATCCGTACGTTGGAGACAACTTCCTTTTTAGACGTGGAACTTTGGAAGACTCTGTACCATACGGGGTCTTTCCTGTATCTTTTGTGAAAATGGTGAGTAAAGAACGATAAAGATTAACTTAATTCGACTGTTTAAAAACTCTATTATTTCATTCAATCGTTTGATCAACGCGAAAACTGTGGATGCACGTAATTCTATTGGATTTAAATTTAGATGTTTCACTTTCGATTCGTTCAACGGTAGAACGCATGGCCGATGCGAACGTTCCTTACCATAAGAATTTCATATATCTGCAGTAATAATACACTTTCTAATTAAACAATGATCTTGTTGCATTATTCTACAGTGTCTATTGATTATTCGAAGTAAAAATACACTTTGTTTACGAATTCATGTATACAACAAAATTGAAGTAGCATCGGTTAACTATTATCAATTACTTTTTAAAGATACGCGTATGAATTTCTATAGAATTGCAATAAATTATATGATGACAATCTTAGCTCACTTTGACGAGACAATGAAAATAAAATTTTCCCTATGTCGCTGAATTTCGTGTGAACGTGTATAAATAAAATCCAGATATCGTCCCACGATATGTAAGTTTATGTCGTTGTGTTCTAGGGTTTTGTAAAAGTTGTTAAAAATAAGCAGTATTTCAAACGTTATCAAGTGAAATTCAAGAGGCGACGCGAGGGAAAGACTGATTATTATGCCCGCAAACGGCTAACCATCCAAGACAAGAACAAATACAATACACCAAAATATAGACTAATCGTACGTCTATCAAACAAAGACATTACATGTCAGGTAAATAATCTTCATCCAACTACGACTGACTTCGTTCAACATCTCTTCGTTACCGAATTCTAACATATTGTACATTCGATTAGGTGGCGTATTCAAGAATCGAAGGAGACAGAATAGTGTGCGCAGCTTACAGCCACGAACTTCCAAAGTATGGCGTTAAAGTTGGTCTCACGAATTATGCCTCCGCGTACTGCACCGGTCTTCTTCTTGCACGAAGAGTAAGGCTCCTATTACACATCATTCCTTTTCGATTATAAATTATACATATATTTAATGATGAGACACTCAGCTCGCTTTGATGCACAACTGAAGAAAACACAATTGTTCCCTATTTTTTAATTCTGAATCGTACGATTATAAGATCGAAACAATCGGGCAATTTTATACATTTATATTTAAAACGTTTTTATATATTCTCGGCAGCTGTTGAAAAAATTGGGATTGGATACGTTATACACCGGTACGAAGGAAGTAACAGGTGGCGAATATAATGTTGAAGAATTAGACGAAGGTCCTGGTGCGTTCAGATGTTATTTGGACACCGGTCTCATGAGGACTACCACAGGTGCTAGAGTTTTCGGTGCCATGAAAGGTGCTGTGGACGGTGGTTTAAACATTCCTCATAGGTATAATCTTTTAATCGTTTATTTGAGAGGCAAGGGGCACCATGTGACATACCTATTTAGAGTATTTATCCATATTACCAATACATATGTATCAGTCTAACGCTTTGATTTTGCCATGATTCCACGTTTTTCCCTTTTTTTTTATTAATGTCTTTATTAAAAGACATTGATGAAACCCCATATATTTTTGTTGTTACGATTCCACGTTGACAGTCCTGACTAGGCGCCATCTGGTCTGACTAGCTGAACTAAAATTGTCTCTAGACTTGCTTTAGACTCTGGCATCATGAATGGAATATGGCATCATATCAGTCAAAAGCGTCTATTTGTGACAGAAAAATACATCGGAATCTGCTGGTGTTTTTCTCGATGTTTGCTCTACTTTGGGCTTATTTTTCTGTCACAAATAGAAATTTTTGACTGATATGATGGGGTACAGCGTAAGAAATTTGTTATTAATATTATTATATTTTCAAAGTTATAACTTCAGCCTTTATATATATTTATTAGAGGGTACAATTAAAAAATCCTTATAGATCCTCTAAATATATAGCCAATATAGCGTGACATAACTAGAAAGTAACTAGAATCTTAAGAGTTTGTATCGAAACATGGGTTTGCGGATAATCGTATTTTTACCTTACGAAAGTTTTTTTTGTGGTAACACATAAACATACATATGTAACAGTCTAACGCTTCAATTTTCCTATGACTCGAGGCGCCATCTGGTCTAACTAGCTGAACTAAAATTGGTCCTAGACTAGTTTTAGACTCTGGCATAATTTTCAGTCACAAATAGACATTTTTCACTCATGCGATGGACACAGCGTGGTGCAGTTAACCTTCCTCTATCAAATGAACCCTTGTGCAGCTCAAAATATGCTCGTATAAGATAAAAAAACGAAACCTAACCTAACAAACCCATGTTTCGATCCAAAATCTAGTAAGATTCTAGGTACTGTCTAGTTATCATACGTGGTGCCCCTTGCCTTTTAACATTTATATGATCTCGCGAATCATGATAAATACCTTTATGATGATCTTACGGCACATGCGCGTCATCTGAGTCGCCGCAATGTCGTCGCTTTGTCTTGTGTACTACAATACATAGTGGCGATCATTGCACAGACTAAACAAGATTAGAATACGTGTCTCTGATAACGTAAAATTGATCGAAATTACGAAGAGCAATTAAACATTTTCACTAACTTCCCTTTTTCTTTTCTATCAATGGATAGCACCAAGAGGTTCCCTGGATACGATAACGAATCGAAGTCGTTCAACGCGGATGTACACCGGCAACATATTTTCGGTCAACATGTCGCGAATTACATGAAAACCTTGGAGGAAGAAGACGACGAAGTTTTTAAGAGGCAGTTCTCGCAATATATTAAAAACGGCATCTCCGCTGACAATGTAAGTGTGTATAGTTTACTGTATAGCTACTTCGTCCGGCTAATAATTACTGTCTGGCTCTTCGAAAGCTTCACAGTGTCGCAGTTGGACTATAGCAAACGCACTGGCACTTGAGATAAATATTTTTATTATTATTTTTCTGGTATACCAGTGTTACATTGTAACTATAGTAATCCCGAGATATATCTAAGCCGATTCTTTAAAGCTTGTTTACTTCTCATTTTTTTATGGGATTTTGACCAACATATTCGAAGCATTTTTCATCAGAATTATACTCTAATAGCCCAAAATATTGTATACGCATTTGTATAATATTAAAAAGAGATTCAATCTTTTTTTATTGTTCAAATATACATACAATATTTATTACTATAGTAAAAAATATTTCTTTTTAAGTATGCAGGAAATATCTATTTCATGTTACGAAAATATTATTTAAATATTGAATTTATATTTTTCAAATATTGATTTCACATTTTTTGTAATATTTACTTTATATTTTTGTAAATATCTAGTTTATATTCTCTGAATATTCAGCTTATATTTTCTACACATTCTTCTAAACACTCATATGAAAAAATGTGGCTTAAAACATATTTTTACAATATTTAAAAAAGATATTTATCCAATATTTTTGTGTTACTAGGGGCGTATAGGAAATTCTTAATATAAATTAAAATTTAAATATTTTTTTCTGAATATTATATGGATCTCATATTCGAAGTACAGTATTTTATCGATAATTGTCCGCAACACGGGTCTGCCCAAGGACAATTATCCGCCAGGGATACTGTTCTTCGCCACGAATGCACATTTAAAAAAAATATATTTACTTTATATTTTTGAAATATCTACTTTATATTCTCTGAATATTTGGCTAATATTTTGTTAAATATCTATTTTATATTCTCTAAATATTTAGTTTGTATTTTATAAACATACAATTTAAATTTCTTGAACATGTAACAAATATTTATTTTTAAATATGCAGAAAATATCTATTTCATGTTACAAGGAAAATATTTTTTTCTAAATATTAAATTTCATATTAGACGTAGAATATTTTTTCAATAAAATAGATTTTAATTTAATATTAGAAATAGAATATCTCGTCCTAATATACAGATAATCTTTATTCTTGTACATATATAGAATATTCAGATCCAGTATTTTTTTCATATGAAAAAATGTGGCTTAAGAGACAAGTAACTAGAATCTTACTAGATTTTGTATCGAAACATGGGTTTGTTAGGTTAGGTTTCGTTTTTTTACCTTATACGAGCATATTTTCAGTTGCGCAAGGGTTTAGCTCAAAATATGCTCATATTTAAATTAAAAAAACGACAGTCCATAATTGCATTCAATTTCCCCATATTCATGATGCCAGAGTCTAGAGCCAATTTTAGTTCAGCTAGTTAGACCAGATGGCGCCTAGTCTTTTAATAAAGACATTAATAAAAAAAAAGGAAAAACGTGGAATCATAGCAAAATTGAAGCGTTAGACTGATACATGTGTATGTTTATCAGTGTTACCACAAAAAAAACTCCGCGCAGACGTTGGTAAAACTGATAAATACCTTAGCCTCTTAAAAAATATTTTTACAATATTTGAAAAAAAATATCTATTTAATATTTTTGTGCTACTAGGGATATTATCATATTTGGTAACATCTTCACGAGAATATGTTGAACAAAGTCTTGTAAAAAAATATGAGCGAAGTATGCCTTCTCCCAGTGAAAGGGGTGGGTGAACAGGCTCCGCGAGATTACTATAATACATTTTTCTGTTTCAACTATGTTTGTTTTTGTTGGTAGATTGAAAATATTTACAAGCAAGCCCACGAAACTATCCGCGCTGACCCCGAACACACGAAGGTCGTGAGGAAGGAAGTGCCGGTGAAGAAACGGTGGAACCGTGCTAAACTTTCATTGTCGGAAAGGAAGAACCGCGTCGCACAGAAGAAAGCATCTTTCCTCAAAACTCTGGAAGAAACGGAGGCTTAATTTTCTGCGAGCGGACATTTTTCCACCAGACTCCGTGCACACATCTCCGCGAGTTATGCAAACAACTTTTCGTGTTACGATTGCGTGTAATAAACCAACAAAGTATACAGAAAAGATTGTGGAACAAAAATAAAGAATATCGGATGAAAAATATTTATTTTTCTTACGTGATCGCTAATACTTTATAATTTATTTATTTTTATTTAAATACATCGTCTCTAAGCAATTGTAATCTAGTGATATATCTCTGTCGACATAAAGCTACGTCAGAAACTATGACCGTGTTCATTCTTATCAATTTATTTCACATATGTATTCTCACGTTCGCTACTATCGACTCCAAAAATTAAAAAACAAAAGAGATCTATTTTTCAAGGTTTTGATTTATGGTAGCAGCGAACATGCAGTACAATATTCATCGATCTTATTTACGGTCACAAAATATGTACATAGGATGTATGATATAAATGTATATGTGCTTTAAACGTATACATATATACGCGTAATATTTCTGCTGCAATAACAAGTATCGCTAAATCGAATTCACAGCACAAAATTAACGTTCCAGCTTAAAACTCCGTACATAGTTAATAAAATACAAAACTTCGACTTTCAATGATTGGGGGTCAAGTGTATTTGCATTTCCATTTTAATATAAAGAAGCATACTTGATCAGATTTAATTGACGGGATCCGTTTCGAGGATTATCGCCTAGAGAAGAATTTTCGAATTTGAGAAAAATAATTTGTTTCGTTTCTACCGAAAAAGTGATAATCTATTGCGAGAACCGGGTAATCGGCCTTGCTCGTCAGTCAATCCGGCTTGGATGTCTCCGATAGAAGGTACTGTTCTCACTTCTCCTCTGGCTGCCACGCAAGGAGGTGATTTAAGTAATCGCCGTGCTACATTACTTATGTCGTCCTTCGATATTTCATCTGGAAGTATTCGGTACCGTTATATTTATCATTTAACCTAATTTAAGTGAGGGGGTAGGCTCGTTTCCAGGATTGCAAGGGTGCACAAGATGCGCCTTCTCATTTCTTGATAATGCAAAGATGCAGTTTCTGGAGTAGTCAAAAACGCTAAATAAAAGTTTGATCTAGACCACAGTTGCCCTCGGAAGACCTATTTTTACGTTTACGAAGAGTATATTGCATCAATCGGCAGTGCGTAGGCTACATGCGCAGCAAATTACGCCTCGTAAAAGTAAAAATAGGAGTTTCGAATCGCGATTGTGGTATAGACTGATTCTTTAGACTACCTAGAAGACGCATTCTTTGCAATCCTGGAAACGAGTCTACCCCCATAACTAATATTGCTTACCGATCGCTTTTATAAAGTACTCTGGCCGTTTCCTAGACCCAGTGGCCAAAACTTGTCGTCCAATATCTTCGAAAACAACGGGCCTCTGCTCCAAATTCATCAGCAGCATAGACTGCAGTTGTTTCTTCGCTCTCTAATGTTATTAAGAAAGTAAATCTTAATTGTAATTATCGGCAAATACAATCACAGATACGAACAAATAAAAAGGCACATACAGGTCGAATTGAGTAACCTCCTTCTTTTTCGAAGTCTGTTAAAAAAAAAATTACGTTAGAACGAATGTCATACCGCTAGCTCACTGTCCGTGATGTTGCTCGTCATAGCAACCATCTCGTGCACGATTACTTCCACCATTTCTCTGACGTGAGACGGTGTACAAGATGCATGAATGCAAAAGAGTCCTGTGTCGGCGTACGCGTGGTTGTATGCAGTTGCACTGTATAACCAATGGTACCTACGGCGATAACGATCCACGGTGATTTCCTTTCGATCAATAAAGACTTTAGATATCGAATTTAGATCTAGCCTACCTGTTGAGCACATTCGTATACAAACGAGTATACATTCCCTTGCCTGGACCACCGGCACTAAAGCTGCCACCTCCTCCCATCATCATATTTAAAACGCACATTGCTACGAAATCTGGATCTTGATGGGAGCAACCTTCCAAACCTACCACCACGTGAGACAATTCCGGTAAACCACTTGGCCCTGCGTAAACGGGTACGTTACATTCCTCCTGAATAATTGTAACAGAAAAGTTTCGAGTTAGCAAACATTGCCCCAGTGTACAATAGGGCTGTTACTCTCCTTCGAAGGACGAAGATCTTGAAAGTTTCCAAGCTTCCATTTCAGAAACTTCGAATGAAAATCGAAGTTTCCAACCTTCGACTTCAAGTTTTTTTATATATTTTTATTTGTTCAAAAATTATGAGACCTAACGTGAAACTCGTCGATTCAAAGAGCCGAAGCTTCGAACAAGGAACAGCCCCAGTGTGCAACGATTCTTTTAACGTTACGTAATTTTGGGGATAACTACTAGTATGTAACCTCCGGTATATTGAGCGATAGACGTGTCAACCGTGTTTAGCTTCTCTTTTTCTGACGATACTATGTTACTATCCTTTCCCCTCTCTTCGCCTTCCTCTTCTTCCCAAATAGTTTTCTTCTCAACGAAATGTCTGAAACAATAAAAATGTTAGCGCGTCCTGAGAATCTTTCTTTCGTCTCAAAATGAATGTTGTACCTTGGGACTTTAATGAATAAAAAAAGACTTTAATTACTTTTGAACCGCGGAAACCAACTGTTCGTGTTCCACACCAACTCCAGCCACCACCATTCTACTTGGTACATGATGGTTTCTCATATACTGAAACAATATTTTTCTATCTATGTAATCGATATTTTCTTCCGGACAGATTTTCGGAAGGCCAAGAGTATTGTTTCTGTACGCAGCCTGAAATATAAATTTCTATATAAAAAACTTTCTGTATGTAATTAAATGTTAGATCCTTTTACGCACCGCATGGATCATATCCATCAGTATCGGTTCCTGTTCCGGCCTCGTGAGCAAAGATTCCAATTCGAACCTAATCATTTGTTTTGCCAATGTTAACTGAAAAGATTCGATAAAATTTAATATTCTCCTCGTACAGCGAGTTTGAATTAGTACAGAACATTTAGTACGATCCTGTAACGTGTACAGTACTTAAAAACATAGTACTTTCTTACTTCTTCTTCTGTTATTTTGGGTCTTAAAGAAATATCACCTAGTATTTGTACAACTGTATCTAACCCTTGACGTTCCGCCGAAGCAGCGTAAACGAACGTGTCCCTAGATGCTTGACAATCGCATATTCCACCATGCTTTTCTAACGCCAACATTATTTGATCTTTGCTTTCGTGAACTTTTGTCGACTGAAATAATAAATCTTTAATTTCTGTGTTTTCTCCATGTTGTTACGAAGACGAGATTGTCTTATATGTATCGAAACTTACTCCGAACGCTAGTTTCTCTAGAAAATGAGAAATTCCACTGGGATATGCGATTTCGTATCGTGGACCAGAATCGAGTAGCACTGCGAAGTAATTAGATTATATACCGACTACGACAATGTAAAATTTGTTGGAAACATTTAGAAACTTACCACCGACTGTGCAGAATTGACCAAACCGATTTTCGGAGGCAACTCTTAATCCATTTGGCAAAACTGTTACTTTAGTCGTTTGATGTTCCTCCTTCTTCGTAGCGTACACCGCTTTGGGCAAGTTAGGTATAGGTTTGGTCAACGGAGGATGATTCGTAATGACTGATTTACGTGTTATGTTAGTATTAATAACTTTTTGGGAAGAGAAGCTGCATTTACTTAAAAACGAAACAGTCTGTCTTTGCATTGCACTGTAAACAAAACATCCCACGCGTTTAATAAAAAAAAGTCCGTTCGTCGAATCTATAACTAGGTTGACTAAATAAAAGCACGAATTGTGCAAGTGCACATTTCTAATTTTGCATAAAATACCTCTTTTTCAGAGCAATTATCGTGGAGCTCCGTGACATTTTCATTATTGAATGCATGGTTAGGGGATCGCAAAATTTTCAAACATTTAAATTCGATTTCCCACCTTTCACGATTTAAAAGTGCAAATTGATCATCTGAAAAGAACCTCGATAACTACTTTCTTGTAGATACACAAGGGAATACAGATACATATGTAAATACATATATATCGACAGTCAAAATAGTGTGTTCACCCCCACTCTCCAATTCGAGCACTGATTATATATATATACTAATATACATATATATATATATATATAATACATATATATATATATATATAATATATATATATATTCAACCTGGGTGTAATAGCATTATATAGAGTGGATTTTCATTTCGACTGTTGACAACTGTTGACTCTCAAATTCTCATATACAGGGTGTCCCAAAATTCGTGTACTTCCCGGAAATGGGAGGTTCCTTGGGTCATTTGAAGCGACATTTTCCTTTACAAAAATGACACCAGCGGCTTTGTTTAGGAGTTATTAACAAAAAATACAGACCAATCAGAGCGCGGCTACAGCGGATTGATTCTGGCTCGGCCAATGGCGCCGCCACGCTAAGCGGGACCTGTCGCTGAGTCGGACTCCGTTTGCTCTAGCCGCGCTCTGATTGGTCTGTGTTTTTTGTTAATAACTCCTAAACAAAGCCGCTGGTGTCATTTTTGTAAAGGAAAATGTCGCTTCAAATGACCCAAGGAACCTCCCATTTCCGGGAAGTACACGAATTTTGGGTCATCTTGTGTATATATATATCAATATACCTAACCCAACCCACTCATCCAGACTTTCAATCTCCTCAAAAAACTATGAGCTACACCACAGCCTACTTTACTCCTAGCCATGCTGAAGAACTTGGCAACACTGTCGTGTTTACAGTTTAGGACTCCCGATTTCGATAATGGGAGTCTTGTGTTTGAGATTTTATTTATTGATTTTTCCATAGAAAATTATTTAAAAATAGACAACTCAGTGTCAATTATGTTTAATCAATGTGCAAATATTATAACTATGGTGAGTGAAAGTGATATTAAAGTGTACTAATATGTATAAATGCGGTATATATTTTGTGGACTCTCGGAACAGTTTGGTGTTGTGATACATAATATTTAAAATATTTCCAGGGATATTAAGAAAATACAAATATGAAGCAATAGGAAATCATCTTGGAACTACAATGCAACATTTGGAAATGAATTAAGGGATATATAAATTCACAGAAGCCTGAAATAGACGAAATTATTCTGACGAAGCCGAAGAGGTTAAGTGATACGTGTATACGTCAAAGAGGTTGGGTAATCAGTTACTGAAGAGAAGAGTTGTGCAGGTAATATATTATATTTATTATCATATAGTCTTATAAAGGATAATTTTATAATTGTAAAATTTTAAAAATAATATGTGCATTCATTTCTAATTTCTAATCATTTAGTAAAACATTAGAAACAATTGCTAATAATTTATACAAAATACTGTGATAATCTTCACCACAAATGCATCTATCATCTAAAATTGCTAAATGATGTATATCTGATTGTTTACTAGTATATGTTACTTACATAAAATGTGTTTATGACTTTCAGATTTTAGAAAATCTGTTTCCAAATTAGGAACATTTATTACAGCTTCCGTTATTGCACACTTGTGAGTAAATACAGTTGTTACTTTATCCTCCACAATTAATAATTTACATATATTACAATTTATTTTATTTTTTTTTTGCAACAGAATGGGACCCATTAATGGAATCGTCCACAATACAAGTGGATAAATAATCAGTGTCGAAAATTTCTGAAAAACTGCTGACATCGACAGAAAGATTACAAAGAATGAAGATCATTACTATCATTGTCACAATTCATGAAATCCATTACCTTCTTGAAAAACTTGTCAGTTGAAATTACACGCTTTTTTTCTAATTGTTTATTATAATTATATTATATATTATAAATTGTATATTATAAATATACAACCGCTAATTAGATCAGAATCAATAAACTCTTTAACTAAATTTTCATGGTTTTCAATTATTCTTTCCCTGCGCTCTACAGAATCTTTTCTTTGTGATAGCACACGTTTTAACCTGAATAAGTCGGTTTCCACAAAATGCAGACTATAAACTGCAGAATGCCTTGTTAGTGTCCAATTTCTGCGGGGAATAGCAGCCATCCGCATAGGAGAAATTTTTCCGCAATTCCTCATCATGCAGAATAAAAATATAGAAATACAATTATGTTCTTTAAGAATACTATCATAATTTCCCTTGCTATTAGAGACACAACAACGTCGTGGTATTTTTAACCAATCAATGTAATAAAGAATTGTGTAAAACAAATTTTCGAAAAAAGTGATACTAATAAATGTTATTAAAACTAAATTGAAATGTATTAAAAGACAATAAATTCTATTAAATAAATGTGCTACACACAAAGAGAAAGACCTGTAAAGTTAATAAATACTACTTACCTGCGTTGCCTTACCTTCACAATGTGTAGCACACATTGATGTACATTTAAAAATTACGCGGGAAAGTGAGAGGCCGGTAGAGGAGATTGAGAGTCCGGTTCAGTAGGTTGGGTTAGGTATATTTATATATATATATGTCAACCGGACTCTCACAGTGTTGCCATTCTTGACTCAGCATGGCTAGGAGTAAAGTAGGCTGTGGGATCAGTGATGCCAGAACGTGGGTTTTTGGGCTTTTCTCCTCCTCTGCTGCTGTCGGCTGGGTTCCCCCACTCTTACGTCTACTGCGCACGCGCTACACACGAACGAACCTCTACTCTGCCTGTGTGAGTCTTGTTATGAATAATCATATGGTTAGTAAGGAAAAAAAATCTGATGGACTTAGAAAAATAAAGTGACTTGACCGAGACTTGATCCTGGACCAAAAAGTCTCCAGCCGCTCTGCAGTTGCAGTCCGACTGCAACCGGCGCTGTTGGAATTACCTACTATTTCTTGGGGCACAAATTCACAGTAAATTGTGGAGAAACATCGTATACTATGAAACAAATAGATTTTTACAAACCTTGACTTCCACTGACTTCCACGGACACTGCTCGTTCTTTCGCATTATTCTAGGGGCACGTGTTCATCTGCTACACAGAATTGCCAGACGGGGTGCTTTTTTCGCGCATGCGGGACGATTCTAGCTTCAAAAGGCCCCAATCAAGTACGAACATCGGGTATCTTGGCCGCCCCGCTAATTTCGCAAAAGGATATAGCCGAATAGTCTCCCACTACTTTCCCCCCAATAGTGCCTCACAAACTTCGGACGTAGAGACGTCCCTGACGAGACTCGCGCATGCGCGCGAAAAGCGCCCCAATTGGAAGCACTGTCCTGCACGAACCATAGCTGTGATATGGGGCGCTTTTTCGCGCATGCGCGAGTTTCGGCAGGAACGTATCTGCGTCCGAAGTTTGTGAGGCACTATTGGGGGGAAAGTAGTGGGAGACTATCCGGCTATACCCTTTTGCGAAATTAGCGGGGCGCCCAAGTTACCCGAATTTACTCGATCTTCGTACTTGACTGAGGCTAAAATAGTCTGCGCATGCACGAAAAAGCGCCCCATATCACAGCTATGGCACGAACATCTCTGCGTCTGCTCTGATAAACCACTCCAACGAAGAAACACGGAGAGGATAGTTTGAAAGAAAGTTCCGTTCGTTTTGTCGCGAGATTAAATTATTGCATTATTACATGCAAATTTTTTCATATTTTACGTACTTATTTAGGTAACAATCAGGTAATTCTTTCTGCATTTAAAGATTTGAGCATCCACATTTTTCGAACATAACCTTAAAAAATTATCGAGAATCAATTAATTTACTATTACTACAGAAATGAAACCAAATTCATCATCCCGAAACGACTCTACTGAGAAGATGCTACGGAGACAAGAATGGAAGCGAGATCAAGAACAACAACGGCAACATGAAAAGTTAAAACAAAGGAAGATTTACGAGTATGAAATTCAACGTGCACGTGAAAAGGGCTTGCCGCTGCCGAAACCTCCAAATTGCAGTAAAAGTCGAAGTAAATCTCCACGAAGTGGACCTAGAAGATCTTGTATCTCTAGCTCAACAAATACTCCAATTTTCTCTGGAAGGTGAATAAAACTTAATGAAAATCTATTGTAAGAGAAAGAATGCAAAACTATTTTTTTTCACAATAACACAATAATACATGAATCTAACATTTACTCTATGCTTTACTTTTCTACATAAGATTAACATCTAGACATTAAAAATTGGTTTGTTGTATTGCAGATTAAAATCAGCAGATGGAACACTGCTGTTATTTAAAGAAACTGGAGGCACGAAGATCAATGCAGCTGAGCTACGCAGGATAAAAGTAGATATTCATCGAAATATTCCTGGAAACTCAACTGAATGGGATCTTCAGCGAGATATTATCAATCCTGAAGATGTAGTAGTCAAAAGAAGAGCGGGTAAATTATTATTTACACACTACAACTTTTTAACAACTTTATTAGTTATTCAATGAAGATGTCAAATGGAAAATAACATCGTCGCTGAAGATGAATATTTTTAGAGACCACCTACAAGTCACAATTGGGAAATTTAACTTTGTGAAGGATATTCTCCATTCTCACGTAAAAATTAAATTTGTTGTTATTCTTATATTTGTATCTAATTTTTAATTTCTTTACATTATTTCTTGCAATATTTTATTGAGCTATAGATAAATATTTTAACATGACTATGGTATGATTAGCATCACTTGAAGATGGGAGAATTTTGACCAGCAACTTTTACAACTACGAAGATTATGGATTTCAATATACCAATGTGTCATCCATGATATTCTAGAATTTATACAAAAATGTTTTTAATTTACAAAGTTAACAACAATCTTAATTTATCCAGGATATAGCAAATTTGGAATACAACGTTGGATCACAGTCACGATCAAGTAATGTGCAATATGTAAGCACAATATTTTTTATTTAGAGTGTTTAATGCTTTGCTTTTCATATCTTTTGCTTGTCTTTGTATGTACTTTTCTAATTATGGTCTTGCACAAAGAATTATGCTACAGCTGTATTAACAACACAGGTTTTGTTGGCAAAAGCTAATTTTCCAAAGAATAATATAGATCCTATAAGTCTATACATACGAGTTTCGTGTATCCTCTTGATGTGTTGGTGTGGGAATGTGTGCATGACGTTTAGTATATAGCGCATTTGACTTTTTAAAAATAACTCATTTGCTACTATGGCAATAACTTGAAGATCTACTATGAAGACATTTTACATTGCAAAATTCTTTAACTGATGAGGCAAAAGTGAATATTTTTTTTCACGTAGTTTTTTTTATACTTCTCTGCATAATATCTCAGTCGTAGTCTTTCCAATCTTTTCATTTATATAAACAAAAACTTGTACGTAAATTGGTGGTTCCATCAATACGGAAGATTTGTTAATCATCCTTGAAGACATAAGTCATCTTGGAAGGTTTAACTGCATCAAATGTATCAGACACAGTTTGTTCAATTTTGTAAAATTTGATTGGAAAAAAATGTTATTATTTCCTAATTTGCTTTTTATTGGGTAAATGTCTCAAAATTTACGAATTTTAAGAAATAGTTTTAATTTATGGCTAGTTTGCAAAGTAAAAGAGATGTGTATAAAAAAGTATGGTTTGTATAAACAAAATATTGAAGAAGAATTAATTAATATTGTGAATATTCAAATGTGAGTTATCTTTTACACTTTTCATAGTTGCTAGTATTGCTTAACTGCTTATTTCGTATCTGTTGAAATTGTGTTTTTCATTAAAAATTTGTCATTATAGGGGAAGGATTGAAACCAATATTTGAAAGGGAAGAAATCAAAGGAGTAATCACTCAAGCAGACGAAGTTGAAGAACATCGTACTGTTGCAACTGTAAATAATGACACTTCAGGTATGATTATTGAAGAATCCAAAATGATATATATTCTTTGTAGTTTGTAGAATTTGATTGAACCGTTGCGCCGCGAAAAATAAAATTCCAGACATATATTGTATTTCATTTTTATAGGACTGCGATTTCCATTGTACAAGTGTATCATTTTTAATTTTTAGAAGACAAGTCGAAAGTGTTTAAAAAACGCTCGATATCTTTGAGTCCAATTAGAAACCGAAGTCACAGTCCTCGACGTACATTGTCTCGTCATTCCAGGTTTGTGCCTGTATTGGCAATGTTTTTTTTTGTGAGAAAACAAAGCTGCTACGATTAGTATCAGTTAACTGTTATTAGACATATTATTTAGTTATAAGATAAGATTTGACAATTTTAATACTGTTTAGGGATAAGAGATCTTATCGAAACTGTCGAGATAGGGGGGGACGAGACAGATCCAAGGAACAAAGAGTATCACCACCACATTATATCAAACACATTCCTTGTCCTATTTATTATAACGTACGTGTATTAGTGATGATAAACATATTCCAATTTATTAGACACAATACTAATTTATTATATTTCAGCATTTTCCGCCAAGACCAATAATGATGACACCTTTCATGCCAATTCGTGGGCAAGTTCCAGTAGGAAATAATAGGTATTCTCCTATGGTTGGACCATCACAACCATATTTCTCACAAAGATTTATGCATCCAGACGTACATATACGTACCCCCTTCAATTATAATAATGCGAAAACCAAGAAATTTTAATTTGCCTATAAACGGATTTATATTATTTTGCATTTTATACAGGATTTGGATTTCACGCATTTATTTTTTATTCATTTGAAAATTTCTATATTTTATCTTCCATATAAAACAAATTGCATGGAATTTATGCTTGTAACGACAAATCTTTTAATCTTTTAACTTGTTTACTTATATTGCTTACTAAAAAGTGCAAAAATGTGATAATAATTACTGTACACGAGTTTTTTATTGATCGATAATTACGAATGAATAAATGTAATGATTTTTAAAAAGTTTGGTGTAATTATTTAACTCGCGTACGAAAGTGTGTGTATATTAATAGTATTCCAGCAAATATTAATCTCTATTTTTAAATTTTACATGTAGACTCAGGATCCTTAGGAATAATAAAATTGTTGTACATGAATTATAAGAAACAGCAGTTAAATATATTTGTATACATACATTCCCTTAATAATTTTAGTAAATTAATGAACCACAATATATTTGTCCCAAATCGCTCAAATGTGTTTAGTGTTCTGTATATATTTTACCTATCCATTTTTATCATAAATGCATTAAAATCCTTTGTAGATAAGCATTTATTCCGAACGACGTCCATCACCTTGTGTACTAGTAAAACGAAGTTCATGAACATCTGACCCAGGCACGATATGACCGTGTGGGCTCGTAAAGTTCCCTCGGCCCAAATCGGACACAAGCTGCCATCGGTACGCGCTCGATTTCTGCAAGTATCTCCCTTACTACTAGAATATTACTAGAAAAACAAGTGAGAAAAAAAACACTGTTTTCATCAGCAAAACAGCGTTTGCGGGAAACAGTTGTTTGTCCTTATACGAACATAATAGAAGCTGTGTGAGGGCTCATTATAAAGAGAAAGGTTGATTGTTCTAAGGTGCACTAATGATTTCAGTAAAAAAAATCGTTTTGTATTAGAAAAATACGTTGGAACCTAAGGGTGGTTGCCTCGATTTTTCCCCATATTTTGGACGTTCATATTATTAAATATAAACATAACCTTGTTAAATCATGATGTAAATAAGCTACAATCAACCTTCCTCTTTACAATGAGCCTTCACAAAGCTCCTATTATGCTTGTATAAGGACAAACAACTCGATCCCGCAAATACTGTTTTACTGGTTTTTCTAGTAACATTCTGCCTAAAACTATTACAATGATGGGATAGCAGAGCACTCTGAGGCCTGAGGCAGTTACTTTTCACATTTCATGCAGACCCGTAATTTAATCTCCAGTTTTTGCTACAGTTCTGACACATTTTTCAGAATAAAATAATACCTATTTTTAAAATTCTGCATGCGGAGTACTCAAGGTGTCCCATTTTATCGAGAATTTTACTTCATTGAGGCTAAAATTGCAAAAGTGACAATGTATATAGGTCGTATCCATAGATACGAATGACATTTTCCATGTTACGCACTTATGAATTAAATTAAAAAAATAACTACTGTTTAAAGGATGAGAAATGGGGGGAGAGGGGCAGGGATAGAGATGATATCCATTGAACAAATTGCGCTAACATTTTTCGTCGTCGGGAAGTTCCCCGCTAGGCAATATAATAATAATAGAGGGGAGCTATTATTCTTCCCCTATTATGGGGGCCACACATACGTCCATTTCTCGCCAAGATTTCTATGGTTCGAGGATGTACGACATATACGTAGACCCTTCAATTATAATTATACGAGAACCAAGAAGACACTTACGGTGTCTTTTGCTATAAACAGCAGCACATCAGAAAGCGGTTGAGAACGGTATATATAGAAATCGATGACAAATCAGGTAGTAGCGAGAAAAGTGTTTGACTATTTTTCCATCTGCTGGCGAGCGTAGGAGGTAGCCGCCACAGTAAAATATAAAAATAATATCACCGACTAGTAATAGGATAGACCTATCATCTTATGGGACTTGGTGTCTCGTGTTGTGAATTACCGACTGTTCAAAAAATCAGAGGATTTGGTATGCCCTCTACGACTTAAAGTGGCAAACTTAGGAACTATGTCGAATTTCAGATATCGAATGCGTAGTTGCCAAACCACATCCGAGAATATTCGTCGCATGGTTGCCAATTTACTGTTACTGCTCAGTACGTATTTCTGCTATTTTCCACTTTTCCACGTTACAGTCATAATATGATTCTGGAAAAGCAAACGAAAAAAGTCGAGTCAGTCATTCGACCTGAATATTTCACCTGTGTTTAAATATAATGCTTCCTGTTTCTATAATCATTTTAAAGCTGAATAAATGCTTTTTTGATTTATATAATAATAAACTGTCATTTATTGATAATAAACAAAATAACAATTGTTGTTGAAAATTAAATAACCTATTTAACGCTATTTTTATCTTGAAATTGATTCATATAAACTGTTGTCGGTTTCTTTGAACCTTCTGCTATAAAATACAATTTTCAATAGGACGGAAAAAAATTTAGAGGATCAGTTAACAAAAAATTTTAATGATAAGTTGTCATGCGAGGTTTCGTTACAAGTTCCGGCGTGTCTGTTATTATATGCGTTAATATTAAATATATAATTATTACAAGCTGCATATACTGGTTTTAATCGTGAACGAATTTCCAAAAGGATCCGTAGCAGCGAAAAAGTTCCTTCTAAGATCCTTTTGGCCACCTCGAGGCCAAGTGGTGCAATAAACACGGGTGACCTTAAGTCCAGCCAGGTATATCGGGATGAGATCGTTAAAATGCAATTGCTAAACTTCGTTATTTCACATAATTCTTTGGCGGATACATGTTAGTAGTGTCCACGGCGTTCTTCCGATTAGAACAAGACTAAACTCGATAGAATTTGGGCTGCGTATACTGGTTCTAATCGTGAACGAATTTCCAAAAGGATCCGTAGCAGCGAATTTGGCCAGCTCGAGGCTTGAATGAATGCGTTCCGAGGCTCGAGAGTCGGGCACCAAGGCGTCAGCCAAGAACACAATAGCAATGCAATAAACGCTGGCGACCCTACGGCCAGCCAGGTATATCGGCATTAGATCGCTAAAATGCCATTGCTAAACTTCGTCATTAAACATAATTCTTTAGCGGAGTAATGCCAGCAGGGTCCACAACGTTCTTCCGATTAAAACAAGCAATAACAGGAACAAATTACGGTAACTTCCCTATGAATCGGGAAGTTAATTAAATTATGTCATCCTACAAAATAACAATATAGTTCCAAACATTACATTTATGTAATTACATTAGCATATATATATATATTACATTTATAAAATACATATATTAATATTTGGCTGTTTACAACATTTCGAATTTTGTAGTAAAACATATTCTTTATTGTACGTGCAGTAATCAATCGTTTATTATTTATTCCAAATATAAGGATTAACTAATCAAAACAATATTCCATGTATTCATTCTATATGATTATCAAGGAATTCGACGAGATTTTCGACAGTCTTAAAACCACTGACAGCAGAGTTGTGCAGAATTACAATTGAATTACTCCAGAATTACAATTACAAAGTAATTGAATTAAATTGTAATTCAATTATGTGGTAATTTATAATTCAGATCTTTAGTCAATTAAATTACAATGTAATTCGTAATTGCAATGGAGCACAATTATAAAATACATTGTTTTCATGTATTGTATTTCAAGTATATTGTATTTGAATTATACTGTAATTCAATTACAAATTGTATTTTAATTACAAATCTGATTGAAATACCTAGTAACTGAATTACGTTAAATAGTAGTATGTAATTATAAATGTAAAAAATTCAATATTGAATAGAACATATTTAAAATGTAATAAAATGTTTTAAGTTTTTTATTTTTAAATTAAAATTATAAGTTAGCAAGGAATGGGTAGTATGGATTTAAAATTCCCGCGTTTTGACCCGTTAGTTGTGTTACACACAATTCAGATGGCGTTCGATTTCGTGCTAACAGAAAAATACATTGAGTGACACTACCCTGGTGCCCAGAGAACACTGATCTGTATACTATGGATTGGAGATGCCTGAAAAAATTCGAAGAAGATTTGGCCAGTTTTCATGTGGCTCCACCATACCTAAATGGGTGAACTATGTACTTCTCTCCGCACCCCGCGATCACCCGTGAAGCTCTACACTTTGCCTCACCTCGCCACGCGCAGACGCACTATTGAAATAATATCAGTGCGCCGACGCGACACGAATGTATTAAAAAAGAAAGCGCGAGGCGCTATATAACACGAATTGCTTGTATGATGGTTGAAATTCAGTAAAGTCAATTATATATTATTACATTTATATATTTATATTACTATTTTCATGATTTTCATTTGCTCTGATTGACTTTACTGAATTTCAACCATCATACAAGCAATTCGTATTATATAGCGCTTCGCGCTTTCTCTTTTAGTACATTCGTTTAGATATGGTGGCGGTGGCATCGGAATTGCCTTCTTCTACTTGTTTCAACTGCTGTACAGGAGCCTTATGGGAATCTCCAATCCATAGTATACAGATCAGTGCCAGAGCAGTGATGCCAGAACGTGGGTTTTTGGGCTTTTCTCCTCCTCTGCTGGGTTCCCTCACTCTTACGTCTACTGCGCACGCGCTACACACGAACGTACCTCTACTCACCTTAAGACTCACACAGGCAGAGTAGAAGTTCGTTCGTGTGTAGCGCGTGCGCAGTAGACGTAAGAGTGGGGGAACCCAGCCGACAGCAGCAGAGGAGGAGAAAAGCCCAAAAACCCACGTTCTGGCATCACTGTGCCAGAGAACTCTTCAGATTGTATCAGTGATGGTATTCGGGGCGCTTTTCGCGCACATGCGCGAGTTTTGTCAGGGACGTGTCTACGTCCGAAATTTGTGGGGAGCTATTGAGGCGAAAGTAGTGGGAGACTATCCGGCTATACCCTTTTGCGAAATTAGCGGGGCGATCAAGATACCCGATTTTCGTACTTCAGTGAGGCCTTCTGACGTCAAAATTGTCGCGCATGCGCGCGAAAAGCGCCCCGAATACCATCACTGGATTGTATAGTCTGTACGGTATTTTACACGTGATAAGAGGTTAGGTATTTTTCCTGAAAGTTGACAGAAGGTTTTGCTCACTGTTTGTGCTCCATACAATGAAAAAAATGAGTTCCTTCAAAAAATCAAAGTCAAAAAGTAAATCAAAGTTGGCAGAGAAATCGAGGAAGCAAATCCGCAAAGAGCTTAGGAAACAGAAGAAAGTAAATCGAGCAAATTACTTTAAAAAAGGGAACGAGTCGCGTGTTGTTGGAGAACGTGATGTCGAGCGTGTACCTAAAAAGAATATTAATGACGAAGTCGGTACAGATTTGCAAACAAGATCTGTTAAAAAACAGAAACTACAAAACCTCGAGCTCAAGAAGAAGAAACAGCTGAACGAGACCCTTAAAAAAGAAAATCAAAAAGAAGATACCATTATCAAAAAGTTGGAGAAGCAGTTGAAATTGAATAGAAAGAAAAAGAAAACGATACCGAAATCTTTCCAAGCGGATGGTTTGGACTATATTTTGGACTTTTGTCTCGAGAAAGATAGAAAATGTATGGTGGAAACGGAAAGAGATATGTTAGAGAATGAGTTCAATAATCAGTTTCAAACTGATTTGGATATGGTCCTCGAGGAAGGTGGCATGGAAGCTGAAGAGAACGATGAAGAAAACATAGACGAGGTGGACCGTTCCGATTCTGAACATAACGATGAAGTTCGGTCGCAGAACAGTGACTCAGAAATGTCTGAAACTAGCGATGTAGAATTAAATGGTGAACAAAGTGAATCGTACGACAATATCGATGACAAGGATACCGATACTTGGGAAGATATTTACGGAAGGAAAAGGAACAAAGATGGTCAAGTTATACAAGAACCGGACACACGTAAATCCCACATTGCGCAAATACAGAACATAAACGAAGATGACGAGAAACTAGTCGCTCTAAAAAGGAAACTGAAAGGCTGTATGAATAGGGTAGCGGAAAATAATATGCATACCATATCAAATCAGGTAATTTCTACGCCCCTTTAAAATTACTACTCTGTTTTTTAACATAATATAATGCGTTACAGATAGAGGAGATGTATATGGCTAACAGCCGTAATAATATGAATTATTTGTTGACAAAATTAACGTTCGAAGCGGTGATCTCCGAAGTGACTACGCCGGACCGTTTAGTCTGCGAATATATGATGTTGATCGCTATTTTGCATGCGAACGTCGGCGTTGAAATCGGTGCTCATTTTTTGGAGAAGCTTGTAAAGAAATTTATCGAGATTATAGATACCCCACAGGAAGTAGAAGATAAAAGACTGGATAATGTGATCATGATGATTTCGCATTTATATAATTTTAAGGTACGGCAATTCGTAATTAAATTATCTAGGTGGACGGGTACCTGAGCTTCGGGTAGGGTCAGGAACCCTAAAGTTTATATTGTTTGGAGATCAGGTTCCTGGCTCGATTTCGACTTTGGGATCTGAAAACTCTGGGTACCTGTCCATTCCTCTTATCCAAAAATTTGAACAAACATTTTTATTTCCTTAAAACAGGTATTTGGGCACAGGCTGCTTTATCAAATACTCGATAGACTCACAATAAAATTCACAGAGAAAGAAATCGATTTGATATTGCTTATTTTGAGAACAGTAGGTTTTGCACTGAGAAAAGACGATCCGTCAGCTTTAAAAGAATTTATACAAAATTTACAACAAAGAGCTAGCTGTAACAGTGAGCAGGGGTATGTAGTCCAATTCAAATAAAGCGAGAAAATTCGTATGGAAACGTTTATTTAATAGCACATTGTTACTATACAGTTCCAGAGTTCGCTTCATGTTGGACGTTCTATTAGCAATAAAGAACAACAACGTTAGTAAAATACCGCAATACGATCCTTCGCACGTGGAGCATTTGAAGAAGGTTTTGAGAACCGTAATACGGAAGGGTAACAGTATCGCGCAGTTCAATGTTACCTTGGAGGATCTACTAAATGGTAAATGCAATTATACACGGTTGAATTCGATAAAGCAGGACACCTAAATATCTCCGTTGTACAAAAAAACTTCGTAGGATAAAGTTACACTGTTCGAAGGGCCACATATAACACTGCAAGGGAACAAAGAAATTTCAAGGTCATTTTTATGAGATTTCAAAGTTACCAATGTTTTTTTAAATGGAATGATATATTTTCGTTAACGTAACGTTGTACCTGACAAAACAACGAATTCGTGTATAAAATATATCATCATTCTTTATCGAATTCACCCTGTATTTCTCAATATGTAAGGATAAGAATCTAAATTTGATTGGCATTTGCGCAGCTGATGAGAATGGAAAATGGTGGATCGTCGGCTCCGCTTGGACTGGATCGAGCAGCACGGCTAATAACGAGACGGTAAAAAGTCAAAATAAATTTCGTTTCGGTAAAAAAATACTCGAATTAGCAGAGAAGCAACGAATGAACACCGACACCAGAAGAAATATCTTTTGTATTCTTATGACGGCCGAAGATTACGTGGACGCTTTTGAGAATCTCCATCACCTCGGTTTGAAAGAACAACAGGCGGAGGAAATCATACACGTTTTAATGCATTGTTGCTTACAAGAGAAAAAATTTAATCCTTACTATGCTGTGCTGGCGCAAAAATTCTGCGAATACAACCGGAAATATCAGGTATGGTGATTATAATGTTTTTATATGTATACATACATACAAAGAAACAAACGTGTGTGTATATATATATATATAAATTACCAATAATATTTCAGCTCACGATACAATACGCTTTGTGGGATAAATTAAAAACTCTGGATACCCATGGAACGAAGCAGCTAAGCAATTTGGCTCGATTTCTAACGCATTTGATCCTCGAAAAATGCCTCGCCTTGTCAGTTTTAAAAGTAAGTACTACATATCACGTTACACTTTCGATTAATCGATGCGCAATGAGATTTACTTGTTTCTATCGACTTTACTTTGACCACAGGTGATTCAATTCACGGAATTAGACAAACACACCATGCAGCTTGTCAGGCAAATTATACTAGGCATTCTTTTACACAAAAACGAGCAAACGTGTTTGCAAGTGTTCGAGAGAATATCCGTGTCTCCGCAATTGCAAACGTTTCGAGAAAGCCTACGCTTGTTCATTAATTACTTTCTAATAAGGAATATAGATTCATCTGGCACGTTAGGCGAGAAGGAACTAACTCTTAAAAACAGAGCTGAATTAATGGATAGAATAATAAGTTCCCATGGAACGAAACTGAAATTTTAAGACGATTAAAGTATAACAATTCTTTCTATATGGTGCTAATCATTTAACAATCCTTCCGAAGGCGTTTTAACGTTCCTATATGTTTGTGTATACGTATCTTAATCGGTGAGTATTTATCGAGCCAGCTTACAAAGTTTTTAATGAATAGAAATACATGAAATATATCTTTATGATGCAGCGATTATGCTTCCGTGGTTTATACGTTGTAGATCGCCATGCAACGCTTGTATTTCTCTTCGTATTTAGCGTCCAAAGAACCATTGCATCCGTAACCGCCTAATCGATGAATACGAAGGAAGTCGTCGCAATTGATATTGCCGTCACCGTTGCAATCCTACGAATCGAAGAAACAACGAGGTGATTAATTACAGTAATCCCTTGATTCTTATCCAAGGGACTGTTCCTGGAGCGGACAAGAATCGCGGTGATACAGTAAACCCTAGCAAGTTGTCCCAGGTTGGACGACTTGATTCTTGTCCATGCCTACTCACTCCACTACCCGTCATCGCTATGCCGCGCCGCAGGGTAGCGGCTATTGTTCTCGGCCCGGGTATATCGGTGTGAACACTACTACATTAACACAACGAATGGAATGTTCAAACATTTCAATGTTCATTACTTTTTAATGAGATTTTACTGACTTATTCCTGGCATTTTTCTGATTACTACAAGACCAAACACGATATAATTTCAATTTTATTCTTGTACGAAGAGATCAAATTCATGTCAAATGTACAGTTATATGGCATATTGTATGTACAGGTTGATTTGCAAAATTCAAGTCTAATTCTTAGAGAACATATTTTCGAGATGTTTAGTTGTTTATTTAAACATATGCTATAGCATAAATTATAAATTATGCTTCACATGTAGAGTAAATATGGGCCAAATTATATCGTGTTTGGTCTTGTTTTAATCAGAATAATGCCAGAAACAAGCCAATAAAATTCTCATAAAAAATAATGCAAAATAATCATTTAGAATTGGCATTACATTGTAAGAACACGTGGGCCTTTAAACTGTGCCGGCGACGGCGACACTCTGCGGTCCCACGCTGCGCGTAGCCGTCGCCGAAACAGTTGCTTTATTGTAGTCTCGCTCAGCGCGATCGGAGCGGTAGACCCAGCCGTAAATCAAAATTACAAATTATCACCGCGATTCTTGTCCGCTCCAGGAACAGTCCCTTGGATAAGAATCAAGGGATTACTGTAATTACCTGAGCGAATTTTTCCATATAGCCTTGCACTGTGCGAGCCGCGCAGTATGGATCGTTTACACATTGTTGAAATCCTGAAATTAAATAACCGATTTTCGTATGAGATTCATTGCAGAAGATCGTGTGTACCGTATGAAAATAACTGTATATCTACCGTCGTTGGCCTCGCCAGATTTGCCATCGAGTTTCGGTTTACCAGCATCGGCCCAGTAGCCCCATGTTATTCTAAACGGTCCACAGACATTCCCGTCGCAACCAACTGTAACGTTGCATCCCGAAGCAGCCTCGCATATGCATCCGAAGCAAGTTTTCGATATCGTTAAAGCTTCCGTCATAGAATCTTGTTGCCCTAGATAGAAACCGATAGTTTTACTATTTCGTTGCCAGCGTATCGCCACGGAACAATGGACGAGAACAATGTAGTGGGAGTTGGTAAAAAAGTAATTTCTCGTCTCCTTCTTTCGGCAGGTACCGAAATTTTTTAATAAAAAAAAATCAATATTCGCATATACAAAAATGTTTTATATGAAAATTTAATATAAACCTCAAATAATATTAAAATTTCTATATAAATTAAATATATAAAAAATTCTAGTTTTTAAAACGTGTCTACATTATTGTGTATCTATTTAAAAATAACTGGTAAAGAGGCACGAAATTGTTTAATAAAAAAAATTAATATTCGTACCATAATATCTACAAATAAATGAAACTCAAAATTTCATATATGAAAATTTAATATAAACCTAAAATCATATTGAATTCTCTATATAAATTCAATATATAAAAATTTCTAGTTTTTAAAACGTGCCTATATTATTGCATATCTATTTAAAAATAACTGGTATCAAAATTTTTTAATAAAAGAAAAATCAATATTCGTACCATAATATCTGCAAATAAATGAAACTCAAAATTTCATATATGAAAATTTAGTATAAACCTAAAATAATATTGAATTCTCTATATAAATTCAATATATAAAAATTCCTAGTTTTTAAAACGCTCCTATATTATTGTATATCTATTTAAAAATAACTGGTAAGGAGGCACGGAAAGAAGTTTTCTCTGAAAAGTCGTAGTAGCATAAAGATTGCCATTTTTGGCAAGTGATGACACATCCGCCATATAGCCCGGACATTGCATCATTAGATTATGAAAATTGATTTTTTATTAAAAATTTCAGTGCTTCCCCCGGAAGGCGTTATCTTAAAATACGGACATTAAATATTTCTTGTTAATCTAATATATCGTTCTTGTTTATTGATCGGTGCTGATACGATCGTAACAGTAAAAATGTTAAATGAAAAAGATTTTATCGCGCCGTAAAATACCGAAATTACGACATATATGGTTTCGTGCGTATAAAAAAAGAAAAACAGAGTTGACCTCCACAGGTTCTTTACGCATTCCGCCCACGACACGAAAAAATCAAAACATCAGAATGTGCCCCCGCGAAACCACTCATCTCATAAGTACCTGGAACTTCTACGGATAATAATAATAATGACGCAAATCAAGATGGTAATATCAGGCCAGGGACCCTGTGCATATACATACAAACGTATATACGTGTATATACAGTAAGGAGCATAACTGTTTCCACTCTGAATCAGAATAACTTTTTTATGAATGGACCAAACAACTTCAATTTCTTTATAAGGTTAAAAAAAATTAATTTAGTAAATGACTTAAAAAGAATTAATTTAGTCAATGACTTAAAAAGAATTAATTTAGTCAATGACTTGTAAAGAATTAATTTAGTAAATGACTTATAAAGAATTAATTTAGTGAAATACATAGTACAAAATTGATTTTTACAACTTTCTTAGCTGAGCCAATAACCCCAACTCGTATAAATTATATACATTATGAATTCCAATCAAATGTATTTTTTCAACAATTTATTAGACGTCATTTATTAAACTAATTATTTTATAATTAAAATATAATGTGTTGAGACATATAATATTTTCTAACAAGAAATTTCACGGCTGTCTAGATTAAATTCTTTAATCCGAGGGCACTTTTGGTGAAGAACAGGGAACGATCTATCGGGTAGGTCGTTTAATAACATCGAAGCACTTAAAAATTTACAAACGCGAGATGTAACCGAACTAATAATTTTTTTTATTAATATTACCGTTTACTTACCGAAAAGTAGAAATAAATTTAAAAATATCGCCAGAATCGGCATAGCGGGCGACATTTTCGTTGCACGTAACACACGATTTTTCTTCGGGTAGAATCCGGTATTCTTGGTATCCTTGATACGTGTATTTGGGAATTCCCTTGCGATACTTGGAACGATACTCACGCGATACTCCGTCCTTCCGTTCTTTTATATACAAAAGTGTTGTAGCGGATACGGCAAGTGGGCGGTGAACGTATGTAGACGGTTGCAGAAGTGGGGACGTCGACAAAGGTCAGTGGCAAGGTCTGGGATCCGGCGAGAAGGATCGTCACTGAAAAACGAAGACTCGCATTTTTTGGAATCCAAGTGGTCGCGGCGTTAACGTCCACAAATAAAAATCAAACTGAAACTGGTACCCATTTGGTTGCACACGAGCATTCCCTATCGATTTCAACGAAGTGCTTACAGTATATTTCAATTTCCCACGACAGAACTAACGTCTGCTCGGAGCTTGTTGCTTCTATTTATTTTTTTCTTTCTCTTTCTGATAAACGACAAACCAACGATGACGACGACGAGTTATGTGTACGGATAGTTCCGCTCCTATTCCAAGAGTCATTCTGGAATCGTGTAACGGAATTCCCGATGTTCGCATATTCAGATGATTATCTGAAAGTTGCAATTATCGTGCGCGTAACATGTACGATTGACACTAAAGAGGAAAACGATAGAACATTGTTTAACCCTTTGCACTCGGAGCTTATTTCAACTCGAAAAATTAAGCATTTCTTCCGACCTAGAACATTTTCATTAAATTTGAAATATTTTATATAGTACCTCGTATAATACTTAACTGTTTAGTAATATTATATAGATTAGTACTATTATTTATTATATATAGATTAATAATATTATTTATTAATATTATTTTTTAATATTATTTAGTATATAGATTAGTAATATTATTTATTAATATTATTTGTTAATATTATTTAGTATATAGATTAGTAATATTATTTATTATATGAATTATTAATATTATTTCTTAATATTATTTCTTATATAGATGAGTAATATTATTCATTAATATTATATTTATTATATAGATTAGTAATATTATTTATTAATATTATTTATTATATAGATGAGTAATATTATTCATTAATATTATATTTATTATATAGATTAGTGATATTCTTTATTATATGAATTAGTAATATTATTTATTATATAGATTAGTAATATTATTTATTAATATTATTTATTATATAGATTAGTAATATTATTCATTAATATTATAGTTATTATATAGATTAGTAATATTATTTATTAATATTATAGTCATTATATAGATTAGTAATATTATTTATTAATATTATTTATTATATGGATTAGTAATATTATTTATTACTATTATTTATTATATAAATTATTACTATTATTTATTAATCTTATTTATTATATGAATTAGTAATATTATTTCTTAATATTATTTATTATATAGATTAGTAATATTATTTATTATATAGATTAGTAATATTATTTATTATATAGATTAGTAATATTATTTTTTAAAAATAATATTCTAAGTGTGTCTAAAGGTTTAAAAAATCATTACGTATTATTGTACGTAAAAAAGGAATTGATTCATTTCTTTGTAACGGCCGGGTATCGAACTGGTAACGAGTACTTTGCACCCTTCTCAGCGCGAACGGAACCGTTATTACTCATATCGGCGTAAGAACGGAGAACCCATGTTTGAAACCGGATTTTAGCTTTCAACATATGGTATACCGTAGTCGAATGCCACCTTTTATGCCAGATATCCAGCGCAAATGTACAACTTTTGTTAGAAGAAAAAATGACGCATATATACAGGATGGAGGAAAGGTAACTAATGGAACCGCTTCGATCACGGTTCATACAAGCATCCACAACGCTGCGCTATTGTATGAATAGATTCTCCACGATAACTCGTAGAAAAGGATGGATTCTACGAAGATGTTACAGATGAGATCTGTAATTATTTATCAATTCTAATTTCCGAGTAAATTTATTCGATTCGTTTCAAGGCCGCTTTTGTCCGTATTCGAAGCTATAAATCCAATAATAAAGTAAAACAAACCCAATAATAATTAAAATATTGAAATACATAATTAAAATTTATAATTTAAAGTATTGAGTGAAAAATATATTGAATTTTAAAAAATCAATAATTTAAAGAATAGCGAACTTGACTTTAAGAATGATTACTTCGAATGATATATCCCTTTACACTCGGAGTTATTTTAACTCGAAGATTAATCATTTCTTCCGACCTAGAATATTTTCATTAAATTTGAAATATTTGATATAGTACCTCATATAATATTTAAATGTTTAGTAACATTATATAGATTAGTAACATTATTTATTAGTAATATTATTTATTAATATTAGTAATATTATTTATTTAATATTATTAGTAATATTATTTAGATTATATTATTAGTAATATTATTTAGATTATATTATTAGTAATATTATTTAGATTATATAGATACCCACACATCGAATTAATGTAAAAAATATTTTAAACAATCAATTTTTAATGGCGCATCAAAGTCACCACTAGAGTGTTAAGGGTTATAAATCTTGATTTATAATAATAATACTAAGTTAATATTAATTGAACCGCTTCCACAAAAATAATTATACATATACGTACTTTGCTCGTGGACGAAAGAAAATATTTCGGTTGGACGTTTATTGAACAATTGCATTTCCATTACGAGGTCGCCGTTGATTATTAAATAAATAACAAACGTATATACATGTAATAAACAGGTTTAAGCTCTGACGTATCTCGTTCCATTATAAATGAAACCCTTAATTATCGCTTCTCGCATCTCCTGCGGACCCGAAATTTTCCTCTGATCTTAATAGAAATGACCATGCAAGTATAAATTATTCCAAAGTTCATTTTACAGTATGTATAATGTACAATAACAAATATAAAGGCATGTCCTGTTCGGGCGAACGCGTTTTTCATTTTAATATCTTTCAACTGTATAGAACAGTGTAAAGAATCGTTATTGTTATTACTGTATTGTATTTTTTTTTTTTTAATGAAGCACACTGGGAAACAAAAGGATACAAAGTAAAATAGAAGCTACTGTTACAAAGTATAGATTGAACTTCGATCACTGTTTCAAAGACAAATATTATTCAATTCGTCTGTATTCTATGAATTGCAAAAAGCTCCAAAGCTGTCGAATGTAAAAAAAGATTATATAATATAAAAATGACCTAGGTTTAAGAAAAGTCTTGATTTTTAAATGAAAATTGCTCAGAGTCCAAAGGGTTGTTAACTTATCTTGACGAGCAAGGTGACCAATTATAAATATTACCTCGAAACTGATACTATCGCTGCATCGTTGTTATTAATCGATATATGTACCAACCAATCTGTGCCCCTAATTAATTTTGAAATACAGAAAGGATAAGCTCGAGATACATATCTTTTGTAAACTATTGCTACACATTAAGGTAATAGAACTCAAATGAATACTCTGTTTAAAGCTTCGTTAATATATTACCATTGAAGTTGCATTAGTAATTCTTCAGGATCATCCAATAACAAATTATATATAGAAACAATGATTATTATTTATTAAGTTAATATTAAAAGTAACGGACACAAAACAGTCGTTTAGATTTTGTTGAATGACTCGATGTCGACGGATTGAACTAGTGCCTCGAAACTTTCGATTTGTTCTACCAGTAAGTCCACGGATACTTTGTCGTCTTCTATAACACACATTATTCTGAACTTGTGAATACCGTAACCCACGGCAACTAGCTTGGCTGAAAACACAAAAAGGTGTGCAAATTAAAAACGATACATCGCGAAGTCAGATTAGGAAAGGATTATTACTTACAAGCACCCCAAATCAATCCGTCCATCTCTATAGATCTAACGCTCTCCTCCATCGCTTTCATATCGGTGTCGTCGCCCCACGGTTTTACGTCCAATACGAGACTAGATTTAGCTATCAAAGCTGGCTTTTTAGATTTCTTTTCTGTGTAAGCTTTTAATCTCTCTTCTCTGATTCTCGCAGCCTCCGCGTCCTCCTCTTCATCGGAACCGAACAGATCTACGTCGTCCTCTTCTTCGGTCTTCGCCGCTGTTGGTGGAGTATTAACATTATCGTTACTTAAGAGTGCGGGTGCTTTTTTTTCTCCAGGAAGTGTTTCTAAGTCATACGATTTGATATGGTTGTACCATCGTAAAACGTGAGGATTCGAAGGCGTCGGAGTCTTTCCTAGAGCTTCTAGCACTGCTACATCGGCTTGTGTAGGTTGCCACCTTAAATGAAATATTCACGAAATTAAAACCGGAGATTCACTATGTGATCTACATATGTCACTGCACGATAACAACAGTTTCTTTTTACGACAAATACAAAACGGTTCCCGTTGTTATTACACATATGGATCGATAGCTCCAAGAAAAACTTGGAGCCTGGTTTAAAAGCTTAGAAACCGAAATTTAACAAGAGAAATGCCAATAAGGAACATACAGTCGCAAGTATTGCGCGTAAAATGTTCGAAACTGAATTTGCACAGCGACGAGTTCGAATAATTCTGTTCAAGAATTCCTTCTTCCAGACTTTCATACAAGAGAGAAAGAAAAAGAAGATTTGCGGCTCTCGTAAGATGCCGACAAGTGGAACACGTGTACCGCGGAGCAAAGATTCTTCGCCAGCAAAGCCAGACTTACCCTTCGATATAACTGCGATCTGCTAAATAAGTATTTAAATCCTTGACACCCTTATCTGTCTTAAGATCATCGATAGCCATTGTGAAAATTCAAGTAAAGACGATGTTTGATAGAAGCCGACAGTAACCAAGTACTCTCTACCTGCTCACCGGAAGAGAAAGCTATATGCAGTGAAAAAGTTGACGATTCGTTGCTTCGATGTAGGATGACGTCATTCCGGTAAATTACTCTTGGCAAATAAAAAGTAACTACTGCTTTGAATAGTGATTATTTCTCGATGGTAGAAATTACGTCCTATTGAAACTCGAGACGAATAACAACATCTAATTGTTCAAGATTTTAAGTCCCCCGATATACGCTTTTATTACATTTTCATTTTGTCTCGTTAGTATAAGTATACTTTTAAAGATGGCGCATACTATATATATAAGTATATTGTATTACTTTCTATCTCATGTTATGCATATTTTGCTTTACAATTTGCAATTTGCTTGTATGCATCAGGATAGTTTCACTCTGATAGGAGAACTGTTAGCACGAATTTAGTACAGGAATACAAATTAAAGATGTCACTACTGTGCAAGAGTAATTTCCAAAGTATCGTACGCCGCCCAAGTCCTTAGCCACTCGATGGCTGCAGCTATAAATATTATGACACGCCATAGTAAGTAGTATTAGCATTACGATTACAGTCCACTGTTTATTATAATTAAAAATTGAATTTGAACTGAAGAATGTATTTCTTTTCAGATGATATTGATGTTACAGGAGAATTCTGCATGGACAGCAAATGATTATCAAGGAATTCGACGAGATTTTCGACAGTCTTAAAACCACTGACAGCAGAGTTGTGCAGAATTACAATTGAATTACTCCAGAATTACAATTACAAAGTAATTGAATTAAATTGTAATTCAATTATGTGGTAATTTATAATTCAGATCTTTAGTCAATTAAATTACAATGTAATTCGTAATTGCAATGGAGCACAATTATAAAATACATTGTAATTCAATTAAATTGTAATTCAATTATGTTATAATTTATAATTCAGATCTTCATTCAATTAAATTACAATGGAGTACAATTATACAATACATTGTAATTGAATTACATTGTAATTGAATTACATTGTCATTCAATTTTATTGTAATTTATAATTCAGATCTTCATTCAATAAAATTGCAATGTAATTAGTAATTGCAATGGAGTACAAATATGAAATACATTGTAATTGAATTACATTGTAATACAATTATATTGTAATTTGTAATTCAGAGCTTCATTCAATTAAATTGTAATGGAGTACAATTATAGAATACATTGTAATTCAATTGTATTGTAATTTATAATTTAGATCTTCATTCAATTAAATTCCAATGTAATTGGTAATTTCAGTGGAGTACAATTATAAAATACATTGTAATTCAATTGTATTGTAATTTATAATTCAGATCTTCAGTCAATTAAATTACAATGTAATTCGTAATTGCAATGGAGTACAATTATAAAATACATTGTAATTCAATTATGTTGTAATTTATAATTCAGATCTTCAGTCAATTAAATTACAATGTAATTCGTAATTGCAATTGGGTACAATTATAAAATACATTGTTTTCATGTATTGTATTGTATTTCAAGTATATTGTATTTCAATTATACTGTAATTCAATTATATTGTATTTCAATTAAAAGAACAAGAATAATATAAGAATAATAATATAACAAGAATAATTTTATAATGAAATTGATTTCTCGATTTGCATTGCAAAAATTAATACCAAAGTTTGATTGTACAAATTATACATTACATATATTAAAACCAGCGATAAATAGAAATAGAAATATTATTCTTAATGATTACTTTTTACGGTGTTTACGTAGAAATTACAATAATATAGAGCGCTTGGTTTTATATTGGTGTAATGTACAAAGTAATGTAAAAAGTACAATTAAACATTTTATAAGAAAATATGTAGTTTTCAGTTTTACGTGCAACCACAAAAATTTGCAATTCGCAATTTTTGTAAATATCTTAATGATTTAAAGCGCGAAAGTCTTTTACCAACTTCATGTTCACTTATGAAACAGTGCATCGCGATTAGAAATAGTAAATATAGGAAACATTGTAAATAGTAGTAATGTAAGTAATAGTAGTTATATGTAATTATAAATGTAAAAAATTCAATGTTGAGTAGAACGTATTTAAAATGTAATAAAATGTTTGAATTTTTTTATTTTTGTTAGTGTGCAACACAAAATTCAGATGGCGTTCGATTTCGTGCTGACAGAAAAATACATTGAGTGACACTACCCTGTTTATAGCTTTTGCTGTGTGAAATTCTGGTGAAATATACCTAGAAAGGAAGGCTTGCATATATATATTATATATATAACTGGACTGCGGATTTTATTTATTTATGACAAAAATGATTAGGTACATATATATACGCATTTATATACATTTGATGTTTCATCTATTCACTAAGCCGGTTTAAAATACATCGATTTGCGTCTTCTTTGTACTTATAAAAAGACATTGCGAAATGTAAAACACTTTTGCCAGATCGAACTTATAATCTATACCGAAAAGAGTTAATTCAAGCACCCTTATTTCACACGGGCGAGTAATTATACTTTCATTTACCTCTGGCAAAAGTAACCGGAAAGTCTGTTCGAAAATTAGTCGTTCCTCGACGATTGGCTTTCGCGAATGTGCGAAACGAGCCACATCGGAGTCGATCGCAGCCCAGTTTCGGAACAATCTTGTCATCCGTTTGCCTAAGGCATTCCTTTACGTCTGTAAGGAATCTGAGAGGACGGATAGTTTTGGTAATTTCCGACTACAATAAAGTTCATTTGATTTGTTTAACAGTTACGAGTAGAATAATGTTGCGTAAATTTTACACGTTGTAGAGTCGCTGTGTTCTGTTACGCTTGTGTTAACGGCAGAGAGGCATAGATTTACTCGCTGACATAGAATTAGGTTATCGCACTCGATACGTTTTAACGCAGTTTCAATTATGACTCTTTCTTACATAACAGTGGGAGATCGACGCGTAAAGGTTGATTAGAGCCAGAATGTTGAGGCTCCCGGTAATAAGGTTGTCTACAGGGCTACCGAGTGGTAGACCCTTCGCCGTGGGATTGCACACATCCTCCAAGTTGCAACAAGAATTGGTGGAAGTATTCATAGATGACAAACCCGTTCAGGTTCCACCCGGAACAACCGTTCTGCAGGTAAAACAACAACTCTATGCATTGTTTAACCCTTTACATCATTTTTACATTATCTTCCAACTTCAAATAATTTTGTCGACGTAACACCTCCTCCGATACTTAAATGCTTAGTAATTTATTAAATGCCAATCTAAACTATATTTTGAATAATGGTATAGCAATTGTTAGTGACGATTCCGAGTCACCTTTCGAGCGCCAAGGTTTAAGCGATGCAAGACAGTCTCGCTGATAATTTTTACAATCTTCTTAAATCTTGCGATACTTTATAAACATTTGGTGATACGTTACTATGTTTATTTCAATGTAATTGCGTTTCTTAGGCGGCTGCAAAAGTGGGAGTCGAGATTCCCAGATTTTGTTATCATGAACGTTTAGCCGTAGCTGGAAACTGCAGGATGTGTCTGGTAGAAATCGAGAAGCAAGTCAAGGTATCTTCCAACGGCTACATACAATCGGATACACGATACAGGCAGCGAGAATGAATAATAATTGTAAACTGTGTTTAGCCTGTTGCTGCTTGCGCCATGCCTGTAATGAAGGGTTGGAGAGTCAAAACGAACTCCGATTTAACTCGTAAAGCTCGAGAAGGCGTTATGGAATTTTTATTAGTCAACCACCCGTTGGATTGCCCTATTTGCGATCAGGGAGGCGAGTGCGATCTGCAGGATCAGAGCATGGCTTTCGGTAGCGACCGGAGCCGATTCGTCGACATTGATTATAGCGGCAAGAGAGCAGTGGAAGACAAAGATATTGGTCCTCTGGTAAAAACAGTTATGACGCGTTGTATTCATTGTACAAGGTGCATACGTTTCGCATCCGAAGTAGCTGGAATCGACGATTTGGGGACTACCGGCCGTGGAAACGATATGCAAGTATGTTGAACGTTTCTAAACGTTTATATTGAATGTATCTTAATTAGAGATCACGGTATCGAACGTGTAGTACGAATTTAAGGATCCATTCGGGATATTCGATCGAAAAACAACAACGCATCAGTTGTCGGACTCAAATGGATCCTTAAGAGGCAAGGGGCACCACGTGTGATAACTAGACAGTAACTAGAATCTTACTAGATTTTCTATCGAAACATGGGTTTGTTAGGTTAGTTTAGGTTAAACATACATGTGTATCAGTCTAACGCTTCAATTTCCTATGATTCCACGTTTTTTTCTTTTTTTATTAATGTCTTTATTGTTATTAGTAGATCCGAGTGGACTCAAGCCCCATATATTTTTGTTGTTACGATTCCACGTTGGCAGTCCTGACTAGGCGCCATCTGGTCTAACCAGCTGAACTAAAATTGGCTCTAGACTTGCTTTAGACTCTGGCATCAAGAATGGAAGTTTTTTTTACCTTATACGAGCATATTTTGAGCTACACAAGGGTTCATTTGATAGAGGAAGGTTAACTGCACCACGCTGTGCCCCATCATATCAGTCAAAAATGTCTATTTGTGACAGAAAAATGAGCCCAAAGTAGAGTAAACATCGAAAAAAACACCAGCAGATTCTGATGTATTTTTCTGTCACAGATAGACATTTTTGACTGATATGATGGGGCGCAGCGTGGTGCAGTTAACCTTCCTCTATCAAATGAACCCTTGTGCAGCTCAAAATATGCTCGTACAAGATAAAAAAGCGACAGCCCCGTGATTGCATTCAATTTCCCCATGTTCCATTCATGATGCCAGAGTCTAAAGCAAGTCTAGAGCCAATTTTAGTTCAGCTAGCTAAACCAGATGGCGCCTTTTAATAAAGACATTAATAAAAAAAGGGAAAACGTGGAATCATAGCAAAATTGAAGCGTTAGACTGATACATATGTAAGTTTATAAGTGTTACCACAAAAAATTCTTTCTATATACATTCTCTTAAATTCTTGCTACATGGTTCATATACCAGGTGTATAATCTAATCTTAATATTTCTCACGTTTCTGTGTATACGCACATTTCATATTATTTGAAACAGGTTGGAACTTACGTGGAAAAGATGTTCCTGTCCGAGTTGTCTGGCAATATCATCGACCTGTGCCCTGTCGGTGCATTAACAAGCAAACCGTATGCTTTCGTTGCTCGTCCATGGGAGACCCGTTCCACAGACAGCATCGATGTCCTCGATGCTGTTGGTAGCAATATAGTGGTAACGCACAGGACTAACGAAGTTCTTAGAATTCTGCCGAGGGTGAACGAAGTTAGTATCGTTTACTATTTTAATCAGGGTTGTTACTTTCCTTGAAAGGTCGGAGATCTCGGACTTCGAGTTTTCGCTGCTAAGTTATATCTGATACAATTACAGTGATTTAATTAACTTCCCGATTTTATAAGGAAGTTACTGTAATTACCCCAAAAATCGATTTTTTAGTAGATCTGCACGTTTCATGGTCATTGGAGTCATGTTAGACTATTTAATTATTTACAGTGATTAGAAATTAATCACAGTGATTTAATTATATGATTATATGTACTGCGCAGGAGATAAACGAAGAGTGGCTGTCAGACAAAGCACGCTTCTCTTGCGACGGACTGAAGCGCCAGAGGCTGATTGCCCCCATGATGAAAATCAATGGGAAATTGGAAGCTGTGGAATGGGAAGATGCTCTTGTAGCAAGTATATCGTAGTTATACTTTAAACGTAGTTATACCTTCAAAGTAATGCTACACGCGCACACGTGTACAGTACAGACGTAATTGGAATTTTCCATCCTCCGATGTACTTTCTAACTCCAAGTACCGTTTTTCAGCCGCTCGAGCGTTGCAAGACATACCCGCGGACAAATGTGCGGCAATCGCTGGAAAATTGGCAGATGCCGAGTCGCTTGTGGTTCTGAAAGATTTAGTAAACAAGCTCGGCAGCGAAGCCCTCGCAACAGAACAGACATTTCCGAAACAGGGTGCAGGTATCGATCTAAGAAGCAGTTACTTGTTAAATAGTACAATTGCCGCGATCGAAGACGCAGACGTGGTGTTGCTAATCGGAACAAATCCGAGATACGAAGCACCGTTGGTAAATACACGTTTGAGAAAGGGATACCTCCATGGCGAACAAACTATCGCGCTGATCGGTCCGAAGGTAGATTTGACGTATGACATCGAGGTAAGCCTCCGTTACATTTATCTCCTTAAACTTGCCAACGCTTATAGGCTGAGATTTAATTCGTGTTTCAGCACTTAGGCGAATCCCCAGACATTATAACGCAGTTGAAAAATGGTACTCACCCATTTTCCAAAACATTGAAAGCTGCTAAGAGACCTCTAGTCATTTTAGGCGCTGAGCAATTGACCAGGAACGATGGAGTGAAAATTCTGTCCGAAACACAGTCGCTGGCACAAGCCTTGGGAGAAAAATCGAATGTAAGATAATTTTTTTCCTGCGTAAGAGAACTGCAGCTATGCATTAGGGCTGTAACTTTTCCGAAGCTTCGAAATTTCGCAATCTTATACCGTGTCACGATTTTTGATAAATAAAAATATTAACTGTCAGTCACCGGTGACTGACATTGAAGTTTCCGTTCGAACTTATCGTAATTAAATTATATTTAAAAAATTGCATTCTATTAATTTTTTGGATCATATCATGAATGCACTAAAAAAATAATACTTTGCAAACAAAATTCTAACTCGTTTTATTAAATTCGGTGAAATCGGATATAATATAATAATTTACTACGGAGGTTCGAAATTAAAAACTTTGATTCTTATCGCCTTCGAAAAACCAGAAAGCTAACATTCGAAGGAAAGTTACAGCCCTACTGTACATTGCAGTTGCATTAATCCTTTTCTTCTTGTCGATAGGCTCCGCAAGGTTCGAAAGTGTTGAACATCCTCCACACGAATGCTTCGCAAGTAGCTGCATTAGACGTAGGTTATTCGTCGACTGTAGAAGAAGTGAAGCAGGCGCAACCGAAGGTTCTTTTCCTATTGGGGGCGGACGATGCGAATATAAAGAAAGAAGACTTTCCAAATACTTTCATCGTATATATAGGTAAATTTGACTCTTTGTAGTATTATACAAAACAGTTTTGATATTATTCAATTCGTCCGTGTTCTATAAATTGTAAAAAGCTCAACTGTTATATGAGAAAACAAGTGCAATTTTATGTTCGCAACGTAAGAAAGATATTACGTAGAATGAAAGTGATTGAAAGAAATGTCTTGTCTCGAGTCCAAAAGGTTAATATGCTTCGCGATCGACGATTGTGAAATGTGATCAACGTTTGTCTTATTTTAGGTAGTCACGGCGACGAAGGAGCCGCGATGGCAGATGTCATACTTCCTGGTGCAGCGTATACTGAAAAAGTTGGAACATACGTAAACACAGAAGGTCGTGCTCAACAAACTTGTGCCGCCATTACACCTCCGGGATTGGCGCGGCCAGACTGGAAGATTATACGGGCGCTTTCCGAGGTAATTTTCAATTACCTTACCAAACATCTCCTTTTTTTTCCTCCTACTAAACATTTTTAAGAGGCAAGGGGCACCACACGTGACATACTTAGTCTATGGTATTTATCCGTATTACCAACGTCTGCGCGGAGAAAGTTTTTTTCCCTTTTTTTTTATTAATGTCTTTATTAAAAGACGTTAATCAAGCCCCATATATTTTTGTTGCGATTCCATGTTGACAGTCCTGACTAGACGCCATCTGGTTTAGCTAGCTGAACTGAAATTGGCTCTAGACTTGCTTTAGACTCTGGCATCATGAATGTAATATGGGGAAATTGAATGCAATCACGGGCTGTCGCTTTTTTACCTTATACGAGCATATTTTGAGCTGTAAAAGGGTTTATTTGATAGAGGAAGGTAAATATGGTCGTATAAGGTAAAAAAAACTTCCATTCATGATGCCAGAGTCTAAAGCAAGTCTAGAGCCAATTTTAGTTTAGTTAGTTAGATCAGATGGCGCCTAGTCAGGACTGCCAACGTGGAATATATGGGGCTTGTGTCCACTCGGATCTACTAATAGCAATAAAGACATTAATAAAAAAAGAAAAAACTTGGAATTATAGGAAATTGAAGCGTTAGACTGATACACATGTATGTTTAACATAACCTAACCTAACAAACCCATGTTTCGATAGAAAATCTAGTAAGATTCTAGTTACTGTCTAGTTATCACACGTGGTGCCCCTTGCCTTTTAATAGCTAACGTGGTTCTTGAACATAAAATTCGTAATATCTGAAAGATAAGTTACGATAAACTAATTAATTATGTAATTTTCAATCATCTCAAAACTTTACACGCTTGGAATTCGTCGAGAATAGCGAATCAATTTAAACGTCTCCGACAGGTCTCTGGCGTTTGTTTGCCGTACGACAACTTGATGGAGGTTAGATCCAGATTAGAGGAAGTTGCACCTCACTTAGTCAGATATGGCAACGTAGAACCTGCTAATTATTTTGCCCAAGCATTGCAGTTATCGAAGGTACTTGAACAGAGAATTAAACATGATTCAATGATTCAGCGGGAGCTTATATGATATATATTTATGTATTTGTAGGAATCTGAAGGATCCTTATCTTCAGAACCACTGGAAATTAAACAAAAGTCATTGGATCAGTTCTTCATGACAGATGCAGTGTCTCGCGCTTCGCCAACAATGGCGAAATGTGTACAGGCGGTTATCAAACAACGAGAGAGTGCTGTGTAGGCAACTAATTGATACATGTAAATAGGAAGTTGTACCATGGTAGATGTCTAATAGTAATTGAGAATACATGAAAAACAAAAAGTCCCTCCCCCTTGCAATTATTACGTTCAAATAGAAGCGGTGTATCTGAAAATTCATATTTATATCGATTTGTTTGACCATTTCTCATCGTCGTTACCAGGAATAAACGAATGTCTACATACATGTACACATTTCTCATTTTGAACAAACGAATTCATACCGTTTCATTGATTGAATATTATTTATTAATATTAATAGAGTGCAAATTTTGCGTGTATGCTCATTTTGCATTGAAAGACATCTTTCCCATAGAGATGTTTGGCGTCTAGAAAAAATTTCTCATCATTTTAGTGTAATTTTTTTTATCGGTCACTTTAAAATTAAATAATCATATCCAAATTTACTGGCGAGCTCTTAGCTCGATCTTTTAGTCAACTTTCATTGGCATTTCTATTTTTACTGTGCGATTCTCATGGAGTTTTTTTGCACTAATTTCGAATCTGCCGTTAATTTTTCTCCTAGACGCACAGTTTTTGAGAAGTTTTATTTTGAAAAACGAGTGACACTTACCGACAGAGCTACAGTGTACAGCTTTATTGATCATGGTGTTGACGTGTTGAATTGTTCTACGTTCATCAATCTTCTTCAATTAAGACATTTTTTGAAAATATCTTGAGATCTAATAAATTTTTGCCATGTGCACCCTAATCATTTTTTACGTAGATTGAACAGAAGAATCGATCTGTGTAAAAAACAATATGCATTTCTATTTAAAGAAATGATGCAATTGTTAATTGCACATGCACTGCTGCATCTAAAAAAAATTTAAAGACCTACAGATGTAGTTCTCTTCGAACCATTTATTACATTTTATTACATTTTAAATAAGTTCTATTCAATATTGAATTTTTTACGTTTTTAATTACATATTACTACTATTATTACTACTAGCCCGCCGAAGTCCTTAGCCACTCGATGGCTGCAGCTATAAATATTATGGCACGCTATAGTAAGTATTAGCATTACGATTACAGTCCACTGTTTATTATAATTAAAAATTGAATTTGAAGTCAAGAATGTATTTCTTTTCAGATGAAACTGATGTTACAGGAGAATTCTGCATGGACAGCAAAAGCTGTGGGACTGCTATGAATTTTTTTATTTTTAGATAAAAATTATAAATTAGCAAGGAATGGGTTTTCGATTTCGTGCTAACTGAAAAATACATTGAGTGACACTCATGGTGACACTACCCCACACTACCCCAACTACCCTGCCATGTATATTGCTGTATATACCAGTATATACCAGTATATACTGTCATTAGTTCTGTCCCGAGACGTTGGTAGCGCTAGAACAAAGTTTACTGAAGTTTACCCACAGAACTAAAATCCTTGATTTACCTATCGTGTTGGCAATGTTGGCATCATGAATTTTTCCAGCCACATCTATCATTAGTTATTACAAAAGTCAAGTATTAGTTAAAACCACGACAACTGATGATTATCGATACATATCATCTACAAAACATGTCAAGACATCTCGTATACAATAAAGTATTAAAAACCAAGATACAACAGCCGTGTCGAGTGTAACGTACAGTGATTCTCTCGTGGTCAGGTGTCGATAAATAAATATTGTATTTTGACCGGTGTATCTCATTGTTTGTCGCTGGCCCCGCAACCGAACCGACACAATTCTGATTCGATTCGGATTGATATGTGTTTTTACGAATCAACCATTCGTCGAATATATTGCTTAGAATATATTTTCATGATTAAATATCGACACGTCAGTTGTCGCAGCTATCATTGAAAACAGTAAATTACCGATGCACCTGACGTGCTGATAGCATTGAAGGTTATTATTTTCTGTTTGAATAAAAAGGATTTCACACGGAGTGAAATATGTTGATAAACCAGGATCTACAGTGGAACGGTGTCGCGGCATCTGAAATTCAGATGTTCCCAGATCTTGAATTAATGGGTACAGCATATTCTTTCAAGTTGAAAACATTCGAACATTTGCTTATACTATATATGGTTGCAAGGAAAAACGCCGCGTGTCGGAATTTCAAAAGTTACCAGTTTCGTGCATTATTTCAGTGCAATTATGAAAACTGCATTATTTTATGAAAACAAATTCGAATGGCACGAAAAACTATGTCCTATGTCGAATTAAACAGCAATATCTCCAAACTATGCGGCATTCTTCTTAACAGACCTAATCGTATACAATGTACAACTATAACAATTTGGAAACGCGTTAGAATTTTAACGTTAGCACGAAACCCAAGGCTGGTTAGCCGAGTAGCAAATGCTATGGGCCCTGTGTTTCTAGGGGTGCCTTTCGTTTCTAAATGTTGTGTTTTATTTTATCAACATTTGCTACAGGCTCCGAGCTGGCTTAATCCGCCTCTGACCATAAACTTTCTTGCAGACGGCGATTGTTCACCTTTCTCGGATGATTTATTTCAGTCTCTAAATCCTGAATTAAGCATTCCGATGTTCTTAGAGGACGAAGCACCTTTCCAGATAGAGAACGATTTCGATTATCATATCATGAACGACGTTTCGTTAGGAGAATCCGCGCAATGTATAGAAGAACCGGATGCGCACAGTTCTCAGCAAACATCAGGTATATACCTCCGAACTTGAAAGTTGTACATTCATCAAAACTATTTTCTTCGTAGTCACAAGTTCGAATTCAACCGACGACGTAAAAATGGAGGACGTTAAGCTGGAGCCTAGAAGCCCTTGCGTGCAATTTCCGCTATCGCCTGAATCCAGTCACTCAGAATCCAGTAGATCTGAATTGCAGATAGAGCCGGACTCCGCTCTCTCGTTCTGTGACTTTAAAGTATATTAATCGCTTTGTATCGACATTAACCCTTTGGATTCGAAACAATTTTCTTTCAACCCAGATTATTTTTTATTCTACGTAATCTTTTTTACATTGTGCACATTGATTTGGTTGAATTTCCTACAATTTGTAGAATACAGACGAATTTAAAGGGTTAAAGATTTGGCTATTTTCTCTAGCTATATATTATACGTATTAATTGATTACAGTCAACTCCGGAAACACCACCAATTTCACCGCCTCAAAATATTTCTCCGTCCGTATCGCCAGAGCCGGTGTTCAAGCAAGCGAAATTTATGCCGATTAAATGTGAGGATAGAAAGTCCACGAAATTTATCCTCTCCAAGAGCAATTCAGCTAAACATATTCAAGTGCAGCCAAAGACACAGCCTGTAAACAATGGTAAAACATTGTTTCATGAATCATTTTATCGAGTAACATTCAAAGATTGCACGATACTCATTTCTACGTTTCCTATTTTCCAGAACAGCCTCAGAGTACTATTTTATTGAGCACACAAAACTTATTAACGTTCACACAGAAGGTTAAACAAAACTACGCGCCGTACCCTCTGATGACTCGTTTATTACCAACCAATGGGAGTAATATCACAGCCGAGAATTCGATACAATTTTCACCGGTCCAAATAAAAACGGAGTCGAACGCGGCGCAAATACCACAAGCGAATTCTGCGAGCACCGCGGATATCGGAGTCGCGGACGGACCTCTGATTCTGAGAAACGAAACAGCCGGATGCACTTCTATAGTTGTGAAAAACGACACCCCTGGCTGCAGGCCGATATTAATTAAAACGGAACACTCGAATTACACTCCCATCGTTATAAAGAACGAAGTCCAAGACGTTCATTTCACCGGGCGACAGGAGAACGAGATAAAAGCATTGAAGAGGCAGCAGAGAATGATAAAGAACAGGGAATCCGCTTGCCTTTCGCGAAAGAAAAAGAAAGAATACGTGTCCTCGTTAGAGAAACAAATTTGCAAACTGCAGGAAGAAAACAAGCAGTTAAAGATGGTGAGAACTCTTAAAAAATTAGTTACTCGATCGTTTGTTGTGCTGGGATCGTTCTCTGAGGATTAAGTGAATTGATAAGAGAAGCTCGCGGGTGGTCTATTTATGATGACCGCGGATTTTTATGGATTTATGAGAAAATTGTCCGAGTAAAATATAAAACAGTAAAAGATACGAAAAGCTTTTAAATACCGTAATTCTGGTTTTAATCCAACAAAATTATTACGGAGTTCAATCAATTTTTACTCCTGCTTCCCACAATCATTGCAGAACATTATTTTACATAAATATCCGCAGTCTGGAGTCATTCCTTCGAAGGTTCGGAAATGTAACAGACCTACTACAGTTTACGTTTAACGTATAGTTAAAGATAATAGATAGATTGTTTCCAGATGATCCCAGCCTTAGGTAAATAATTGTAATCGAACTGTGTTTGTGTCAGGAGAATACAAGCCTGAAACAGAAACTCTCTACGCTAGAGACCGCGACAAGTGCTGTTAACAAGCTTCGGAGTATAAATCTCAATGCGAATAAGAAGAATGTTGCAATCCTCCTGGGTATGGCCTTTATGGTATCCTTGAATGTGAATACTTTTAGGTGAGTTGATCTAGGAGTAATATAAAAATTAGGAAACGAACAGATATTCCTGAAAAATCGTCACTCTTACAGTAACGTTCTCTCGAGAGAGAATCATTTGAACGTGCTACCCGTTGACATTGCTACCAACACGCCGTACATAAGACACGGACGAACATTGCTCTGGACACCTAAAGATCAACAAGAAGAGGAAAAGAATTTCCGTAAGAATGTATCGGTGCTTCAACCAATGTGTCCGATGTACATAAACAAGAGCGAATCAATTCGTCTGGACTACGAATTGAGACGATGGATCGGTGGAGAGTCCGATCAGGATAATTGGTTCACGTCGAAGACCACGAAATTCGGCGAGAAGTTTATGGAAGGGCTACTGTCGCCGTACGTGATACAGAAAAGGACTAAAGACAAGCATAGCCTGCTACGAAAAACCAAATCGGAGTTACTTCGGAAAACAGCGAGTTCTACGATCACGAATGCAGTGGAAGTGTTTTCGCCGACACTGAAGGAGCATGCGTCTCTGTTCGAAGCTTTGGGTAGAAGAGACGATACGTTCTACGTGGTTTGGTTCAGCGGGGAGCATTTGCTTTTACCAGCTTCCAGGAAGAACAGTACGGGCAGGCCAAAAATGTCGCTGGTTCTTCCTGCGCTGCCTACTAATGGTGAGGGCTGTTTTCTGTTCGAGAATTTTTTAAGGCAACAGTTTCCAACCTTTATAGTACGCCTCCCCCAAAAAATATTAATAAATATAAAAATATAGACACGTTTTAGAAACTTTTAAGGGGGTAAGGGATAGGCAGAATATTACTAGAATATTACTAGAAAAACAAGTAGAACATGTTAGCGAGATCGAGTTGTTTCTCCTTATACGAACATAATAGGAGCTGTGTAAGGGCTCATTGTAAAGAAGAGGGTTAATTGTTCTAAGGTGCACTCATGATGTCAGTAAAAAAAAATCGTTTTATATTAGAAAAATACATGGGAACCTGATCCCCCCTATTTTAGACGCTTATATTATTAATTATAAACATAATTTCGTTAAATCATGATGGAAACAAGCTACAATCAACCTTCCTCTTTACAATGAGCCTTCACACAGCTCCTATTATGTTCGTATAAGGACGAACAACTCGATCCCGCTAACACTGTTTCTAGTAATAATCTAGTAATATTCTGCCTATCCCTTAACCCCTTAAGAGGCAAGAGGCACCACGTGACATACCTATTCTATGGTATTTATCCGTATTACCAACGTCTGCGCGGAGAAAGTTTTTTTTGTGATAACACTGATAAACATACATATGTATCAGTCTAACGCTTCAATTTTCCTATGACTCGAGGCGCCATCTGGTCTGACTAGCTGAACTAAAATTGGCCCTAGACTTGTTTTAGACTCTGACATCATGTTCAGTCACAAAAAGACATTTTTCACTCATGTGATGGGCACAGCGTGGTGCAGTTAACCTTCCTCTATCAAGTGAACCCTTGTGCAGCTCAAAATATGCTCATATAAGGTAAAAAAACTTGCATTCATAATGCCAGAGTCTAAAGCAAGTCTAGAGCCAATTTTAGTTCAGCTTGTTAGAACAGATGGCGCCTAGTCAGGACTGCCAACATGGAATCGTAACAATAACAAAATATATGGGATTTGTGTCCACTCGAATCTACTAGTAGTAATAAAGACATTAATAAAAAAAAAAAACGTGGAATCATAGGAAATTGAAGAATTAGACTGATACACATGTATGTTTAACCTACCTTAACCTAACAAACCCATGTTTCGATAGAAAATCTAGTAAGATTCTAGTTGGTTGCTAGTTATGTCACGTGGTGCCCCTTGCCTCTTAAGTTTGATTTGTTTGTCGACCGACATAATACTTTTCTCTTCTTTTCGCAGAAACATTTTCAACGCCCACGAATCACATAACTATGATGCAAATCGATTGCGAAGTTACCAATACGCAATTATTGCATTTACAACAATCGATAATACCTAATCATTTGAAAAACACTGGTAGTTCTGGAAATGAAACGCGCGAAGCTCATTCGACCAACGACGTGTCCGGTGCTGTCGCCGAAGATATCGCTAAGAATTATAAACCATATTTCATTAAAGAATCTAGTCAGAAGACTTTGCAAAAGAGAAACTTGAAAGCTACTTACGAATTTAATTTGGAAGCAGTGGAAACTGAAATGTCTAAAGACCGTAAATGAAACGAGTGCAATCGCAAAGAAACAAAAATGAAACTATAGCATTGAAAATCTATGCCTGTTTCAATGAGAAATTGTACATGAATAGAGTTCAAATAATTAATTCAATTTAATACGTACAAACGAATCGTAAAAAAGAAACAGTAAGCATAATTGACATAGGCAAGTTAAAGAAATAAGAATAGTATACATATACGGTAAGATATTAACTATCACATTAGAAATGTGTATAAACTAATTAATATTGTACATTGAACGCGTTAGAGAATAGCGTTATCGAAAGGTACAATGTTCAAAGTAAAAAGCGTCACAAGATTTAACACTCGTAGAGATTAATTCTTTTTACAAAAAAAAAAGTATGCTGTGATCATACTGTTGCATAATAATTACGCGCACTTAGATCTTCTCATTTTTGGCACTCTTATAGAAATATATTTAACGTGTACGTTTCCACATTTATATTTAAAAGCAAATTTTTACGGGATTGCAATATGTAGGTCTAACAACTTCGCGTGTAACTTATTTGCGTTTGTTCAAATGCATTTCTATTACAATCGATACTGACACTAATTATAATATCGATAAAAAATCACTAGTAAATAAATAAGTTCGTTTTTTATATACACAATGTGGTACAGACCATTCGAAAAGAATTGTAAAATATATTATAGATTATTTCAAGTCCGGTGTCGAGGCACCAAGGTACGTTCTCAAATCTGTTATCGTGGATTGTATTAATTTAGCTTTAATGAACGGCTTTCCGAGTCTCTGGTGGGCCGTGTATCGATGACATCCACCGAAAGAGTAATAATAATTACCACCTATAAACAAAGAGAAACAGAAATATCTCCAACGAACCAATGTAAAAGAGTTTCGGAAATTACCTTCGCTGCCTTCGATCCACAGAACATCGATCGGTGGTACAGACGATTCCGTTTTTGGGCATTTCAAAGTGTTCATTAGACTTTGAACCTTCTCTTCGTCTACTATCGGAGGAATGGGTCTGATAATTACCTCCATCGGCACATCATACACTTCAGCCTTTGCGTCAGAATGTACGCTCGACGGTGTTACGTTGTTCATCTTACGAATCGAATCTGAAAACTAAGCAAAAGAAGAATGGCGTGAAAGAACCAATAAACTAAGCGATCGATCTAGGTTTACATATAAACACGTTTCAACTGATCGAGCTCGAGGTTTATTCGAAAATAAAAGTCTGATTAAAATAGGAGAATTTAGAGGAGATATCTTTCCGATTGAACTTACTTTTCAGCATTTAAACGTATTGTTTGAGACTGTTCAACATGTGCCTGAAGGTAACACACGCTTACGTATCTCAACGCATATATGAGTGTTAGGTATGTATAATGTAATCTTGCAATGAATCATGTAGAAACGGATCCGAGCTGATATACCTGTTTCGCTTTGTACAATTGGAGGGGATAAACTATCGAACAAGGTGGGGACGAAGATATGTGGGTACTTAAATATCGAGGAAAAGAAACAAATGTATATGTTGTATTCTTAGCGCTGACAAAGGGTATAGCTGGATAAAATAGTCAAAAATGCCCTTGAACCGAATTGTATCGACGATGCATCATTCGATAGGGCACCAAAAAGAAACATACTATGCAAAGTACTATGGTAAAATCGAAAAATCAGTTTTTAGCCTATTTTCCCTAGTTAATGATGTTTAGAAATTCTGAAAAAAATCTGACACGTGTCAAAAACCCAAATACATACTTTGCAATTGGTTTCAGATTTTTTAAGTGAAAATCCTGCTTGCAAAAAATCAAAAACCTGAAAAAAAATCGAAAAAATGCAGATTTCACATGGAAGTTCTAGAGTGTCCACATTTATATTTTTACTGTAGCAGTATATTGTTATAGGTATTGTTCATGAATTTTTTCAGATCTTTTGGTTTGGTGCGCCGTTGTTAAAAAAAAAAATAAAAACCAATTTTTTCGACGTTTTTCCTAAGTTACACCTATCTTTCTAAATCTTAAAAATATATTACATAATATTAAACGTTACTACGTTCAGAGAAACATCTATCATATCTGCTTGTCGATACAATTCGATTCAAGGGCATTTTTGACTATCTTATCCGGCTATACCCTTTGAATAGCCGTCGGAAATAGTATTACGTTTTTTGTACCGATTCATTAGTTAGAAAGGAAACTATGTATTTTGCTAGGTCTTTGTATGCACGGGCTTGAATACTTTCCGGAGCGGATAACACGATCGGTTTGCCAGTGTCGCAACTTTGTGCGACATCTTTGGACACAGGTATCGATTGTAAAACTGGTACACCTATAACAAATACGAGAGCTTTATAAACCTGAATGAATGTGTATTGAAGTTTACAAATTCGGTACCCTGTTCTGCAGCCATCGCTTTCACATTATTGTCGTAAAGAGCTATCTCATGATCGCACTTAGGACATACAATGCTGCTCATGTTCTCAACAATTCCAGCGATTGGAATGTCCAGTCGTTTGAACATTATAAGCCCTCTTCTAGTTACATCCACAGCTGCTTTTTGGGGCGTAGTTACCAATAACGCTCCGGCGACAGGAATATTTTGTATTAACGAGAGGTGCGTATCTCCTGTTCCTGGCGGAGTATCGATAACAAGATAATCCAACGGGTCCCATGCTACTTGACGCAATAATTTCTCAATCGCACTCATTATCATTAATCCCCTCCATACTACCGGCGATTTATTGTCAATCAAAAACCCCATAGACATACTATACATAAAGAAGAATTACAGGAAGGGAATGTTATAATAGAAGTCCGTTCCAAAATTGGAATCAAATTTCTACCATTTCACTCCATAATTCACAACTGGCTCCATAAGATTGCTCTTATTGACCACAGGAGACTGTTTTATATTCATCATTAGAGGCACCGAAGGACCAAATATATCCGCATCTAGCAAACCAACAGATTTCTGCGGTTCGATTAGCTTTAAAGCAGTCGATAAATTTACAGCGATCGTAGATTTTCCAACACCACCTTTCGCAGAGGATACAACTACAATCTGCTTCACCCCTTTCAAGGGTTTCTGTTTCGGCAGACCACGCGCCATGATCTCTTTCCGTTTCTCCTCAATCTCCTTCTGCTTTTCTTCATCGTGACGAACATAACTCTGAAGCGGAAAAAGCCTATTGAAGAACGATTCTCTTCCCTGTAAAAGTGCTGTCTGTCGGAACAGTTGCGCTGTTGATAGTTTCATCATTTGTTGACTTTGAAGTACGTGTCCATCCGAGAGTAATCCAGCATTTTCTCTTTTTGAAATATTACTTTCACGAGTACTCATAATAGTGTGTGTGATATGATTATTTGGTCCTCTCAGGGTTTCAAATCCATTTACCAAATCTTCCCTTTCTCTCCACTCTCCCTGTCGCCTAATTTTCAGCGGGACCTACTGAGTCCATTCCACGCTCCACATTGTTTAACTTCGGTAATCGAATAAGAACCAGTGCTTTCAACGGGATCACAGTCGTTGGCATACTTTCACGAGTACTCTTATTCTTATGAATAATAAAGATAATAGTAATTGAAAATATAGAAAATGAATACACATTTTTTATTCTCATAGACACGAGGATATGGTTTTTATAGGTGGTGCTATATTAGCGGAGATACGAAGAGAAAGGTCCTAATGTATTAAAGAAATTAGGCTCTTATTTTTATGAATAATGAAGATAATAGAGTATAAACGATTTTTATTTGTGTTGGATTTGCAGATATTATTACCAATGAAAATAGAATTTCGTTTGATACTGATTTTTAAAAATTTGTCTGTAAAAATTGAAATTAATATGAACATTCGCAGTTTGTTTATAATTATTGAAGTTATAAGAGAGCAACAAATTTTACTCTGAAATGGACACGCAAATTCAGAGTACTGACAAATATATCAACGGAAATTCTCGGACGAACGCGTACTTTACGCACGTGCCTTCCAAAGCAATCGAACGGAAAAAATTGTTGAAAATATAGAAAGTTGTACATACCAATGACAAAGAACGGAGATTCACTGTGTTCTTACGATGACATCGGTGGCGCGCGAAATATTTGTTAGAGGCGAAAACTAACGGCAGCATTCTGGGCGCTGATACATATAAAAACATACATAAGAGAATTGTTTGACCACACAGACCGTTTCTAACCTCGCATTTCAAATATAAAGTATATAAAATTATTACTTTCGTGTAACATCGCAGAATATCGTTGCGACCGAATGTTCGACGTACAAGCAACTTCTTCTCGTGCATTTCAAGTCTCGTTCTCATTCAATCGAGAGTTCCTCGTGTTTTCCCATCGAAAGTAACTGAGATGTTTAACGCAAGGGCGGTACAGTTTTTTCATCGCCGTGAAGTACATTATCAGTAACGCGGTGAACGCTTTTTCGTAATGTAAATATGTGAATGCGAGTTCCGATTTCGCTTTGGGCTAGGTTTCACAATTAATTCCGTATCGGTACCGTGCTGGCTTGATATTCGGCTACTTCGCGCTGGCTTTGTAATGTTATTATCCGCCACGGTTAACCTAGATTTTCGATTTTAATGCACATCGACTCTCGCCAGTCGAATAAATCATGTCGAGTGAGATGGTCAACAAAATTTTGTTTTTCTTTTCCCGAGAGCCCCGCGTTTGAATGTTTTTTTCGGCGGTGTGACCGTTCGACGGTTTCGCAGTTCGATTCTTCGGAAATAATTCCTGTTACGAGGAAACATGCGTATTTAATCGTTCGGATTAATCGATTCGGGATTTGATCGATGAGCGTACCATTAATTCATCCTTTTTCGCGTGTTAGAACTGTAAACGGTTTCGTGCGTTTACCAGCTGAAATTAGAAGAGCCAGATCGGTAATTAAAATTTCAGTGCGTTGTGTTGAAGCTCCGTAACCTGACCAAAATTGTGGAGTTTTTGTGTGACAATATGTTTAACATATATATTTCGCGTGAACGAACGCATGTCACTGTGAACACGTATGTATCTCGTATTATTAAATAATAAACCGCTAGATGTTACATAAATTCAACTTCTAGCGTTTGTTAGGCGTGATTAGAGGTTAAGTCCTTATTTACCTTATTATATATAGGCAGAACGTGTTGCATTAACGAGTCAAGGTGCACGGAATATGGGCCTAAACGCAGCCATACAAGCTTTAAAGTAAGTAACAAAAACAATGAAAACAACTTGCGTTCAACGCTCATCCGAAACTGATTGTATAATTCGACGATTAGAAAAGCCGAGCCACTAAAGGATAAAGTTCAACGTTGCAAGGACCTTCTAAACGACAGCGATGCATGGGTATGCCAACAGCAATTGCAAAAGATATATCAACAAGTTCTCATATTGGATCTGGAGTATGCGCTGGATAGAAAGGTAGAGCAGGAGCTTTGGAATCTCGGGTTCAAGAATTACATAGCGACCTTGCAATCGCAAGCCAAGGACAGAAAGAATCCGAAACGAGGGGAATCGCAAGCTCTGCTCAGCTGGTGCTTGGAGGCGGCGAGCGGTTTTTATTTGACATTGTTGCAAGAGATTTGTACAGCGTTCGACTTAGATTTACCGTTTAGGAGGTAACTGGATAGAAACGTAATCGGTCGGAAATTTATCTTATCTAACCTAGCTTAATTTTGTAGGAAAGGCTATGTGTACGGATGTACTTCGCCCTGGAAAGCTGTGGAAAACTTGTCGGTGCCTCATAAATCATCATGTTTCTACGCGTGTCAGTATTGTTTGGTACACTTGGGAGATATCGCTCGCTACAGGAACGAAAGTAAACAAGCGGAGCTGTTCTATAGACACGCCGTGTCGTTATCGCCTTCCAGCGGACAGCCGTATAACCAGCTAGCACTTTTGGAGGCGTCACGTGGCAACAAGTTGGGAACCGTGTTTCACTATACGCGATCCGTTGCTGTGAAGCATCCGTTTCCTGTCGCTACTACGAACCTAGCGAAAACGTTATCCTCTGCTTTGAACGACACCTCGGTGAACATTGAAGGGAAAACGAAACTGACATCTCAGGAATACATAGCGGTATTCTTAAAGCTGCACGGTGTCATTCATCATCTCGGAGACACGAAGGTCGCATCCAGCTACACGAAATTGCTGACGGAAACCTTAACAGCTCTGGTGGCGACGGAGAGTTTCAGTTCGTGGATGCTTGTACAGATGTTCGTGATTAATTTGTACGCGTTGGAACACACGACGAACATTGTTATAGGCAGCACCGAACCGCTGAGAACCGAACAGTTAACCTACGACGAGAAGCTAGCTCGAGATTGCATTTTCGATCTCATCGCTGGGAGCTTGTCCGCTTTATTATTGCCTGTCTACACGATCAAGAACTCGATCGTCGAATACTTCGCTTTGCCTTCTATAAAGCTGTGCCTTGACTGGATTCACACGAAGCCCACAGTTTTGGAGGAAGTCGCTTTCACGTCGAGACTTCAGATCTGGCCGAGTCTTTGCGTATTACTGAACGCCTTGCAAAATTGTGTGGTCGATTTCGCTTACGATCAATACGTGAACGTGCCACTGCCAGAAGACCGTGATTTACAAGGCTTCTTACCGTTGGAAAAAAGCTTCGAGTGTCTGAAGTTCACGAACACCGATTTGGAAGGTGACCTGGACACCTCGAACAAGTTACGGGCGGTTCGGATTCTGCGTTTGGGACATTCTCTGACGCAGTGTAGGATCAACGGTTCCGCGGTGATCGCGATGGGAGGAGAGAAGGGTGATAACAAGTTCAGCTCGATGGGCGAAGGTAACGGGCCGAGCAACGAGCTGATGAAAGAACTCGAAGAGCTCAGTCTGAACAAGGAGAGGCTGTCGGTCGTCTCGGCCAGCCCAGTCCTTTCCGAGTCTGCCAGCAGCAAAGGCTCCGCGGACGTCGATATGCTGTTACTGGAGAACACTTTGTTCGACAAGAGAATAGGCATTCTGAAGCCCCAGGGTTCGCTGGAGCGGAACAAAGACTCGCTGACCGGTCATATAGAGGCGAACAACTTCGAGGGCAACGTGACCGCGCCGATATCGAGGAAGCCGAGACAGAACATAGCGATGCAGGCCATCATGCGCCGCGCTGAGACCGAGCAGAAGCAAGTCACCTTCAAGAACGTCTCGCCGCTAGTCATCGAAGAGGAACACGAGAAGAAGGGTAAGATTGGTTCAACGTCGCCGGTGAAAAATCTGCCCGCAGGAAACAAGGCCGCTCCTGTCACCGGAGAAACGTTGAAGCCAACCAATGCGTCCGTCGTGTCCACAGCTACTAACGTTCAGAACCGGTTACCTTTGATGCCTTTCCCAACGACCACCGTACAAAATTCAATAGTTTCGAACCCTTCGATCCAAGCCAAACCAACGAAGTCCCAGCACGCTGTTATCCAGCTCACGCAGATTAACCATCTGCCCTCGAAAGAGCAACAGCCTTCCGGGAATCTACCGATATCAGGTGTGTCTCAGTGCGTGGGGGCCATCTGTTACCAGACCCCACCGTTCAATGTACAAAATCCTCAGTTCGCCAAGAATTACATGACCAATCAAATAGGAAACGCGGCGAGCTATCCTATGCAACAAGGGCATTTCGCTTCGAGCTCCGGACAACAATCGATGTCTCAGAATATTAGTTTGCAACACGCGGCGCCGAGTCAAAGTAGACCGTTGCATCAGAGAATGCAGATTCACAATTTACCCCAGAGCTCGTTGATACATCAGAACGTTGGACATCTTCCACCTACCAACCAGCAGAACGTGATGTCGCATAATATCAACTCTCAACAGACTGGGAACGTGGTGTTGCAACCGAACCTACCCTTACAGCAACAACCTCATAATTTGGATATTCAACAGAACCACAGCATGGCCGCGATTCAAAATGTTGGGAAAAGTAACCTTAGATCGAGTACGATATCCTTGCATAATCCAGTAAGTTTGACTAGCCCGGCCATTGTGAACGCTTCGAGTTTGTCGTCGTTGAATACATATCAGAAGAGTCTTCATCACGTAGCAGCCAGCATGGTACCTTCGAACGTACCAACTGTTGTACCAGGCAGTTCGCTGAGCCCAACCACCACATCGAGCTTTCAGTTTCATTTTAATCAAACCGACCCGACACGCAACGCTTTCGGCCAAATCTCGCAGAAACAATTACCGTCGTCGTCGATCTACAACAAGAGCTCGGACGTTCTGGAATTCTCGTTTCCCAACCAGTTGGGCCTGTCAAGAAGCCAATCCCAAATCGCGAATAATTATCCGCTCTTTCATAATTATGATGGTGCAAACTTCAGCTTGTGGAAGGACGCTCAACAGTCGCACGTTTCGATACCATGCTGGGGTTCCAGTACCAGCACCGACACAACACAGTTGCGTGGAAAGGATACCACTGTCGTCGAGAATTTCAGGAACTGGGAGGACTCCATCAATCCTGTCAACACGGTCTCGCAACTGCCATTGAGAACTTCGAATTATCAATCTGAGTCGCAACACGGCAAGCATTTCGGTAGTGCAAACAACTTCGACCACTCTGCCACTCGAGAAGTATGTATTCTAATTTAATTTTGGTGGGCCAGCTAAACGTAGCCACCTGAATATCGCCTTTATTTCTATATAATATATTTATTTATTTATTTATTCGCGGATTTTTATGCATTTATAGGAAAATTTAGTAAACGAAATTGAAAATTCAAGATATCAATATATATATAGAATTTCTTCTTCTCTTAGAAAAATTATATGGCGTTAAAAACGTTTCTGATATGCCATCAAAAATAAAGGGATATTTAGGTGGCTATTGTAATATAATTTTGC